>JAOQGH010000032.1:9263745-9333915 GCA_025769975.1 Gallinago jamesoni
CCCCCCCCCGCCCCCCCCCCCCAAAAAAAAAGTGCAATGATTCTTTGAGAGTGATTTGTTTTGTTTTGCTTTGTTTTTATAGCTTCTCTAAAGCTCTGCAAGTGAGAGTCCTACAAGTGTCTGGATTACCTTGTTCTTTTCAATGTGAGTCATGTAGATCAAAGGCCAGATCTTAGCCCTGCAGGCTGTGTGCAACAGATGCTGTTACAATGTTAAAGTAATAATTTATCACTGCTGTGTGTTCTCTGCATTACAAACAAAGTAATTTCACTTCTGAACTGCATTAATTGATTGTTTGCATTCTTTGCATACTTCTTGGCTGTTTCAGCTCATCATTGTCTCATATGAAGAGCAGATGAGTAGCTAAATTTCAGGTGATTCTGCTTAAGAAATTCATACAGCCAACCAGTAGTGTTTGTCTTTGGCTACTTTCCACTACTTGAACTGTTTTATTTCTGAGAGATCTAAAACAATGCACTTTTAATAAAACAAACGAACCAACCCTACTAAAACCCCTTCAACACCTATTGTTAAATCCACATTGGAGGACTCTAGAGGAAGAAAAATATTTTGCATGTCCTATGTTTTCACATTTTGTCTTCCTGTTACAATCCCAGCTAATTATTCTTGTTTTCCTGCTAGGATTATATGTGTTTTGCTCAAAATATGTTTCCATTTAAATTTGAAATTTAGGGTTTTTTTGTTGCCTCAGTAGTGAAAATACTCATCCTCTTTCTTTAAGAAGAAAAGTTGAGAGGATGGTTGCATTTAAGAAAAACTTGTTAGATTTTATGCTGACCTTGAGTTTTAGGGTAGCAGGTATCTTATTCTGGAAACAACTACCAGCTTTGACTTTAGCTTTGATATTTAGGGAAATTATTTTGTTACTTAAAGAATTGATCTCCATTCAAGTTTTTTTTTTTTTTCACTGAAATGGAAATTTTATTAATTTTGTGCAATATATTTCTATTAACTCTGTTTATATGCAGTTAGAAAAACTGCAGTATTTACAAGGAGAGACAAGTGTGACTTCCATAATTTATTCTGCACTCATTGAATTGCAAGAGCTTCATGTCAGAGTGACATTATTGCCAGCAATCATTGGATGAGAAGACAAAATAGAAAGTTGCAGACTGGTAAATCTGGCAGTTAGTTTATTTATCTGTAAACAAAATGAACTTCAGCCAAACAGTATTACCTTGCAGCGGCCTGCCTTCCTCTTCGTACTGTGCATATTAATCCTTCTGTCCTGACATTTAGTTATTCTAGTTATTACAGATATATCAGTGAGTGAGTGATAATTAGACATGGCTTAATAGCTCTAAAAAGATTTTAAGCGGTTGTGGAGGAGGAAAAGGAGGAAAAGTAAAATGCTTGGGTATGCTGAGATATGTGTAATAAACATATGCTAGTCCTATGAGTGGACATCCAGAAAGAATTCTGAGGTACTCTGAGGTCTGAGGGTAGCTTACCCGTGGTGAAACAGGGCATAGGCATACAACAGAGTTCCCGTTGGATCTTTCTATGGATGCTCTTAGATTATTTACTTTTCAGAGGCTGAGCACACAAGGATTTAATGGTCAGAGTTACATTTCATTTAACACAAAAGTTAAAATGCTGGATTATGTTCAAATGAGTGTAAGAAATGATGGTGACTGAAGTGTTAAAGAGAATTTAGAGCTTTGGAAATTCTTTTATGAAGGGTAAATGGGGTGTGTGTGAAAAACTGGGAACAAATACTGTAGCCTGTGCAGTACCTGGTAGATTACCCTTTTTTTTGGTTGGCTTTTTTTCTGCTATCAAACTTGTATATTACAGTTAAGAGGCAAGGGTGAAGGAAACACCACCTTATGCCATGAAGAAATTCTTAGCAGAGAATTAAGCAGTGAGAAGCTAAGGACAGCCTTCAGTTTGTGCACAGGATTAGTAGTACTGGTTGGGTAACAGTGAGGAAATCCCAGCTTGGTATATTTGCTCTCATGAAAGAGCACTGCATCACTTCATTTACAGGTCATTTTTAGAATCCACTGACCCATGTTGCACTAAGGTATGACTGATATGAGGCCTAGATTCAGTTTTAAAGTGCAATTGCATGTTGCTGTTGGAATAACTGCGGCATTAAGGCTCAGGCCAAAATTTATTTTAGTATAAAGATGAGATAAAAGCATTCTTAATACACAGATGCATCAGTGACACTGCTGTTTTAGGCTACTCAATATGTCCTTAACATGAAATCCTATTTTTCACGTAATATAATAACAATACTGTGGTTGCCAGTGATTGGTATTATAAAATGTGCAGTGAGATATATGCTGTTATTATGGAAATCCTATTAGCAAGTCCCTATGTACTGTGCATGTAGCACAGATTTATTAACATACCCTTCTGTAGTTACTTTCTTGAAAACAGTTTTACCTCCTGTGAAATACTGTGCAATAATGCCATTAATAAACGTATCTAATTGCAGTATATAACTGTGAAAGCCTGAATGGATTGAAATGGATTCGAAGAGAAGCAGGATTATTGCAGTGGGATGTATTGAACAACATATATTGTACGTCCCTAATTTTTTGTGCTACTGTATGTCAAGAGAGAGAGCGTTAAGTATATAATCAGGCAGCTAATGAAAAGCAAAAGCCTTTTTATAGAGTTGTCAGTAGATGGCAATGTGACTATTTTATACAGACTTTTTATTCCATATGAGGCTTAAGACTTGTAATCATCTGCCGTTGCTGCTTAAATTACTATAATTTTTTAAAAAGCTTTAAGAACCCTTTAAAACTATTCTTTAAATAATTGATAGTTACAAATGGAAATCTTAGCCCAGAATCTCCAAAAGTGATCAAAGTCGTTTTAATTTTCCAATGGTCAAGTTTGAATAAAAATAATGTCACATAATGTGCCAGCAGTAAACAGGAGATTACTGCATTTATGTCTCATGTTGCTGTAGGTTCAGCAAATCCATGTTTTATTGATAGCTAGGCACTTTGGCCATAAGTCATCCAAAAGTGTGGTGCTTATAATGAGCACCAGAAGGAATAACAAAAATAAACATGTTCTTGTGCTGTCAACAATACGTCCAGTGTAAGGCTACCAGTGTTTCTTCTTTCCTTTCTTCTGTTTTTGTAGTGAATTTAACCAGGGAGAAATAAAACTTTGGAACATCAAGTTCATCATCTGGCAGTAGATTAGACATTATGGTTATATCAAGTATGAGCAACTACATCACAAATGTATATGTTTAGTGTTTAGCTTTCAGTTGCTACTGTTGTTAATATTTCATGTAACAGCAGTACAGAGAAACATAATATATTAGATGCATGGCAAACAATTTGAAAAAAATGTAGAAATGTATTCCTATTTAGGACCTATTGATTTAAATGGCAGCATGGATTTGAAGGGCTTGATTTGCCATGGCTAATTTATGCTCTGAAGTATTGGGGCCATACTTGTATTTTAAAAAGTACCTCAGAAGGTTGACGTCCACTTCCTTTACAAACTTTTTTATAAATCTGTCTGCTAATACCTAAATCATACATACAAAATTTTACCTTTGGTCACTGCCTTCAGTAGGACTTGATTTAGGAACAATCCGTCTTCGTTACAATGGTCTCATTTATAAATCATATCATGGTGTGAGGCAACAGCCTTGTCTCTGTGCACAGTATCCACGTACCTGAGTCAAGAGGCTGTTTGTTGAATTTAATCAGTCTGTAATGGGTCTCTGCCGTTGTGTGTCTGCATTCTCAAGCGTGTGTTGGAGGCTTGGAAAGATGCAGAGCTAGCTGTACCTACTGTACATTTCGTGTTCAAGTAGATTGCTATAATATTGGCTCTGGTGAATGCCTGGGTCCCTCAGGAAGTTGGAAGTAAACCTGGCTACCCAGCTGTCTGTGGGTTTTTGTTGTTGGCTCTTTGCTGCTTTTTTTTTTCCTAATTTTCACGTTGGGTTGTCCAAGGCTATATATAAATGAGATCTCTATTTTTACTTGAACTATCTGTGCTGTCTAAAGACTATTTACAGTTCACAGTCCATACCTGGGCCTGTGCTTGGTCACAAGCTGCACCAGTGGTGGCAAACGGAACATTGAGAGCAGAAAATGGTCTACTTAGCGAGTGGGTTGAGAGAGACACTTCAGAGCTCAAGCAAGATGCATTCTCATGTAATTTAAAGTATTTACTCTCTCTATAGGCTGGTGCAATATACAGCTGGTTGCAAAGCATCCTGAAAAATTTCTTCCAAGTTCCTGGTACCAGAAATGTAACTAATGGTGGAGTGGGTACACCCACCCATCCTGAGGTGCCTCTGTGGTGTAGGTGCTTGCCAAGTGAAGAGGATTGATGGACTTGTCCTGTGGGTGCACGGGGAGCTTGTGGGCTTCCCCGTGGCCCTTGTAGCTATGAAAACAGGCAGGCTGCTCCAGGCAGAAGCTTGCACTGTGGGAGCAACCATTGAGAACGAAGAAGTTTTGGCTTTTGAAGCAAGCAGTTCTGGCTGACATTCGCAGCGGGAAATTGAACCATTCTTTGATCTCTTAAAGAAAATTAATCTTTTATTTGTGGGCTGAACGCTGTGAACTGTTGTTTTCAGCTCCTTGCCACTATTACCTAGGCTTTAGTGGTTTGTTTCTGAGGGAGGAGAAACTGCTTATATTTGTCAGACATTTCTTTGGAGCATCCCTAGTCATTTGCAGTGAATGCATTGTCTTTTCCCAGACACAGCAGAAATGAATAAAAATGGAGTTTTCTTACTTCAAACTTTTAAACCTATTTTCCCATTCAGTTCTGCACCCAAGGAGGTCTATTTCTGTTCTCAAGGCCAAGCCTACAACTGTTTTTCTGGCTTCCTGGTGGTTTTCTGCCCACATGTACCAACACATCTGCATCCTGTCATTGCAGGACCCGACATTTTCAATCAATCCCCTGGGCCTTCCCACATGGCTTTTTGTTGTTTCAGCTGTTTTACTCTATTAAAGTTCTTAATTCCTCTGAACAAAGGGCTGCTGGCATGTACCTCAGCTTGCAAAGTCTGTGATTTCCCATGGATCAGAGGCATGCTTGCTGGCAACCATTAACACCTTCCAGCATTACAATGCTCCACAGCAGCATGGGGCATGGAAACCCACCGCTTGGATTTAAGAGACCTTCTGTAGCGAAAACATCTGCCAGCATCCTCAACCTCCCTGTTCTGGATGTCTGTGGAAGGATAGGTAGCCTTGAAGGACCTTTGAGTCATTAAAACGTTATTTTTTCAGGACTTGTGTATCATGCTGCCTTTTGGTTAAATAACATATATAAATAATTGTATTAAAACCTCACTTTGCCCATATTCCTATAATGCAGATGGAAAGATTATTTTTTTTTTCCTGTGGCTTTCTGTAAATAGGTTTGAAAGTGTAAAATCTTTCTTATATTTATATATAACTTTCTTGTATTTATATATATGGCTGTGTCTTTAAATCAGTGCCTACACAATAACTGTCTGCCAAAGTAATTTAGAATGAGAAGTTCTGTCCTAAATAATGACACGCTTCTGATTAGTCTTAAATATGGAGTTCGGAAAGAGTTATAGATTATCAGCCTTTACAGGACAGAGATTACTTACTGATTAAATCCCAGGAAACATTCCAGTACCATACCAGTGTTTTTATACATTTGTATATAAAGGAAATACAGTCTTGTAAAGGAAATACAAATTAACAAATTTGAAATTAACAAATTAACAAATTTGAAAACAAATTAACAAATTTGAAACAAGAACATTAAAATACGTTACCTCATTAGTTTCCATTATATTTCTTCACATTCAGTAATGCCAGCTATTTTATTTTGCTATGGATGTACCTATTGTAACATAAAAAAGGGCCCCAATGACCTTGCTTCTTTACCAATCTCCTGAGAGCAATCCTTGAGAGATTTGTGAGAAGGATGAAGTTTAGCAGAATTATATATAATTTGGACTTTCTGAATGGTTGAACAAGAACTCCGCCTAGATTGTTAAGAGCTGAAGGCTGTGTCTTATGTCATTCCACAGCTAATTTTTCCTAGGTATGTAATAGGATTTTCGATTTAACTTGTGTGCTTAATGTCATGAAGCATTAATTATTATCCATACTTTTGGAAAGGCAGTGCGATAAAAAAATGATACAGTTTTGAAAGAAAAACTTTTACTTGAACTTTCCATGATCTGTTGTGGAAATTGGGTAAAACATAGTGTATTTTTGTTCTTATTTGCTTAGAAATTCCATCAATAAATCTAGCCTGAAAAGATGTATTTTTGTTATCAATCGATGTAGTCTTAGGCTCAGTACATTGCAGTCATTAATAGTCATGGTCAACAAAAATTGAAAAGGTAGGAAACATTGTCTTGTCGTAGCCCTTTGCTTTTTGGTTGTGAACTGGTAAGTATAGATCCTCAATCCATAAAAGTTGCAGATTATTAACTCCTTGCATTAGGTGTGTTCTTTTTTCTCTAAGAAATATGAGTAATATTACAGTAAAAGAGGGAAAGAAGTGGCTGGATTTTCTGTCACAAGAATTTTGCTTTCTGTTTAAGATGGTTTACCTTTCAGAATCAGACATGAAATACTATGATGTGGATGGTTTTGCTGAGGATCTTCAGTAAGGAGAAATGGGCATTACTTTCAGTAGGATGAAACGTCATTCTGACAGGCAAAAAGTAGCTGACAAAGTAAAAAGCTTGACTGTTCCCAAGGAGTTTGATTTAAATCAATAAAATTTTATTTTAATCTTGCCTCCCACCTTTGGGAGGACTTTCAATATTAAACTCAGAAATTATTAACCTAAGAGGACCAAAACTGTGTATTTTTGCAGCTCTGCCTCCTTTCAGCAATCATGGTAATTTTCCTTTGTGCATGACTGTGTTGTGTTTGCAGTACTTCTACATGACTTGAGGTGTTGCTCTGATGGTTGATCGTTAGACAGGTACACCTCTGTTTTTGCTGAATAGGGCTGAGAGGGTGTTTTTTCCTGCATGAAAACCAGGCTGGGCGGAGAAGTGGGGTTGCCATCATGTGTTAGTGCAACATAACTAAGGACTTGAATGCACCTGGGTTGTACAGTTAGACTGGGGAAGACCTCCTCATTTTTGTAATGTAGAGGTAGGCAACATACACAAAGCCACTTGGATTCATAAATGGTTGCAGGAACATATCCCAGGCTTGGTTCACTCTGAACCAACAGAAAAATATAAACATATCCCAGTAGAAGGAGTGGGTTCATTATGTTCATTATGAGGCCAAGATTACTATAAAGACTAACTCCACCTCAGATATTAAAAACTACCTTATAATGAGACAGCTCTAAGCTTTTGAACATCATTTATGCAGACAAAATAACTTCTGTGCTTTGTGTGTTTATTATGTTGAAGTTTTAAAAACTGGATGCATTTGACACATTTAATTCAATACTCTCATTAATTCCTCATACTGAATGCTTTAATGCCAATCATGCAGAAAATATTTAAATATAACCTGTTCTTTTTAACTATCATAAAATTGTATTACAATAAAAAACAAAATGCTTGGTTAAGAAATTCAAACAACATATTCATAGTTATACAAACAAATACTGCAAAAATTGCATGCAGAAAAATGTGAGAATAACACAAAGTCTTTCATTAGGAAATCATGCTTTTCTACTCTTATATTTCACCTGGGAGATTAAAGATGCTTCTTTTCCAGAAAACGTCTGATTTTTATTTTGTCACAGGAAGGAATCAAATGATTCCCATTAATTTCAATATGCATTTTAGTTATCTGAAGTGGAGGGGTTTTTGTTTCCTTTAAACTAAAGATTTCTGTATTATCCAGTGTTTGAAGTTAGGGAGTGAGAGAGATGCTAATAGAAGGGGGGGAAGTATACAGCAAACCATATGCAAATATTAATGCATTTTCTTTGATCTTATATGAAAAATATTGTAGACTTCTGAGGGCTAGAAATGTCGCAGATGAAATCAGCACCCTTTCTAATGGTGAACACTGCTTTCATCACTTTCTTGATTTACCAGTACTCTGACTTAAGGTCTCCCAGTTCTGAGACTTGATTTCATAATTTACGTATTTAGTCCAACAGGCGTTAGATCTTGCCACTTCTTCAGTTCCTTTTTAGTCTTTAGATCTATCACTTAATGGGGGGAGAAGAGAGAGATAACATTTAAAGATGTGCTTAAAAGAGGAGTGGGAAAGCTTCACTTTTTATTATCAACTTGCCTCCTGTCAAGAGCTATTTCTGTAAATCAGACCAAAGAGTAAATAGATCATATAGACCTCTTGTTACTTTTGTAGTCTTGGAGGAGCCTGGAATATTTTCCATAGTGTTATGATTTCAAAGGATGCAGCTTGGATATTCTCTTAAATGGCAATTCTCAAACTGCAGTCTGGGGATTGCTGTCTCATTCAGCTGGCATCCACTTGAGATTGTCCTGCCTCCTCCTTCATCCTTTTTATAGCATTGCATGTAGCTGAAAGTTGTCTCTCCATACTATTCACCCAAGAAGTAATGTTTGCAATTGCACATAGATATTTTGTGGCAAGAAGCAGGAACGGAGGAAGAGTCAGTGTATAAAAACATTACTTCTCTTAAAGTGTTACTGTTTCTCAGAGGATCTTGTCCACCATTTTTAATGAGAAATGTCTTGACTGTAATTTGCCAAATTGTCAAAATTGTAACATATGAAGGAAAAGGGCTCAATTTCAACAAAAATCTGCTCAGATGGCATGATTTCAAGTTATATTTTTTTTAAAATATGCCTGATTTCATGCTGATTTTTCCTTCAGATTTCTTATTAATCCACTGACTAGGCAGAAATTGGTAAATTGAATTCTTGGGCAGTGGCTTCTCCTTGTGGGATGAGGACGAGCCTCGAATATAAGGCCTCTTTCCCAATTCCTTCTTGTGAGAACTTTGAAAAACTTCCACCTTTTTTTTTCAGAATCAGATCCACCTCCGCATCCCACCCTAGTCTAAACCATGAAAAAACCACAACCACCCCACTCCCCAAACCTGCCCCCAAAATACCAAACTTCTCTATGGTATCAAATCAGTGTTCCATGTACATCTTCACTGATAAATAAACCTGAACAGGAAAGCGTTTGTGCGTGTGAGAGTGTAGGTGTGTGTGCAGATAAAGTGTCAGTGACACGGTCGCTTGTCAGAGATACAGAAACCTTAGGTTCAAATTCTGCTTGTGCTTATTTCAGGATTAGAATGGTATAGGAACTGTCTTGTCAATTTTGACCAGAAATTTCACCTTGGATCTTTTAACAGTGACACCTTTGTAGCAAAAGCAATACATTTCTGTAAACAGCAGCATTTTTACTGTTTTCCAGGATAAATCTCTTATTAGAAAAATTCTCAGTGTTCTTAAATGTTACAGTGAAAAAGTATGCATCAGTGCTGCCCCAAGGGAAGACAAGACAGGACTGAGGGTGACCCCAGTACAAGCAGGACAGCAGTCACAAGTCACTCAGGGTTCCAGCCAGGCTGGTGACAGATGGGATCCACTGACAGCCCAGGGACCATCCTGTAAGACAAGGTGATGGGTAAGTCCCACATCAGTGTAGGAAGTCCAGCCAGGATCAGGAGGGGCTGGGGCTGGACACAGGCACTGTGCTGGGGCAAGAGCTGGGACCTGTGCCCCAGCTGAAACAGGACCACTGGAGATGGGCAGGGCCATTAGGGCCAATTAGTGCCCTCAGAACCTGAAAAAACTGCATGAAGGGTGCAGTTTTTAAACACATTCTTCATCCTTGCTCACTTCCCTACCTTTGCCCAGTCTGTCTGGGAGCTCTGTACCAATGCACTTACAATTTTAAAGCAAGAAAGAGATACTTTGAGAAAAAAAGAAAAGTATTACATAAACTAGTAATGTCGAGCAATGTTATCATCATCTAAGATGTCTCTCCTAAATAAAGATGACAGGGGCTGTGGGAAGCAGTGAGCAGAGTATGGTGGATGCATGACTGCCTGTACAAGCCTATGCATGATATTCATCACAAATTAATTCAATGTGTGAATTGGTCTTCTGCTGTGCTACTGATGCATACTCTCCTTTACAGGCTTTTTCTGCCCAAAGACATGCCATTGCTGTTCAAAAAGCCTGTGATTGTCACAAAGCCTACTTCCAGCTCAGATAATGTGCAGCCTAATGTGGGAGAGGCTATGAATTTTAATGGGAAATAATTTAGTTGACAAGGAGGGTAACAAAACCAGTAAAACAAATGGAGTAAGTGTTGAAAAGTGAGCAGTAATATGTATCTGTTACAAGATTTGTTATGTTTGTTTTGAGTTCTGAATAACAGGTGTAAAATTATAAATCTTGCATTTTAAAGAAGCAGAAGTCCATCTTTTGCTGCATTTGGTTCTCAACTGGGCTAACAGAGGTAGTAGGGATATATTTGTAACTCTTTGCAATAGACAAAAATTATAGAGGAGAAGCCTGCTCTAAATTTAACTATATTAGTTTGCTGTCAAGACACATTATATCAGTTGGGCAGAGCAGAGAAAACAAAACTGATATGTTTCCATAAAATATATCTGTAGAACTCTCTACTATGCATATTGTTATACAGATATATGACCCGATGATTACTCTAGTGCAACGTAAAGAAATATGCATGTTTTCTCCTTGGGGGAGTTGTGTTGTAGCATCCCTGTAAGAGGAGGTTTCATGCTGTATGTAGCTGTAAAGAAGCCTTGATGCCTAAGCTCAAAGGGTTTAATCTGCGAGTAACATTGATTTAAAGGTGTAATATAAATGCTTAGCGGCCACAGGTTTGTAGGGATTTTGCTTTATATGAAAACAGTTTATCTTTCAAAATTACAAGGAAATAGATTTCTTCTCTGATCTTACATTAGTGAAGATCATAGGAGACATTTTTGTGAAGACAATGTAGGACTTCTGTGTATGTGGTAGTTTTCAACCTAAAAGTGTGCTCTCGAAATAAAACATTTAAATAAGACTATAATGCTTAAAAATACAGTGGAGGTCATGGCTGAATTTAGTACAAATTACATAAATAAAATAAAATGATCATATGTAATCCTCTTACCATCCTATTTCATAATAGAAAATGTAGATGCGACAGTGATTGCAAAACATAAAAATTCTTTTGTCATTGTGTTTAGACTCCTTTTGTCAGATGGCTTTCTGTTTGTGGTATTCCTCTGAGGGAAGTTAACTTGGGTTTTTTGTTTTTTTGGTCTCTTTTTTTTTAACAAACTGAGGCCTTTCACAGAATCACAGAATCACAGTCAATAGTGATGTTCCTTGAAGGGTTTCTGTTTTTAAAATATTTTGTTGCGTGATTTGAGTGAATAATTCTTATATTGTTGGGCTTTCAAACTTTTCATTTGGCATTCTTTTCTTTATGTGATTTGGTTGGCCAGCTGGATCATACAGTGTTATGATGGCTCCCTAACACAAGAGTTTGTTGTTTTTATTTTTTTTCTTGAATTGGAAAATAACCAACAACAAATAACTGATGCCTGTTTTTGGATGATGAAAAATACTGCAATAATAACTGCAGCATTTTTGAAACAGTCTTTAAAAGTTGTGAACATTGTCATAACTAATAGATATTAATGTTAAATCCTTCAGAATGTAATTTGATCTTTTCACCCTTTTCCCAGGGGTAAGGGGAAAGATGCTTTAATTCATAAACACACAATTTCTGAACTATATTTATTGTTAATGTTGGTTTTATTACTGTTGGGTGGGATTTTTTTCTTTTTCTTTTATTATCCAATCCCTCTCAGGAATTGTGCTGCTCCTTCATTTGCAATCTGCTTTTGTTTTCTCAAAATAGACGTCAGAAACTTCAGGTACACATCTTAACTTCTAAGTACTAGTTCAACCAAACCTGACAATTTAGCTGTTGATTCATAAAAAATTGGCTTCCTACTCAAAAATATGTGAAACTGAAGAAAATAATGCACTGATCTACTAAGGTGCATGTTTGAGACCTGACTTTGTGCGTCTGTGCTAAAGACTGAATTTTTAAGACATCCCACGTAAGCTTAGATATTGCAATCCTACCTGTATTTCTGTAGGAAATAATTGATGTTTGTATGAAAAACAGCTGGAGTTTTAGACTTAAGGACTGAAGCAAGAATAATCTTTCCCAGTGATTAAAATGTTTGTCCCCCCCATCCATTTATGCATGTCTCCACCTTAGGAACAAGCTAAAAACAGTAGCTAATGATGCTGCTGTCACTGTCTGGAGGGAGCCCAATTATTTGCTCTGCTTTTTGGGGCTACTCGCAGTTACATTGTCTGTAAATTTTAACCTGCTGGAGTTACAGACTGGCTAGTTTCCTTGGAGAGAAAAGTAGTGGGTCATATCTGAAGAATATTTCTTCAAATTGAAAAAAAAAAACCTACAAAAATGTTCGTATTGTTTGATTTCTTAATTTATTTTTTTTTAACTGATGGTGTGCTAGGAGCTGCTCATCTTAATCACACAGATTCATGACAATAAAAAAGGTTATGAGCTGTATCCTGTCACTGCACTCATCTTCTGAATTCTGCCACTGATGTTACTGTGTACAGTAAGCAGAATTTGGCCCATTGTTCTTCATTAGTGTTTGGGAGACTCTTGAATTTGTGTCAAGCGAAAGCAAAACCTGTTGTATTATTTCCATAGCCATCTCGGGCCAGTGAACTTTCTGTGACAGATTTGACTGAGAGAAGCCCCACCCCCAAAATTCCCACCCTAAAGTAATTGGAAAATATTCATTAGA
Source organism: Gallinago jamesoni (assembly GCA_025769975.1). Taxonomy (NCBI): domain Eukaryota; kingdom Metazoa; phylum Chordata; class Aves; order Charadriiformes; family Scolopacidae; genus Gallinago; species Gallinago jamesoni. The sequence continues at coordinate 9,276,508 of JAOQGH010000032.1, forward strand.
ATATTCATTTTTTTAATGGAAGGGAGTGTGCATTCAGTATTAGTCATCAATTCCAGATGGCTTGTAAAACCTGCACAGAAAAAGACGTTAGGCTGCTCAGTTATTTCAGCTGTGAATTGCCTTGTGTTAAGAGTTTAAATTATACCCTTTTGTCACTTTAATGCAAAATGGATATTTTTGTATTAAGAAATGTAGATAAGATGTGATTTAGGTTTAATCCTATCAAGGTGTGACTCTGTGTTAAATTATTGGAGAACTTGGCTGAAGACTAAAATTAATGTGAAAAATATTTATAGTAGGAACTATATGTCAGTAATGCAGACTTTGTGGGTTTTTCCAGCCTTCTGAAGTACACTTTTTTGTCAGCTCTCCCACAGTTAAAGGCATTTTTGTCAGGTCATAACCGCTTAAGAAACACCTCTTCACTTAATATTGTGGTATACAGAAATTCTAATTTTCTAAAGGAAGTCATAAAAACCTGAGATTTTTAGCCTGAAGGAATAAGATAGAAGTTGTGTGACTATCAAAGGAATCCTCTTCTAAGAGGAGAAACCATCAGAAAGTATAGCAGTTTGAATATAAAACTGTACAAACCTTCAAACTCTCACTATAAAGGAGTGTCAAATTGCTGCTAGTTTTTCTTTTTCTTTCCCCCCAGTTTCAATAGAAGGATCCTTTAGCTGATCAAATGTAAAGAGATGACAAGAAGTAATTTATATGGAATCACATTCACTATGTAAATGATTGCAACAAAAAAATGAAAGCTCATTTCTCCTGTGTGCTTGCATATACAGCAGTTACTCATCACATAATACTTATGGATGGATTCTCTGATTCTGACAGCGCATTAGGTACCGAGGTAAAAGCACAAGGGAAATGAATGAAAGAAATAGCATATGTCTAAGATGTTGGTGCAGCCAAGGTATAACAGATTTGTCACTGGAGATAAAACAGTGTAATTCAAATGCATCCAAATGTAAGAAGGTTCCACCAAGAGGTAAAAAAAGCAAGGATTTTCTTTCTTTCTTTTTTTTTTTTTTAATGTTGATTTAAATGAATAATGTGAGGTTGGCCATTGTGTGTGTGCTGGGTGCACTCTGTGATTAAAATTCAGTGGGGCTGAGGTTGCTCTGCTGGATTAGCTCTGAACCTTGAGGTTTCACGCTGTTGCTTTATAAAAAGCAAACCAGCATGAACTCATTGTCGAAGCAGCCCAAAATATTCTGTTGAAACTATTTTCTTTATTAAAATTATTTCTGTGAGAAATGTGTGCTCTTTGACAGTTTTGACTTCTTAATAAAAAAAATGAAGCACTTGAAAACAGAAACTTTCAGCTTTCAGCATAAAACTGGAAACCTTTGATTTGAAAATGCTGCTGTGCTGGTTCACAAATGTTGTATTCTACCAAAGAACCTGATTCTTAGAAGCAAGTGTAATTGAATTCTAGCTCTCATGAGGCTGAATTTGTAATCCGTGTTGGGGATTTTTGTCTGCTGTTTCAGTATGTTGAAACAGTGAAATTTTTGTTGAGTAGGGGGAGTAACGCTCATTTTTGGACAAATTTTAATTATGGTAGACCAATTTATGGGCACACATATGTATACAGTTTATAATCAACCCTTATTTTAGAATGTACAGAGACCTGATTCTTTTCACTTAAATCACACTTAACTGTCTTCCTCCTCTCACACTGTTGGAGAAGTGCTTGATGTATAAGGGACAGGTTGTCAGCAGATGAACTCCTTTTCATCATCACAAATAACTGTAGACATGAAATATTACTCAATTTTCTTGAGCCGGGAAAGGAGCTTTATTTTAAGGGAAGGCTTTAAAAAAATTGTTTCAACATTTCAATCTTTTGTCAGAATATACTGTGCTGTTACATATCTTAACTCCAGCGCTTTTGGATGACTTCCTGCTAGGTTGAAATTTAGCATGCACCCTCCTTGCAATAATTTATTTTTAGATGAGACACACTTGGTACCTCGTTATGAGATACCGAGGCATTTAAGAGACTTCAAGGCTATGTTTAAGCTGCAAAGTAGGAGCACCTGTGAGTGTTGTTTGCTATAGGGGTCAGTAAGCTCCTGACCTAGGGTGGCTGCACACGTGCTGCCTGCACGTTCTCACTCCACAGCTATGCCCCCAAACTGCTTGGGAGAGCAAGAGCTGAGGCAGGGAGAAGCTGTCCTGGGATTCTGCTGCAGTTTAACCTTACAGGTAACTATATTATGGTAACTAGAATCTCTACCAGTGATTCTTAAATTTGCTAGGATAGACTTAGATGGTGTTCCAGGCAATGGTGTAATGTAAGTAAAAGAAAAGGATTTTAATCCTGATGTCCTGATCAAATCGAACTGTATTATGTAGTCTCAGCTGGACAGGTAAGTTGATTGTAATCTCAACTGAGCTAGTGTAAATCTAGACTAACTGTGCTGAAATAAACAGTTACAGCTGTGTGGAATCAGTGTAAGTGAAGAGCAATCAAGACTGTTGTGTGTTAGAGCTGGACAAAAAGTGTACACCTTCTTTGTTGTTCTTATTGGCACAAAGTAAGATGCTTCAAAACTTTGCAAAACGTTCTCTAAGGTTGGGTCTAAATCTGAGGACCTACAGTGATTCCAATATGTAAGATTAAAAAGAAAAAAAATATTTGCTGAGTGTCATACATTTCTCAAGAGGCTTTGCTAAAGCCTACTACAAAGCAATTCTTTTAGCACCTTTTTGACGTTGCCATAGTGAGAGTGTCAAAGGTGGTGTAGACACAAAAGCGTCAAAGGTTGGGGCAGATTTTGAACAATGAATGCAGAATCTAAGATTAATCATGGAGAATATAAGTTTATTCTTGAGATATGTAGCTTCATGTCAACATAGGGGTTTTTTTTAGTGGAGCTAAGCTAAATGTTTAGATTTTGATGAAGGTTTTTCACATTACTATGCTTTATACGCTATAAAGAGTGACTCAGTTTCTCAGGCAATAAAGAGAGAATAAAGGTGGGACACTTATACTTTGTTGACTACTTCAGTGTTTCTTTTGCTCTCCACTATTTAAATTATTGTTTCATATTCTGCTGTTGCTGGAATTTTGACATAGAAAATCAGACAATTGTAAAAATACAGTTCTTGACTTTTTAATGTCTGTAATGACTCCTATGACGTAGACTAGCAGAGCAAAGGCTTGCTTTCATAGGGGATTAGTCACCCACTTGTGCTGTCCAAAAGCTTCGCTTGACTTGCATGAAATAAGATGTGTGCATTAACACTTTAACATGCTTAGCTACTTCTTACCTTATATTTGGTTGTAACATTAATATTTTCTCCAGATTTTTAAATAAGTACAAGTATGCAAGTCCCACAATGTTCATGGAAAATAGTTTCTTGTATTTTGCTTGAAACAATGCTGGTAGGTTGCAGTGATATTAATCTATAATAGGGAAAAAGAAATTCAAAACAGTGATTTATTGTAGGGTGTTTTTAGATTATTTTACTTTTGTTTTTCCAGTTAACAGATATGATTAGTAGAAAAGAGGTAATCACCTCCATACCAGAGCAGCAGTAACGTCTCTCAGGATGGTTGCCCACAGGTGCACTCTGAGTTACTGACTGATGGCAGAAAACAACACTTGGAGAGAGCTGTGTGAGCAATTTGAAGGAACAATTAATTTGACTAATGCAGGTCTCATTCCTGTTTGTGAATAATCCATGTGCAAATTCTGTTTGCATTTTTTATTGCTATTTTAAATTGTCCCTTAAATTTTCATGAAGGAATTTCAGCTGAGGTGAAATTGTAAACTGAGGTGATTGTAAACTGCTTGCTATTAGTATTCCCTGCAATTATCCCATGTTACTGAGATGTTCAGTTGCAGGATTTTGTCTTACACTTTTCCTAGCAGCCTAGAAAGGGAATTTCCAACTTTGAGGCAATGGTTCTGATTTATGGCAGTCATTTTAATTAGGCTTAGTTCTGGAAGTGAGACTTGGTGTGCCTCAATTGAGAATAATAAAATTTGCTTAACCTTATTTTAGGAATGATACCAAGTTTCCTGTTTTACAATTGGAATAAAGAGAAATTAAGATGTGTTAGAAACATTGCAGAGTCTAGAGTTCTACTTACTGCTTTTTGTTTGCAGCTATGGCAGTTGCACAGCATCTTTATATTAGCTTGATAGCTTAAAATTTCATTTGCTATGCATGTGTGCCATTTACTTATGAAAAAGGCATAAAATACTATTGAACATTAGCCTTTAACTTTTCAAGCTTTTTGAATTTATGTTATTTATAACAGAATTGTGGCTGTCCTTCTGCTTGATGCTATGTTTCTCATGTTATGGCAAAAGCAATAATTTGAAAAATGGCTGCTAAATTCCACTTTCAAAACTGAATAAGGACATTTTTGCATTTGGCCAGATCAAAGAAGTGTGTCTGAAAACCTGAGTGCAAGCAAATGCTGTTTCAAGCCAAGGTTTCTCCTAGTGGCAGCAAGTTCAGAGTCTAGTTTATCTGGCTGTCCAAGGTTGTTCTTTATCATCTTATAAGTCTGTTTTCAACCAGACAAAAGCACGCAAGGGAGGATGTAATAAAAATCTAATTTGGTAAACTAATTTAGTATTCCTTTGCTCTGCATAAGCCTCTTCAAAATGTGATTGGCTCTTCCCTGTACCTTTTTTTGGACTGGTCTGCAATGGCCTATGGCTCTGAAATTCAAATTGTTCAGTCCACGCACTTCTCAGCCAGAAGCCCTATAAGGTCCAGACATAGTGTCCTCTTGTAATATGCCTGGGTGGTCGCAGTTCCTTGCTTGGAAAGGCAGAAGTGCTAAGCTGTTACACTGACAGCTCTGAATGGCTCACACAACTGAAACACTTATTTTCTTTTGATTTTAGTTTCTTGCTGCCCTAGATGCCCTAACAGCAGAATCTATCACAGTGGGTATGTCCCTTGCAACTATTCCTGCAACTCACATAGAGCCTTTCAAAGAAAAATCTGCATTCTCCTCTGCTTGCCATTCGCTCTGCATAGATATGAACAGGGACAATTTTGTGAGGCATTTTGTAGGTGGTATCTGGCGCCTAATTATAACTGCATGAGTGCTGTTAGGTGTGGAAAAAAGGGAAAGTAATTCTACAGACTGTTTAAAAAAACAAGTCTGTGAGGTTTGGATTTAGAGGGGATGTAGAGAAGCTTGGAGTGTTATTGGAAACACTCCAGGTGCAATGACAATTTCCTGGTGAGTTAAATTTTTGCTGTCTAATGATGACACTAACACAATGATGTGCTAGGCTTCTCTGGCTTTTTGAGTCATGATTAATACCGTATTTTTTTATTTTGTTAGCAGAATGTTTGGCCCCCTGGTTTGCTACTAAAAATTAGAGGACTGCTTTGAGTATACAAAAGAGAATCTATTTCTTACAGGTCTTTAACTTGGTATTATTGTAATGTTGTAATAAAGTGAGAAGATACTTGTGAGCAGCTTATGGGCAGGTTAATCTTGTCTTTTAACCTCCTGAAAGACACACTTCTGCTTTTCCTGAAGTTCAGCTGTAGTTCCCCTTTGACATGAAAATCGTAATAGGCAGCATTTCACTGCATATCCTATATACGTATTCTTTATTATACAGGACCAGCAAAGTATGTCAGGTACTGGCTGTAGTCGGTTATCCCAAGCCAAAGATGTCTGGTGATGCCAAGACTCTTCTTGGGATCTAGCTCTATTTAACAATGTTAAATAGGAGGATTTACTCACCAATGATGTGCTCCTAGCACCCAGGATGCTCAGGCTGTACTGTACTGGTGTGCGTAATGTTGATGGGAACAGGCTTCTCTTCTTTTGAGGCTGCTTTATTTAACATTAGAAATTGTTTTTTTTCTTGGGGTGTGTGGCCGAATAGTCCTAGGTTGTGCCCTGGGGTCTATACATGTGTCTAAAATCCACCTTATTCTGCTCCTCCTTTGTTAGCTGTGTGGACTAGTCATGCTCATGACACATCCCAGGAGTAATCCCATAGTGTGCATGAGCACTGGTGCTGGTGTGCCCAGCCTTGTGTTGCACTGAAGGTAAATGTCAGAAAAGAGAACAGTCTTGACTTGGATGGATCAGCTGTGCTCCTCCCTGTGTACTCCCAAAAGACCAAGACTGGAGCGCTCTCTTGTTCTAGATATAAAAAAAAATAAAATAAATTAAGAACAGTGAAACTTTATAAAACTTTCACTGGCTTCATGATTCATACAGACTAAAACAGCTCAGGGAATCTCAGAAATAGCTCTAAAGCACTCATGTAGGTGGTTTTAAATCACAGAAGAGATGAGCTCTAATACATGATGGACTCTCAGTCACAGTGCAATAAATTATTACTGTGATCTTCCATAAATTCCAGTGTGGGGAGGGAAGGTTGGCAACTATCGATATACTGCTTTTCTGGATAAAACACCTTACTACTGGATCATTTTGCATGCAGTCACAAAGCACTAGATGTATCAGTTAAGTTCTGTTTTTTACTGCTATATCAAGGCATCAAGGGGGCAAGCAGCAAAAGAGAGATTCAGTTCTTACAGCTACCCAGCTTAACTATACATAGTTGAGGAAGATATGTTGTGATTTTTTTTTTTTTTGAGAGCAAATAAATACTGTTAATACCAGTGCTATTAGTGCTATGTGTCTAGCAGAGATGACCTTTTCTTAATGCAACCTAAGAAAAACATTTGAGTTCATGTGACTGTTATTCCTAAAATGATACTACACTGGATATTCACATAAATCTAAATGCATGGAAGTAGACTGATTCTCAAAATTGCCCCCCCCCCCCAAAAAAAGACCCACAAAAAAACAGATTATCCCACTTTTAGGCATTTCCTTTTGAATCTGGAGCTTTAAAACAAACAGAAAACTGTGCCATAGTTCTAATTTGATTTATTCAGTGCAATGCAGAAATATGGATTTTAAAACAGCTATTTATTTATAGACAAGCTTTATGTGCCAAGCAGATAACACAGCGTGATTTATAGGTAATTAGAGCTTGTGCCACAAAAAATGGCTTAAGGGTTTAAGTCCTGCCTAACACTTGCTTTATTATCTTACATCTGAAATTATGACCGTCAGAAGGAAATTAAGGCTTTTGCTCAGATGACGCCTCAACGTGCACAGCAGTTTTTGACTGAAAGTTCTCTAGAGGACTGAATTTTTGTTTTGGGGTTTACAGAAGAAACCTTCAGTCTTCACATGTTGAGTCAATCTGTATGCACAAATGAAATAACCTTCATCCATCTCACTTGACTAGGCTGATTGGGAAAATTTACTCAGAACATGCCCGGCAGTTCTGAGCCCCCTCTTCCCTCAGTTGAGCCATGAAGTGGCTGGCAAGGCGAGTGCCTGAAGAGTGCCTTTTGCCACCCCTTCCTCCCACCTCATTGAGCTTACCCTTTATGCAGGAGAGAAGACGGCTCCTCAGGGTATGTGTTTCACTGCTTTAACTTTCTTGCTTTTGCCTGAAAAAACCCTCAGCTACCACCTGGATCTGTGTCAGAGAAAGGAGGGTTCTTAGTGGGGAATGTTTCTTGTCCTGGGTGAATTTTGTAAATAAAGCGGTAGTAAAAAGGTTAAGCCTTTCCCTTTGTCGTTCTTAGAGGAAATGTATCACCCCTGTTTAGTTTTAAAAAAAAAAATCCAACAAACCCCCATATATGTTTGACAGGAATAAACAGGTGTCCTGGGTTGAGAGACACAGGACTAACTTTTCTTCTAATATTGGGGAAAATTGTACTTCTAGAAGACTCTAGTGCCTGAATTTGTGAAAATATTTACTCTGTAGCCAGCCAGGCTCTTGGGATTCAAGGTCTTAGTGTTTTCGAGCCTTGCCAGGTGCAGGGACAAGGAGGAGTAAGGCCTGGGTAAGGCATCTGACCCAGGCTGGCCAACAGGATTATTTCATACCATGAACGTCACATCCGATATAAATTAGATAAGTTTGCTGTGTAGCTCTCTCTCCCTTCATGGTGGCAGGTCCAGACAACTCCTTGCCCCAGTGCTGGACCCCTGAGGCCTTCCCTTCCTCCTGAAGCCATTGCGCTCATAGTGTCCGCCATTTGCTGCCCACTGCTGGGAGTGCACGGCTTTCCTACTTATATAATTGGCTGAATATAATTCTTGTATATCTTGTGTCAGTATCAGGATTAATACTGGTTCTTTAGTGTTATTGTTAATTATTTAGTCTTAGTCTATTAGTCTATTAAATCTATTTATATTTCAACCCTTGTGTTTCTTTCAGTTCCCTGATTCCCTTTTCCGGGTGGGGAGGAGTCATCAGGTGATAGAATAATTGTCTAAACAACAATATATTGTTACGGGTTTTCCCAAACCATAATGACAGGACTGTAGATCATTAAAAGACAAAGGCATTCCAGTTAAAAAAATATATATAAAAAAATCAATTTTTAAGTGTGTTTCTCTCTGGCACTTCAGATCATCTGTCTGATGATCATCTACCTTTTTATGAATGGTGCCTCTTGAAAGTCCCATTTTGAGGTGACTAAGCTGCACAATGTTGGCAATCTTCCTCCATAACTTAAACTGATAAAAGAATTCACAAGTTTGGGCTTGTAATTTTGAGTACTCTGGGCCTAGTTTGTATATCTAGTCTGTAATCATAGATAAAGTTTTTCTGCTTTAAGGAAAAGGCTTGGAAATAGTTGAGATTAAAAAACAACAAACTAACCAATTAATTTTCCTCACTACATTTTATATCACTGCAAATTTCTTAATTACTCTAGTAGGCTTTTTATTTTTTGTAATTTTAACAGTCTCCTGAGCATGTCATTGTGAATTCATACACATGATATTACAGTGTCAAATGAAATGCTCCTCCATCTCTTTAGAGATCTCAGTGATGCAAGCCCATCATAGTTACATCATGTCAAGATGTTGGTGAATAATGTCACTGGGAATCTTTAGAGCACGTTTCTCAGTAAAGAACTGAAACAGAAAGATGTCAGAACAATTCCAAAACCAGAGCCATCAGATTATCAAGCTGATTATGAATGACAAATTGTAAGTACTTGTAACTTTGTCCACATTACCAGATGTTCTTTCTTCTGAACAATGGCTCCATCTTCCTCATGTTAGCCTATAAAAAAAGTAAAGATGCCCATTTCATTGAAATGTCATGTCTGTCATGTCTCTAGGTATGTGGTAGCAAATGGGGAACAATGTGATACTGTTTCATTGACAAGGATGTTAATTAAAGAAATCCTTTTGCTTTGAATGCTTAAAGTTTTGGTAACTAAATTTTGAATATTTCTGTTATTGCTGTGTAGGGAAAAAAAATGTTTGGTCACTCTCTGCTGCCCAGTCAACTGGCAGAATAGACCCCAATGGTTTTGAGAGCAAAACTACCAGAATAACTATGTATTTTGTTAAGCAACTTGAAGAAGAGAGGCAGTAGCCTTAGTAGCTGAAATTTTGAAGGATTGGAAAGAAGTTTAGGCAGTGAAGACTGGAATTCTAAAAGCTGGTAGTGTCTGAGGTTTCCAGTTAGGATTAAATTCTTAGTACGCGTACTACAATATACACCAGGGGAGAGGCAATCCTTGTCAACAGTTCTGTGAAAAGGAGGAAAGTAAGAATATAGAAAGAGAGGCAGGAGAGTTAATTTACCTGGTTATAATGAAATGTATGTTCAACTCTAGATGAGTTCTGTGACTGTAAATATCAAATTACAAATCTGCTGAGAGATTTCTTCTGCAAAATAGGCAGATGAAAGGAAAAGATTGTTGTTGACACTTGAGATCATTCACACAATGCAGATGGATGAATTCTTTTGAACCCTGCTAAAAGTTTGCAGAAGGTGTATATTTTTCTTGTTAGTTCCCTATCTTTAATAAATTTCTCCTTAATTTGTGAAGAACTCAGGTTTTGCAGGCACGATTTTGTGTAACCACTTTTCTGCCCAAATGCTTTACTAATTATGGCATTGTAATTCAAATGTGGAAAGATAACAAGAGAATGTTAGCAAGGAAACAATATGAGGACTTCACGGTAACGTTGCAGGTATATGCGGAATGAAAATAGTGAAAAGTGGACTCTTATGAGATATTTTACCCTCAGAATGATGACATCTTATGTGTTCTGCATGATGAAGCCACCCTATCGAAAGAGTTTCCTCCAAATAGCACCAAATAGCAGTCTTCCTGTGGGAGACAGATGCAATTTATAACACAAATAATTACTACATTTTTGGGATATTTTGGGGCTGTGGCAGGACGGGACCATGAAGATTGATACTATAACCAAATGTTGTAACACAAACTTAAATAAAAATGTATTTGAAATAGCAAAGGCAAAACAAACCCATAGAATTGGGTTATTAGAGGTAAGGCTTGGATTTCCAGATCGGAAATATTTACCAATGCATAATGCTTTCAGTAGTCCCACTAGATATCAGAATTAACGTATGCTCATTATGTGGAGTCAGTCTAAAACTTTGGTGAACACATGGATAAAACTGCTCGGTGAGTCTGCTATGTGTTGATTCAAGCTGATTCTTCATTTACTGACGGGTCTAGTGTTTGTGGTTCATTTAGTGCTGGTATCCGGTTTCAGACGAGGGACATTCCTCTTGTATCATTGATCTTGGTAGGTTGGAGATGAAGTTTGGAAAATGTGATAGTCAGATGTGCTGAGCTGCCAAGGGACTTGATCCAGATACATTGGAAATCACTGGATGAGGTATTGCATTAGATAGGTATTTTATAATGTTGATATTTTATGTTGTCCTGGGCAATCAATGGTTTATAGATAAAAGAAACATGAACAAAGTTAAAAATCCTTTCCTCTAAAGGAGAGATCCTTAGTATCTCTCAATTATTATTTTTTTTGTGAGTAGAAATTGTTTTAGTGTGAGCTTATCTGCTGTGAATTATGTCTGATTTAACAATTCTCACCATTTTTATTGTATATTGAGATGCACCAAATGGAAAGGGAGGATTTTGTAATATTAATTTTTTACTGAAACTTCATTTGTTCTTACAGATTCCTTTGTCAAAACAAATGTTTGTCTGGTTGGACAAAAATATACAGTAGCAAATATAGGACATTGAATTTTTATGGCTATACTTACTGTATTGTCCTGAAAAAGCTTAAATATTGCCCTATCTGATGAAAAGGCAAACATAAAATGTATCTGGATGTCTGAAAGAAGCAGGGTAGCAGAGAGTATTACTGACGTTTATAATTTTGAATATGTATTTCGAACTGCATATAGCCATTATTATCTGAAAAGTAAGGTAGTGAAATTTTTCAAAAACAGGATTTTTTTCCATGTAACAAAAGAAGGTCAAAGAAACTTCAGAGTAAGAAAAATAAAAAAAAGACTAATTTTAGACAGTATACTTTAATATAATGTTTTTCACTTGTGTGATTCTTTAAGAATTATTAAGATACTTTCTTATGTATAAGAAAGATCAAAGGAAGAGTTTAACAGAAAATGCAATCATTGATCCGTGATTATTCATTTGAAAATGAATTCATTTCACTCAGGCACAAACTCTTATTTAGTCTATTCTAGCAAAGATCCTGAATGTTCACTTATGATTTGACAAAGAAAAATTTTTCCATTGGAAAATAACTATTACTGCTGTTTTCTCTAGGAAAACATGACATTTTAAAAATTGTCCCACCCCCCAAGATTAATTTTTGTATACATGTATGCTTTTAAAAAAAAATCTGCTTCCTTAGCTGCACTTATCTGTGATGGAAACTTCGCTCTATATACCCCAAGAGGTTGCTCTAACTTGTTAAACCTGACGTGTAGCCAGTTTGACTATCACTGCAATCTGTAGTCTAGTCGTGAAGCTGACCTGCTTGGTAACTCCTTAAAATCGAGGCTTTTCCCCTTTTTGTGCTATCAGGTGACACACAGATATCCAGCAGGATAAACAGGCTTGCAAAGAGTAGTGGTGGGAAATGAAATCTATAGAAGTTATAGGTGAGCTGCTTAACTATGAACTGCCTTGATTAGGAATCTGGGTTTCCTATCTGGGATCTGGGTAATGTTACAACAGTATCACAGGTATGTAAAGAAGTCAAACTAGAGGACACTTGCTTCTCTCCATGTAATCGGTTTTCCTTTCTATAGAAATAAGAAATTATGGGCCAAGCAGGAGCTGTGGTTTCTTCCAGTGTAGGTGGCTCTAGATGACTTGGGAACCATGAGTTTGGAGTCTACATCCCAGCAAAGAAATCTGCCCACCTGAGCCCAGGAGGACCTGGTCTGATTGCTCCCTCTCTTTGCTGCTGGACAGTACTGAGCTAATGAGGGTATCTACATCTCCAAAGTCTTACCATCTCAAGCTTTCACACTTCAGTCTGAGCAGCCTCTGATGACACTGAATGGAGAGGAGAAGGAATAGATTTTAAGAGAAGCTTTTAAAATGCAGAGTGGGAAGGTGAATGCTCTGATGAAGACAGCATTTGAGGTCTTCATCCTTTCTGGACTGTTTCATGGGGCAGTTAGCTCTGAGGTAATTGGAGAGTATGCTTTACAGAAATGTCTCCACAGCCAAGAATAGGCTTCTAGTGGAGAGCTCAAATGCTGTTAGGTCACTACAGCTGCTCATTTCCCCACCCTGCAGTGCTCAGTTAGCATACCCCTGTACCAGAGGTGGCCCAAGGTCACTAATGAGTTCATTTCCAGTTCTCATAGGAAAACGTCTGAATAAATTTTTAAAACTGAATGGAGTTTTTAAATTCAAGAGGGCCTTAAAAAGTCATATTTGGACTTCTTTTAATTTATTCATTACAAATATATTAACTCAAACACAAGGGCTGTGAGCAAACCTCTTAAGAGATTATTTGCAATTTGCCTGAAAGAAAATAAATCAACAATTGGCTGCTGCAGACATTAAAATATACCACTTGAATTGTGATACTGCTGTGAAATTAAATATAAATGCTTCAGAGATCCAAATAACATTAAAGCTTTGAAGAAGGTGGAATTTTAAATCTTGATTTCTGGCAAGAGAATAGATATATAATATACAATTAGGAAATAATCCAGGTCCTTAGGAAAATTATTTCCTTGCATTAGCTTCTGTCTGTCCAGTGTTTATGTTTTGGATAGCACAGTTAAAAGGTTGTGTGATTTATTTGTTGTTAAATGCAATGTCAGAGCAGGTAAGAAGAATAAAGCTATATGAGCCTGGTAATAAAATTAAGCTGTTTTTTTAAATATGATTTAATGGGTAAGTTGAGTAACCACTTTCAAACAAAGTTGAAGTCTGTTACTTTGAGGGATAGATTTGAGTATTAGCACAAGATTCTGTTTATGGGTTATGCCATTCTTTTTTTCATGTTTTACATTAAAGTACAGGAAATAGCACTGATTTATGGCTGTATTATTAAAGGACAGTCCAACACAGAAATCAGAGTATGAAGGAACTAGAAAATCATCTCTGTCCTAAAGCACTGCTCTGCCAGAGTTTACGGTCACTACTAATTTGTCCTATATATAGGGTTGTCTTTAAAAGCAAGCTAATACAGCAACTTCAGTCATGAATGATCGGCTGTTTATTGATCTCTATCTAGGACCTTAAGCTGAAAAGAGATTCCTTCTAATATGTGTCCCCCCACAAAATGAATGCAATATTTCTTTTTTCACTCTGTCTGCAATTAGAAAATTAGATTTGTGGTCCCAATTCGACTTCTACTGCAGAGTGTGAAGATAGTTGACCTAAAAGCCTTTGTGGTTTTTGAAATACAGAAAACCCTGAGGACTGCTGGAAAGTTCAGACTAAAGGAATTCAAACTTCTTGTTCTACTTAACTTTTACTAATTAATTTATAAATATCATCAACTGTAACTTTTATAATCATCATTCAGGATATAGATTTAGATTCTGTAATAGCCTCATCATCTTTCATAGGAGTAACCTCCCCATTATATATGGGTTTATAAAATATTTTTTTTTCTTTATAGTGAAAGAGGCAGCTGTTTTCTGGTGTATTTTCTTGCCAACTTTCTTCTGAAAATTTTAAATGAGGGATTATTAGGTATTTATATAGAACTACTAACATTTCCAGTGAAGAAAATTTCACAATCCCTATGGCCACTAATGAGGTTAAGGACACTGAAAGAATTAAAAACAAATTGGAGTAGATGAAGAGAAGAAAAGCTAGAGACAGACTTATTAGCAAATATCCATTGATACCTGTAATGATTTTAGGTTCATATGGAATATCGTTTGAGATATAACTCAGTGTATTTTTATGCATAATGAGTTAGGACCTCGTAAAGTAAAACAAAGCAAGCATGCAATAAATTTTCATAAAAAATTAAGGCAAAAATTCAGCAATGATTTACAAAAGTAGGTCAAATATGTTGACCACAACACCAAAAATGGAGCTAAATTACAGCATCAGCAATTAATTTCTTAATGCTGAGAAGGATTTGCAAGGATGGGTAATAACTTGTGTGTAAAACTCAGCAGTTATACTAACTCAGGTTATGATTAAATAGTTAAACTTTGAACACTGAAGTTAAAAGATGAAATTTTGCTGTTTTTTGCCAATTATCACAAATTAAAATTTTCTTGTATTTGTACACCTTTAACTGTAGAACAGGGAACAACATTGATGTATATCTTTGAGACAATTTTTAAGCCTTATAAGCATGGGGTGCTTTTATTGCGATGTCTTTATTGTGGGAATTTTAAGACCTCTCCAATGCAAAAACTTTCACACTCGAATAATTTGGAATTTTTTTTTTTAGAGGATGAAAACAATAAGCATTAGCTGGACTGAAAAATATTACATATCACATCTTAAAATGTTTTGAACTTCACCAGCAGAGAAACTTGGACCTTCACCAATGATCTCAGAAAATGATAGTTTTTACACAAAATGCTTCTTGTTATCAGATGACTTTCATTGGGCAGTGGCTGGTTGTTTCCTCCTTGCATGATTAAAATCAGGTGTTCTGGAGCACAAATATTCCTCTGGTGATTTTTGACTAAGGTGGCAAAGCTTTTTGGTGCTGGCTTATGGTATTAAAATTGAAAAGTGATCTTTATCTTGTGGACTCATCCTTTGTGGTCTTCTGATAAAGCGTGCTGGTGGCCTGCATTGCAGCATGATTCAGAATAGGGGCATCTTGTCCAGCCTAAGTCAGTCCTTTTTTCCCTTAATAATCAGGCCTCTACACACAACAGAGAGTGAATAGCATGGCTTGTGTATCCTCTGCAACGTAAATGCTGTGTGTAGGTCCAGGAGTTAGCACTTAAACTTTGGCAGTGGAAACAGTATGAATCTGCCAGTTTGACTTTAAGCCTGTGCAATTTAGTGTGGATTGGCAGAGCTAAATAGCCAGGGGCAGTGTTGTTTTAGTATTGCTGCCCTGAACTAATGCCTTCAAAAACTGCTGCCCTCTGCTACTCAGACACCCAGGTGGTTCAGAGGCATGCTAACCTTGTGTTAAATATGTCCTGTTGACATGCCCTTGCAGCCCTACCCCTGCTCACTCCCTGCAGTTCAAAAAGCCCATGTGGAAGATCACACTTGAAGTCGAAAGTCTATTCCTTTTTAGGTGGAAGATCTGATACATGATATAACTATTTTCTGGAAATGTTCAATCTTTAAAAAAATCCTGTAAAATTGACTGAAAAAAACCCGACAACACTAAGCGAGAAAATCAGACACTCAGACTCTCACATTCCAAGTAACAAAATTAAAAATAAAATTGCTCTCAAAGAAGCACATTTACAATGATAATGGAACTGCATATAGGTCAAATAGTCTATCTTCTCCAAATTTCCAACTTGATCGAAAAAGTTACTTTTAAGCTTCTGCAGATGAAACTCATTTAAAATACAATTTTGTATAGGGTCTGTATTCTTGTGCAGCCTATTTTGCTCAGTTTTGTGCAACAGCTCCCAGCAATGCAATATGTTATCCACTGTACTGATTCTTTTTGTTTGTCTCGTCCTGGAGTTGAAATACATCTCAGTGGTAAATTCAGTTCAATATGCATTTAGGCCGTGGTTTTAATGTGGATATACAATGTAGGTTTTTTTACTACCTTCTCTGTAATTGTAAAATCTTGCCAAGGTTGAAAGTAGTTTTGGGAAAATCTTAAACTACCCGAAGACAATGATAGTCAATGTGTCTTCCAAATGATGATGGATATCTTGAGAATAATTACCTTCTGTGCAGTGGTTTGTCATTTATGCACATTTCTTCCCATCTACCTTCTAGAAGGGATTGTTAGGACAAAGGATATAGTTGCTGCTAATGCCATATTCCAAACTCTAATATCTACTGAGATATGGCAAAATTTGTAATTGCAGTAGACTTGAACAGCAAAGAGAGAAAGAAAAAAAAACAACAAAACCTATTTATCTGAGGCACCAAGCAAAGCTAAGAAATGCAAAAGGGTAGCGGCAGTTTCACTAAGAATAAAATATTCATGTTGCTAACTTACATAAAACAAAAGATGGAGTGTTTTCTGCAGGGAAATTACTTTCTCTGATGAGCTCCATTTATGCATGATAGAGTTTTAAATTTTTGAAAACCCCCTTGGTTATTTTTTTCTTTTTTCAATTCTAGCTGTTTTAATTTTAGGCTTATACACAGATAGATGTAAAATTTCTTGCTGAAAGGGCCTTATTCTGTTTAAAGTCATATTTATTACCTTCAGCAAAAGCAGAATTGCTTCTGTCAATGACAATGAATACAAAATCAATATTTAAGACTGCAGTCTCATAGACTTCATGTTACGAAGTGAGTACTTCAGTTTTAAACTGCCCTGTAATAAAATGTTTCTTCATTTACTTCCAGTACATTTTTAACATTCTTCATGTTGTGAAGTATGCTCCAGAGGTTCTAATTTTTGCACTGGGTAACTGGAAAAGAGAGAGTTGTCTAACAGTAAAATTCTTCTGTCCCGCAGCAGGTGTGTGTGGCCTGACCCTATGGATTTCTGAAAGTTTGATTGTATAGCCCAGACAGAAGCTGGCACTTTGGCAAAGACTTTCTTCATCTTGGGCTTTTCCAGTCCCCATGGCTAGAGAAGAGTGGTAAGTGGAGTAATAAATTTATATTCTAGGACTGTGTTCTGTGGGTTTGGGGTTTTTGTTTTGTTTGATTGGCATTTTTTGTTTGATTTTTAGTTGATTGGGTTTGGTTTGGGGTTTTTTGTGTCGTTTGGGCAGCTCACTCTCTCTGCATATATTTTTGGTCAATATTGAAGTGTATCACCAGAATTATAAGGTCAGATGTGCTTTTTTCCATGCTCATGATGGAGGATCAAAATATATACCTTGCTTGTCTCAAAGGCAAACCCTGAAGATATCACATAAGAACTTCTTATGTGTTGTGCAGGCTTGATATGGAGCTGAAACTTGAGTGAGGAAACCTGGAGATTTGCTCTCAAGCTAGGCCCAGCTTCTCTGAAATATTCATAAACCTACCTTGTTTCTGTACTGTTACAAACAGGTTTTTGAGGGCCTGGTAATTACTGACCTTAGTGGATTTTGGCCAAGATATGAGACTTAAAACCTTCTAAACAGCTGCTTCTGCCAAGCTTTGCACAGTACAACACTTTAGGTAATATTACATTTCAGCAGTTTAGGGTGAGTTGTTGGCTTGTGTTCAGCGTCCCAGAGGAAAAAAACAACAAGAGAATATAATTCTATAGAAGTCTATGAAAAATATGTTCTTGGAAAATGTTGGATAGTGCTAGTGTGTAATAGTATGTATCAAGTAAATATAATTTGTCTGTCTGAAATTAATACCATAACCCGATTTTCTTGTTCTTTTAACTATAAACAGTGCAATGGTTTTAGTATATGTATTATTTAGACACCACAATATAGCCGTTTGATGTCCCATAGAACAAAAATTTTGTAAATAAGCAATGAGTATTATGGTTCTAATTTATTTGAAATGATAATGTTTTACCTACTGAATGTGCAAATAATGAAATAGATTTTGTTGATTGTGCATAAAAGATATGCAGTATAGAGGAATATGCATCCCAGGGAATAAGTAGGTGCTTAAATATTAGTGGGGGGAAAAAGCTTGTACAAGCTTGTGGCTTGTACAAGTGTTTGATGGATCAGGTCTGCTAACAGTATCTTTGCCCTTGACTCTTCAAAGTGACAAATGTTGTCGGTTAGGGAAAGAACTCCAACTTCCCTAAAGGAACCTTTTATTAAGAGATCATAATGATGACAGAAGCATAACTTGAGAAATTCAAGATGAGCTAAAAAATGGGACAGGTTTGAGCTATGTATCAACAAATGATGATAAAATGGATACTTTCACGATTATGCTCTCCCTAATTTATGAACTGAGAATAGAACACGTTTTTAATATAGAGCTCTTCCAATGCAGTTATTACCAGGAAAATAGTTAGGTGCTAGTGTCAGTTTTTCTGAGAAGTGGACTAAGAATGCCTGTTTATAGCGTGGGTACAGAGAAGCAGAGGCAGCTCAGCATCTGGGCAGGCTGCTGGGAGTGCAGCAGGGCGGGCTGAGCTGGCCAGTCCATAACCTACCACAGCTGAAAGAGGTAACCAGCTTTGGGACCCTCTTGTAGGCCGTGCTGTGTGATACAGGCTGCTGTAGTCGAGGGAGCTCAATGAAGTCATGCAGGAAACCAGCAGTAGAGAGGGAAGTCTTAATTGAGACTCCTGGTTTATTGGCAAATTACTTTATTCATTGGATCATCTTTCCTTTCATCTGCTCGAGTTTGGATTATGGTTGCAGTATATGAGGCCATAGTTAAATTCAGTTCTTCCCTACGTATAGGAACGTGTTGTGTTCTTAATAGCTAAACTTCCCTTGTTTCTTTTCCTATAGCCTTTGGAGAGAAGGTCAATAGGGTTGAATAACAACAGTAGATAACTCTAATATTGCACTTTTCATCTATAACTCTCAAAAGGCCTTTTCAAAGCAGATAAATATAATTAGACCTGGTCAAAAACTCCCAGACAGGACAGAGCTCTGTTGGAGAATGCTGATTCAATATGACTGACTGATTTAGCTCCAGCTTTTGTTTATCTTTTATGAGCTTTGATAACAGCAGAAGACATGTTTATATTCTGTAATATGTAATGCTAGTGGTATAAATGAGTTCTTTCTTACAGGGAAATTTTCTTCTTTTGATTTACATGATTGTTGGGAGAAGTCCTTAATCTACTGAGATTAAGTCTGTGCTTGGGAACTGGCCAATAGCCTTATCAAGAATTCATTTTTAATGTATTTTGTGGTATATTTTATGTAATCCTTGTATGTAAGAGTTAACCATGTTACTCATTCACCACCTTGGGCAAAGACTGCAAGCAGGTTTGCCAATTCCTTTGCAGATTTAAGAGTATTCTGTTTTAAGACCATTCCATAATGATTGCTATCAAGTAGTGGTAGAGAAAGTGGCATTTAGTAGGTGATGATTTCCCCTCTGAGCAGAGAGATTATGTGGTGAATTTATTAGAACTTGTTATAAGAACTCTTATTTAAAAAACAAAACAATATTCACTTTGATATGAGCAAAACAGGCTATTTGATTTGATCTCAGAATAGTGATGATAATTACATTTTCCTCTTCTGCTGTCAACTGCAGATTAAAAAGCATGTTATGATGATAAATGGGAATCTGTACAGTCCTAGGGAGGCAGCCGTTGCAAACCAGCAGAAATCCATACAAACCTAATGAAGGTCTTCATTAGAAATTTAGAAGAAATATTAACCTAAAAACATTAACCTCAAATATGATTCCAAAATAGGACGTGCATAAAGGGAAAGATAAAAAAAAAATTTCAAGGTAATGCTTCCTTTCTCCAAATTTGTTCTGACAAATATGTGAGCCAGTGCCATCTTTATGAATATGTGAGCTGGTATCATCTTCAGCTCTGATGTGGGAAAGTTTGCTGGGCTTTTGGGTGCATAAATTGGAGAGGCTACATATGAATTCACGTTAGATATTTGGCAAAGGGTTGACTTTCCTGCTGTGTCTTGGATCTGTTGAAGGAAACTGTGCAGCTAAGAATGGTTGAAAAACTAATTCTTTGGCTCCATACTGGCTTCATGTTCCATACTACCATTGTATAGGACACAGACACTTTTTTACCTTATACAGTGGAATATTTCATTGACTTCCTAGAAATTATTCTGAAATGTTGCACATTGGTGTGATTTATAGCATGCTTAATTCATTTCAGGTATCTTCTTTATGAATGAAGTATGATAATGTGCAAAGAAAAGAGATAAAGAAGTTTTTCTTCAAAAAGAAAACAAACCAAGAATAGATCCAGGGAATATTTTTAATCATTAGCATAAAGATGTTGCCACTTTCCAGAGGGGAAGACATTTTGTAGGATATGTTTAGCCTTGAGGCAATTCATTCTTTACACAGAGGCATATGAAATACTGCTCCTGGCAGTTTTTATCATTACTAATAAATGAATAAGCATGGTTTCTGAAAAAACATGTTTCATCAGAAGGACATGTTACACTGTTCTTATCAATAATTCTGTGCAAGTAAAATTCAAGCCTGTGGGATTGTATTGTTGCAAGATTTTTATACAATCACTTTTCATACAAGAAAAACAGACTGAAATGATGATGAATCATGGATGAAAATTTAAGACATAATTAAAAGAAAAAAGTTAAATTCCCAAGTTCCTTTAACAAAGAGAATAAAAAAAATTACTGTATAGCTATGGTTTGATAGATAATATTCCATTAAAATGAACTGCATGCAAGAAAATCTGGTACATTTATATGAGAGAGATTGACAAGCTTTAAGTAGTCATGAATATGTGAATAGGTGACCTATTTAGCTTCCCACTTTAATTCTGGAGATGAGCAGATTAAGTATGGTGCTGGAGAATACAACTGGAGTTTTTAAGGGAAGAGAAACTTAGAAACAGCAATTCTGTATGAAAACAGAAAGAAGTCAGTTGGGGTGCGGATAACTATTAACAGATCAGCTATAGAGAGATCTTATTGCTGCCATCAAGTATGTGAGCATCACCAAACTGAGATTTTTGTCAGACAACTGAGGGACAGAAGAAAGGTGATTCAGTCATTGGAGTTAGTACAGATTAGCATCAAATAGTTTCAGAACTAACAAAAATAATTCAAAGGCAAGGTCTTTGGTCACAAGATATTCTGGTCATAAGAGATTTTTGCACTTAGTCATATTTGGTGAATAGTTTTGTAGGGAGGAGTTGTCATTTTGAGTTTCAAAACTTTATCCTTCAGAAGGGAGACAAAGCTCACTCAAAGCTGATAGAGTAGCAGTAACTAGAAGCTGTGAGTTGCATCTCCTAACTCACTTCCTGTTGATAATATTTTATCTAAGCAAACACGGGAGACTGTTTTTATAGTAAGAGCCTAATGAAATCCTTCTCAATCCACTTTCACATAAGTGTTAGTGGACACTCAGTATTTAACAACATATGAGTTTCAATTTCTTTAAATAATCAGGGAAAATATGATTTTTAATTCTGCGCTTCAATTCAGTAACAACAAAACCCATCAAGCTTGTCTAGCTTCTCCAACTTTCCCACTGAAAAAAATGTTAGTGTTTTCTGTGCATTTTACCTTTTTCAAAAAAAAAAACAACAACCTAGACACCTAGATCTTCATTCAAGTAAAGGTAATGAAATATGTTTGAAGTGTTATCTAAACGCGGCCATTCTTGAAAACAATATGACTTTATGGAAAGGCATAGAGAATTGGAAGACAGGGAAGATTTCGAAGAGTAGATATGGCCATTTTTCAAAATGTTTATCACCTCTAGAAAGGTGAAAGCATTGAAACACACTGCCCAGGGAAGCGGTGGAATCGCCATTCCTGGAGGTGTTTAAAAGACAGGTATATATAATGCTTAGCAACATGGTTTAGTGATGGTTTTTGTCAGCAGTATGTTGATGGTTGGACTCAGTGATCTGAAAGGTCACTTCCATCCAGACAATTCTATGATTATATGTCACCATGTATATGACACTCACTGCAGTTACTCTGTGTTCATCTGCAAAGGGATATGGTATAGGTGGATTGCAGGATCCGCTGTTTTGCGAGCGCTGTTGTTTTCTATTTATATACCTGCAAAACCTCTCTGGCTTTGGGATCATGCATCCTTCAGTGGCCTAGAAAGGAGGAAACTTCTTTACTCCCTTCCCTCCTCCATAATCAGCCTGGGTGCTTTGCAGCACGTTCTGCTAGGAAGGCCGAACAGCTATAAACTCCTGTTGAAACTAGTGGGAAATAAGAATTCTCCACACTGTTTTCCTCTACTCCTTCGAAGAAATGTGGCTTACCCAGAGCACAAAGCAGAATGGAAAATTTGCAATAATGGCTTTTTTTTTTTTTTCACTCTGGAAAGGCTGAGGCGGAAGGTTTGAAAGGTGGGTTGGTATTCTTTCCTGTTGGTTATTTCTTCATGTGAGTCTGTGTTCCTCCCCTGGTCTGATCATTATTTATTTCATTTTTCATATTCTTAACTCTAGACTTAATTTTCTCTTGGCTGTTTTTCCCTCTGATGGTCCTGCCTCAGACATCTTGATCCTACGTTATTTGAGAAGGAAAGATTCAAAACAAGGAACGTATAATTTTTCATAGCCTGCCACAGTGAAATTTGATTCTGATAAAAAGACAAAGAAGTGTGCTGTGTAGTGGCTAGAAGAACAACTACAGAGAGCAGCACAAGGGAAACAGAAAACGTGGTTATACCCCTACAGAGGAAGAACAAATGTTACCTTTGCACCTTCTCTGTTCTTCTCTGTTTATTCTAATGTCTGTCATTTGATAACTGGCTGTCCAGTGAAACAGTGTAAGATGAAGAGAATTATCTTGCCTTGATTGCCACAGGGCTTTGCATTGAGAGAACGAAAAAATATCTAAGGAACCAAGGAAACTGTCACGAGTGGACAGGGTGCTGATTGCAAAAGCATGTAATTTTGTTGAGCAAAGAGATCTGTGTGAAGTGATGGCTGAGAATAAGCCATATGGTAAGAGGCTGGCTCTCCATTTCAGTTTAGCTGAGTGTAGGAAAATTACTCGTATCTCCCATACATTACACAGTTTCTCCAGTTAATGTACAATCTCATAGAGCTTGCATATTAAGTAACATTTATAAAAAATTCATAAAGATAAAGAGTCCAAAGCATTCAAAATCCAATACCAGGCAATGTGATGTTAAAGTCTTGCACAAAAATTGAACCCTACTTCCATTCATCCGAGAGCTTGCAGGCACTTAACAAGGCAGTTGTAGAGTTCATGCTTAATAGCCTGCTTCCATGCTCATTGGCTGTGGTATAGATTATATGAGTTCAATGAACAGTTCTTTATGTGGGTTATCGCAGACTCTCTTTTATCTAGATTTATTATGTCTGGCAGCGGTGTGCATATGCCCAAGCTGTAAAAGATGACTGCTGTACTTCTGAGATACATTTATCTCTTTTCCTAGTTCCTGGAAGTTCTCCAGCATGGCTGAGGAGATCAGGACAGGGGATGTTTAGCTGGGTGTGGTCTGTAATCTGGGATCTGTAATTCCTTCTGCATCTTTAAAAGCTGGAAAAGGCACACATGAACTGTTGTAGAAAGTCGTGCATTCACTGAGATGATACCAAGCTTTCATTAAAATAGTGCCTCTTTTGTCTTCCTCAGTGATGGGCTTGTCTGCATTTTCACTGTCATCCTCAGTTTTGAAGGATTTTCAATTTTTCTGTCAAACTTGGTTCTGGACTGGAAATGGAAAACCACACTGGACTTCTGGTAGATGAAAACACACTTAACTCTCTGCCTTTTAAGAATAAAAATCAGTTTCATTTCTGTTTTGTGTTGAATTGAAAATTAACTTTCTAGGTCATGAGCTTACTGCAAAGCTTACTTATGTATTTTCTTTAAATACAGTTAGTGGATTGGTGACATTTGGGGTAGTTAATGGTATTTTAATTTCTTTGTCGCGTATGAGAACATTAGCAAATATTAAGTAGTTTACAGAATTCAGGTCAGCAGCAGAGGTTATCTAAAACAAGTAGGAAGACTCTGGCTTTAAAATTTTAATTTTAGTTGCTATCTTTTTATGGGTATTTTTGCAGTGATACCTACTTCAGTGAGAGCCTTGCTCTTCTAGGTAGTATACAAATACACAGTAGATAATGTCTGAGTAAAAGAGCTTCAGTACAGACAGAGGTAATTCTTACAGATTCTAAAAGCAAAACAAGGCTAATCGATTTGACCAGGAGCAAATGGTTTTGTCTGGCAGAAGAAGATGGTCCTTAAAGTAATGGAAACAACACTTAGGACATTGCAACAAGTAGGCAATCCCCCTGCCTTAAGAAATCTCAGAGGTTCCGACAGATATGTACTAATTTAATTTGGTCAACTGCAATCAATATGTGAAGACTGCTGAAAACAATGAAGTGTAGGCTTCACAACAGCTTCCAGTCTTAAGTTAATAAGAAATTGTTGTATTTATTGTATTTGTTGTGCTTAATAGCACAGTAGCTGAATAAGGAATGTTCTGAAGCTTCCTAATTTTGCTATGCAAGTAGACATTAAATTCTTCCAAAAACAAAAAGTGATGTTTAATATTTACATTTCACAGACAGTACAGAGGACTAACTGGTAGAGTTAAAAGGAGGAATCCATTTTGATTTTCTACGTCATCTGACCTTTTTCATAGCCCAATCTCCACATAATTACATTCAGTTGCAATTTACACAGTTGCTTCTGTAGCAAATTTATACTTCACAGTGTGAATTTACAACATTCAAAATTAGTTCACAGCCTATGAAATGCAGAAAATTAGGTACGTTCCTGGAAAAGTTGTTCTAGTATTCCCTCTCACTGTTAAAGGTTTGCACCTCTTTTTCTGGACTTATTTAGCTGCCGATTTTTAGCCATTGGATTCTGTTATAATTACATGTTAGATTAAAGTGCCTTTTGCTATCAGAAATCTCTGCTTGTTTGTTAGATACTCATTGCTTGTGATCGAGTTATACTATAAACCTTCACTGTGAGAAGTGATTATGGATTGAGATAATTAAGTGCCTCGGTGAAGGCAGATCTTGAGTCATCCTTCTGGTTCCTTTCTGGATCTTTTTCAAGTTTTCAACATCTTTTCTGAATTGTATGTATTCAAACCAGGGCCAATATATGGTAGTGTCTTGATATTGCAACATACATACCGGTCACAGAAGCAACACTGTCTCTCTTCTGTTCTGGATGGTCCCTTATGCATTCAAACAGTGCCTTGGCTACCACATTGTACTTGGACCTCTTACTATATGTAGTCTCCCTTATCTCCTTTTTGGAATAACTGCTTTCTGGGCTCAATACTCATAATAATACATAATCTTTCCAAGTAATCCACATTATAATATTTTCTGTATGATATCTATTTCTATTCTGCATCTATACAGAAGTGCAATGGCTATGATGGTTCCTTAATAATTTTTTAGGTCTATTTTTAGAGAGCTACTCCTTGGCTGAAATTTCTGTTTTCCTCAGTGAGGAAAAGAACAAAAAATAGAGTGAATTGAGTACAGGGTATTCGGTGCTTTTCTTGGTACACCTTGAAAAAAGAAAGCTTATATTTATCATATAACATACCTGTGAAGATAAGGTAAATAAAAATAACGATGTTTAATTTCCCTGATCAATATTCCTTGCGTTAATTAAATTATTGCCACAATAACACAGATTCCTGGAAAATCTCAGGGGATGTCATTCTTCCAGAAAGAAGTTTGAGCAAGGCTGGGGGGATTGTAATGGACTCGTCTTTCATAAATTTCCTTTGCTTGTAAAAACATTCAAATAACACAGAAATATTATTTGCAGGTGTTCTCAAACAGGTGGGACAACAGAAATAGTCAAATTCCATATGTGACGATCATGTTATCAATGACAATCTACAGCTGAACTATAATGTAAGCATTCCTTAAGGAATTTAAGCCAGTGAACCTGAAAATAATTGTCCTAAAATTCTTCTTTCAGTGACTGTTTCTTATTTTCTAAAGCTGAAGAAGAATGGGACAATATATAACTGTCCAAAAAGTTGTCATGCTTATGTTCTGGGATAAACACTGTTAAAATAATATTATTGCAGTGAAAGCACACTTAAAATTCTCAAGGAATAGTGCTACCGTTATTTTTGTCTAAGTGCTCTTTAAAGAAAAAATAAAAAGAAAATGAGCGTAATTTGCTGTCATTGAAAATAGAGATTGTTTTTTAACATAATTAGAGGGTGAGTAAAGCTTGCTGGAGAAATTCCCTCAAAAATGAGCATACAAAAAGTTTTATAACTTTTAAAAATCCAGTTACAGTGCTCTAGAACTTTCCTCTTTTCCACCATGTTCTGTTTTTAAGACTTTTCAGTATCTAATTTTAAATTCACTTACTGCAGTTGACACTGCAGCTTGTAGTTTGTTTGCCTCCAACTGTGCTGAATCTGCACCAGCTTCTTGTTACTCACTGACGTGAGTTGCTGCTTCTGGAAGGAACAACTCAGCAGAATATAGAAAGGGCTCTGTTCCTGCAGCCCAGGGCGTGCTCTGTGAACAGTTTGTCACCATATTCAATAACTCTCTCTATAAGATCACCAAAGTCTTATGATGAAACAGTAACTTTTATTGGTTTAATCTTAGAAAATTGAAGATGTTTGCAATGGGAAAGACATTGCATCTCCTGCAGATAGGGTGTCCCTGCTAGACTGGCAAATATTCCCTGTCTTATACATAAATAGGTCCTCCATTGGATGAGACATGTTTACTGGAATGTAGTGTTGGACAAAAATTTGAGACAGCCTTGAGAGGCTGCTGACACCCTGCGAATGAATTTAAATATGAGTTACAGTTCTCAAGAAAAAAGATGAGAAGAAAGGCAGAGAGCAAAACTGTGGGTAATTTAGGGTTTATGACAGCTGCTAAGCAGAAGTAGGGAGAATATTAAATGGTTTTAATAAGTGAAAAATGGGGACAAGATGGGAAAGATGAGAAAATGAAAATAATTTAAGTACAGGAAAACACTGCAACATTTCAAAAGGGGTCAGAAAAATTGGCTCATGAGCACGATTTTGAATATGTAGAGTCAACAATCCATAGGCTGTACGAGCTTCCGATCTTCATGTTGGGTTTAATTACACCCGTATGCCAAAAGAAACTCTACTTGCTGATCCTCTTTTTAGAAACTTTTCTCACCTTTCTCTTGTGGCAGTAGTACTTAGTGGTCCTACAGGTTCTTTGCATCAGAAAGGTACTGCTTCAAGGCCATGTATGGGCTGTTGGCCTTTGTGATTGATTCTACATACACTGCTTTAAAATTAACTGGGATCATGGTTGTCCAAAAATATCTTCAGCACAAACCTACAACTCAATCTGCTTATTTTATGGACCAAAATGTGGTTTATTTTTGTAATGAAAATTAGAGTATTTATCATTGTGTTATGCAAGTTTCTCTCAATAGATGTGTGTATCATCCCAGAGCTTATTTGTGGGAGGGACATGCTATTATTCTTCTTTGTAGTTTGGAACACCAAAGCAAAAGGATTTCAGGCTCAATGTTCAAAACCAAACCTTTGATCTTTCTGTCACAAGGCATCCTGTTTCTAATACTCCACAGCCAGGTGCTGAGAGACTGACTTCAATTGGAGTTGTTGGCACTAGCACGTTTTTATTGTGGGAATAAAGTTCCTTCATTTTTTTTTTTTTCCTGGCTTTCTAGTTTAGAATCGGCTTTTGCATGGAACTGAAAATACTTATCAAAGGGATACCTCCTATAAAGTGGAAATGTAGTGAAAAATCAAGACTGTAGAGGGTATCTTATTAGATGAGCTATTAAGCAACCTTTTGGTACGAATTTTTGTGGTGAAATGTTGCTTTTTTTTCTTGTTCTATCATATATTTTGTTGTTCGGTATGATGTGTTTGTGTACTGTTTTCTCTGTAAAAGTCAGTTTATGTACCTGCTGTTTCTCATCAGTCCTTTTGTTTTGAGTAAACTTGAATGTAATCTATAGTCCATTTTGTAATTTGATCCTTTAAAAAAATTGCATCGCTCCTTCCTTACTCATGTTCCCAGTCTCTTGTAGGAAGAGAATTGGACAAGTATTTCTCTCCTAGAAATATAATTTATAACCCTATCTCTTCAGAACTACTAAGATAGAGGTGTTGTCTTTCTCCGCCATAGAAGAAACATGTTACAAGTCACCACATAAAACCACTCTTAGGGGTAGTGGTTTTGGTGATTTTTCTACCAGAGTAGTAAAGAGCATATTTGTACATTCATGTTATGTTTTCAAGAACTGCTTTCAGTTTTTCAGATGGAAAAGTTTTAGGAAAAAAAACACCCATTGACACCATCCCCCAAAAGTAGAGTCAATTTATGAGTTTTCAAAATGTGTCGGCTTTTACATGCGAAGATGAAAATCCACTAACTTCCTATCACCAATCCAGCTTTTCGTATAGTACGTAAGAAGCGTCTATTTACCTTTTGTTAGGTGGTGTTTCAGAGCACTGGCTTCATACTTTCTTTAACTGCCAGCCTGTTGCCAAAAACATTATCAAAGCCTCCTAATAATACCTACTCGCTCTCTTATTGCAATGCTTTACACTCCACAAGAATGGAGTGTAACTCCACAAACTCCCAGTGTTTCTGGGCTGAGATTATATTAATATAACCTTTGTTTGTAGCTTGACTCTTCTATTTCCCTTCAAAATAATAAATTAATTACTGCTGGTGAAATTTGATGAGATTTCACTTCCTGCTTTTGATGGTGTAACCAGAGTTACTGCTCAGCAAATAAATATTCCACAGCATTTGGTTGTAGTTTAACAAAATTTATGCTATCAGTTGAGGGAACTGTTGGAAATGTTGTACGGAAGGCTCTCCAAAATGTAATTGAGAATGTCAGGAGAAATCATTACAAAATACGTGATTGCCCAGATTTATCTGCTACAGTAGACAGCTTTAAAGCATGCAATATGTACAAAAGGTGGAGTGCTGCAGAGCTGCTCAGGTATAGTAGCACAGCTATGGAACGTGGCCAAGCGAGTCATACATTTGTTCTAGCTACATATATTTTAAATATAAAGGAATGATTACTAGTGTCAGGTGCTTTATATGACTCTCATTAATTTTGAGAAGAGGAGAGGATAAAACCCAAGAACTCCTCTGTACGTTGGATTTAAAGACAAGATGCAGAGGACTCAATGAAATAGGCAGGCAAGGCACACAGTTCTTTACCCTGAATGTTAAAACCAGCTGTTTTGTTACTTAAGGATATAAAACGTGAAATCCCATGACAATTCTTAAGATGATATATTTCTGATATTCTGATCAGTGGCTTTTAAAAAATGTTAACTGCGTTTTTTCTGCCAATGTTCTGTGCTGTTGTTGTCAAGCTTTATTCCATAATCTTGTCATCTGAGTGATAACTAAAATTGCTCTCTGCAGTTTACTTATTAAGCAGAAAGACATGTATACTTTTCAGAAATAAATCTGCTGCTTTGGAAGTGTAATAAGGAAAAATGTCAGAATAGTGAAGAAAAACTACACAGAACTAAAGTATTACACAGTGCAGAAGTTACTAATGGTAACTCATAAACTCAGATGTATTGAACCTGAAACTGTAAAGCATGCATGTAAGTTTGATAATTTATGTATGAAAAGAATATAAAGAGCTTGGAATTCACATGTCTATACTTGATAAAATTTACTTTTGATACGATATCACTCCCATGGTATTAAATGAAAGGCTTATTTATAAGAAAGGTGTCGATTTACTTTTAGACTTTTG
The DNA here is from genome assembly GCA_025769975.1 of Gallinago jamesoni. Taxonomy (NCBI): domain Eukaryota; kingdom Metazoa; phylum Chordata; class Aves; order Charadriiformes; family Scolopacidae; genus Gallinago; species Gallinago jamesoni. The sequence continues at coordinate 9,306,294 of JAOQGH010000032.1, forward strand.
GCCAGTTTCCTGCTTAAAATAAAATACACATTTGTTGAGAAAATTGGAAAAATTTATAGGAAACGGAATTAGATGTCTAGCTAGGTAAAAATTAGAGCTTATGAAGAAATAAAAAGGAAGTGTGGAAAAACATTCAGATGCAAACAGAATGTTATAATGGCAAAAGTGAGGAGTGTCTAAAAAAAAGTAAGAGAACATGAATAAAGAAATTGGTTAAATTCAACCTTTTGTTTTCTTTATTCTGTATTTCATCTTACTTACAAATATTTCCCAATGATAATGCATTGTATTACTGGACAGAATGCAGGGATTGAAGCTAATTTATAGAAATTAATATACCTCAGGTAGTAAGGAGTCATTGCTTATCACAATGCTGTAAGGTTGCCATAAGTAGGAATAAGAAGTGGGGTTATCGTTGTCTTATTTACTTAAGCCTTGCTAAATTGGTGGAGTTCTTTAAATCCTAGACATAAAAAGAGCACTATGGGTGAAATACTATTACAGTCTGCCTGCGAAGCTTGAGTTTACCTTTTTCTCCTGGTGTGAAAACATAGTTCACAAGGAACAACATTAGACAGTTGAGAGAAGAAAGCTGTATAAGGATTGTAAGTACAGTGTATCTATATTTCATGTCTACATATTGGTCTCTGATCATGAACACCTCTATAAATAGGGGTTAATAGAATGGACAGTGATTCAGTTGTGCTAAAGTGACATAGAGGCTCAAAACCATGCCCATTTTGGCTTAGTGAAAGTCTGCTAATAGGCTTAGCTGTTGATATTTTTGTTGCCTGATTTACTTTTGAGTCGTCATGAGGAAATACCTGGGACTGAACCATTTAGCCTGCTGTTTTAGGTAACAAAGACAGCCCTTCTGTCAGTAGTATTATTTCTCATAAACAGTGGAATAAGAGAACAGGTGTAGGTGAACTCTATCACATATACAATATCCATTTACACACCCTCATGGTTTTCTGCTCTTTAGTATTTGTGTTGATGTTAAACATCAGTCCTTCCATTCCCTTGCTTTATCTTGGTCATCTTAAAGGGAATCATTTTGGTTAGTGTCAGTGCAAAGGGACATTGCAAAGCTATTGTTCTGAGGGATGTTCATCGAGGGAGGAATATGACATTTCTGGGAGACTGTCAGGGCCCTCATGAAGTGTTAAGATTATTTAGATGGCTGTGCTGTAGAGAACTGTACATTAACTTGAAATATGGGAAATATCTATAATAAAGAGTTCCAGTTTATTTGATCAGGGAGAAAGCCTAGATAAAGAAAACCCCTGGGTGTTTTTAAAATGTTCCTTAATGCTTTTTATGCTCCTCAAGATGCAGTGAAGGTCAATGCAGTAGGAAATGTCTCCATTGATTTAGATAAACGGTACCTCTTTGCAATGCATTCCATTTTCCCTTTTATCCACTTGAAGAGCTACCATAAGACTTTACCTTAGGCTGTCAGGCAATGTGCAAATTTTTCATAATCCCTGGTGAGGTTATTAGGTTGGCATATCTCTTGCCCTTTAGGGCAAGCAGTTCCACTAAGAAGCTTTTTCGTTTGTTGTTGTTATCATGGTGCTTGTGTTATAAATACTTATTTCTGATTGTAATTAATTTTCCTTGTATTTTATTAACCTATAAACCAGAATGATACCCAAATTAATTTGACTTTAATATAAAAATTAAAATAAAAATATTTCTTCTTTCATATTTTATTTGTATGTTACCATGGTTCCTCTGCAAACGTTTCTGACTAATCCTGCAGGGTTTATAGTGCACAGCAGATACTGAGACTGAATAATAAGACAATGTACATATGTAGTCAGCAGATTTAATGGGATCTACTAACACCAAAATGCATTTTGGGAAGTCCCAGTGGTGCAACTATGGCCCTATGAACAGGAGTTTTGAAGCTTGCATCACTTCCAATCCAAGTACAGAAATTATTGCTATAGAAAGCAATTTTGTTTAATCACTACTTAAAATATATATACAGGTATATGTATATGTATATTTATACACATATACCTAAATTGTTACAGATCTTCAAGGATAAAGACATGCAAACATTGTGCTGTGGCTGCCACCTTTTTACATGAATATTACGGGCCTCTTTAGTCCACTTCAGTGGTAAAGCACTAGTTGTAGTACTGAAGGTTGCTAGAGCTTACACATATATTTGCAAGTGTTTTTTATTTGTAATAGACAAATGCAGATTTATCAAGTCTCATGCTAATAGTTTAATACTTAGGTGTTTGCTGTCTTCTTTCTAGCTGCAGAGTAATTGCACTGTTTTGTTCCTGTGCTTTCATCTGTGCTTTGTGGAGACGGACCAGTTACTAGAGGGAAGCTATGGTGCTGCTCACCATTGAGCACTTGGCCTCCTGGGGGGATTTATCCTCTAAGGATGACCAGACAGCGGTTTACTGCCACAGGTTGCAACTGCATACCCAAGTCTGTATGTCAGCTGGAGATTGGGGCTGGCTGGGACAGGAATGTTTGAAAGAAAGATCAGTGGAGTTTCAAACATCAGGCTTGGCTATTTACTGGATGGACAGTGCACATTGCCAATGATTAGTTCTTAACTCTTACACATATAAAACAATCAGTCCTTAATAAATTTATCCTTATTTAGCTGCAAGTATCTAATACCACTGAAGAGACAGCGTTTTGATTAGCTCTTATGGCTTTGGTCCTTGAAAGCTCAGGTTGGCCAGACCCAAAACCACATTAACGAAGGCAGTCTCAGCTTTCTTCGTGCACTGTTGGTGTTTTATTCTCATCTGATCCCTTCTCAACAGGAAACGGACTGTGCCATCTCACTTTTATGACCATTACTTCTGGTTTCCCTTATTCTTTTAGTTTCAATGTGATTAGTTTAGAAAAAATGTAGGAGCAGTTCATACTAAGAAGTGTATTGTGAGATCAGTATTTGTATTCAAAGTGCAATACAGATTTTTTCATAGTCAGAAATCGACAGAGCTGAGGCAATAATACTGGAAATCATTTGTTGAAAGAAATATTCAAAATGTATAATCAAATTTTCTTTACTAAGTTATTCCTAATAGTTTGTAGGATCTCTAAAGATAATGAAAGCTAATGCAAAAAATTTTATTTACCTTGTACCAACTCTAAAGAAAAATTTGAATTACAACCTAGAGGAAAAAAGAAAAAGCCCTGTGAATAGTTTTCTGCTGAGTTTGCAAGCTGAACTGGCTCCATACATATTGCAATGAGTAAGGCAATGGGGCCATGCTTGCAGGGACAAGAGCGAGAGGAGTATGGAGAAATGAACTTCATCCAGGAAGTGAGCTGTTGGATGAATTTGGTCATCTTATGGAACTTCCTTGTGACATATGTATTTTGCAAAACTGTATGTCTTACATCTTGCATAAGATTTCATTAATTAGAACAAACTTAGAGAGAGTCTACCCTGCCCCAAATATCAGGAGTAGATCCAAATAGCCAGAACAAGAACCCAAATTTATGTCTCTTCCAACAAAGCTGAATGACGCAACCAGTGAGTTATTGGTGTGGACTAGATATTGAGGTTTGTTTTGCTTGCCATAACTTGGTGTCACCTGAAGAGAGCAGCATTTTTTTTTTTTAATTGGCAGGTTTTCTGTGGGGTAAAAAATAGGATTTTGTGGGCCCAACTGGGGTAGTAACGTTCAGTTGTTTTAATTGAAAAAAATTAGATGTCTGAAGCAGCTTAAAAATGGCAATCATTATTTGCATTCTTTATTTGTGCTTTTGGTAGTCACTAAGAGCACCTAAGAGAATTTGTGGCTTTTTTAGACTCTAGAAGCTGAATTGCTATCCTTTGCCAGTCTCTGGTGGCTGTTTGTAGGACACATGTCATAACCCTTTCTGTGGTTCAGCCAGAGTTTTCCCCAGATCACTCCTGACAAAAGTACAGTTGTTAAGTTGTACTGTTCCCTATAGCAAAGATTTTGTAAACTCAAGATCATAAATAAAACATACTATAAATTAATATCTGATCTTTAGGTTAACTCTTCAGAGTGCTTTTAATGCTAATAGAGATTCTTGGTCTTTTCAAATCGCATTGTATCACATTTTAACCTTAGATTAGACTACAGATGATCAGAAACTAAAGCTATATGAATTTACAGCTAACTCAAACTACTAAATTAAGAATTGCTACTACAATCGTTTTGAAACTGTCAAAAATCAGCTGTAGTACAGAAAAATTCAGAGACAACTAATGGGTTGAAAGCGGTAAGAGGCAGAAATTCTCACAGCACTACCATCGTTTCTTAGAACAAATATGAATCTGATCTTGTCAACTTTCTGCTTTGATGGAAGCTTCCTTGTGGTTCAAACTGTGGTGGCACAGAGATGATATTTCCAAGACACAGTTTAGAGCTCGGTAACAGAGGGATTGAAAAAACGTTAGTTTTTTTCCTTTCTCCTTAGGAGAATAATTATTTGGTTTTGAATTTGTGTCACTGGATGAAATTATTATTATTATCATCTTAAGAGTGGATGCCATAATGTTGGTGTTTATGAAGTCCAGAATTAATTAGCAGCCCTTTAAGAATCCCAGGGCTCAGCAGCATTTCCTTTGTTTGCCATTCCTTTTCCCAACGAAATATTGCTACAGATGACCTATATAGACTTGGTTTTTTAGTGAGATGGAAATGTTCAAACTCTACTAATTTGATTGAAAACACATGTATGTGAATGAATTTCTATGTCCTGACGGGTGCAGGTTGAGATGCATTTGTTAAGGACAATGCAGGATTGGAAATAAGGATTAACATAAAGTGGGATCATAACTTTATGAGGATGAATGGGGATTTAGAAACAGTAACAACTAGAGTGATGGAAAAGTATGATTTCTCATAAATTTTACTTGTAGGTACCATGTGCGTCCAGTTCTATAGCACAAAATCAGATGTTCTATAAACTACAATCTCTATAATTTCAGCCACAACTGACATATTGTGGTACTTCTGTATATTGCTAGGTAAAACGGATTTGGATATGTTACTCTGAACCATTCTGACATTACCTATTATCTAGCCATTATCTATTGCTACAATAGTCATAGATAAAATGAAGTGTAGAAAATGGATAATTTTTGGCAAGAATTAGAGAGGGTTTACGAGGAACTACATTGCATGAAGTATGAAATGGAGGATATATCAAGTTCCCACAGAAATGTTTTCAGTTACGCAGGTGTTTTACCGCTGACCTTTTTGCTACTAGATTAGATAAAAGGAAATATTTCTACTGAAGTGTTTGGTGTATTATTTAAAAGACAATAAGACAGTCATGGGTTTTAATATTGCCAGAATATAAGTCTTAAAGCAGTAGAGTTTTGGCAAGAAAACCTCTGATCACCAGTGATCAGAACTGTCCTATTGAGATTCTATAAAGAGATTGAAAAATCTAGAATTAAGTAGTCATGTTGAAAATTAAGTGATGAAAAAATCAGAGAAGACTTTTTAAAAAAAGTTTAATGTACAGATTTTATACCCTTGAATAGAAAAATGAGACTCGAAGCAGATAGCAAAATATTTTTTTTATTTAAACAGTATTTGTATGTCACATTCATTGGGGTATATGATAATACGGAATATATTTGTTTCTGAATCTATGTTTCTGCTACTTCCCCTTTTTAATTTCTGTAGAGTGTTTCTTAAAGAAAGTGGCCAGGCCTTATGCTCCTTATTATTTGCAGCCTTTTGGAGTCTAATGTTTGTTTGATTATTTTCAGGGTGTGTTCAATGATTACATCTACAGTCATTACCTTCACAAAGTATGTTTTTTTCTAGCATTTGTGCATATTGACTTGTGTCAGAGTTACTCATGAGTTCTGGACCACTGGTTTTTGTTTTCTTCTTGCTTACTTAGCATTTATAAAAGACTGTATTGATAAACGTGCAAGGTGATGGATATTTTGTGAGCCAAATTTTCCGTGTTTTTTCTGCAAACGATGAAGGGTAAGGATGGATTTGTAACTTGTCACAGACGGGCTTCCTTCTGGTATTATCATATATTGATATTTTTAATTGTTCTCATTTTGAGAGAGAGAAGTGACAAATCATCAAAAGAATCTGAGAAAGTGGATGAAATTTTCAAACAGATGAAATTCAAAAGAGAGGTCAAATTGGGGAGCTGTCAGCTCTTTAAATAATGTAATGAGATTCCAGTGGACATTTGTGCCCTTTGTGAGCTTCCTTTAAAAACGTAGCAGGTTGCAGCCTATTTGTAAACACATTAACTGCATTTCCTTCTGTCTTCAAAGGTTACAGATTTGGAAGAGAAGATGAAAGCCATTGTAAGAGAGTGTTTGAGACTTTCAGTCCCATCTTTGCCCTTGTTTTTTACACTCCACAGGCAGCGCAGTGGTAGAATGCACAGTGGGATACCTGCTTTAAAGGCCTCATTTTACCTTTAAAAGCTATGCTGCTGACAGTGCATTTTTAAAAAGGTCTTAAACTTGAACTGGCAAAAAGACCTATATACTAAATAAAAAGACTTTGATTTTTTTTTTGTTTCGTTTTCTTTCCCTCTGAAATATTCAATGGGGCTGAAAGGTCCTGTGAATTGAATGACCTATTCAGCAATAGCTTTCGTCAGTATGTTATGTGGATTCGAATGAGTCTTGCTCTAAACAGATTATTTGAGACGGTCATTTAGTTTGGCTGCAGTGTTACATATGTGTCTAAAATAAGGCTTTAAGAAAACAGAGAGGTTTTATTAGAAGCACGATTCTTCCTTCCCTTTCTTTTCCTTCTTCTGGAACTATTGAGTGCAGCTATATTCATTGGGGCATAAGTATGCACATTAAGCAAATTTAAAGCAAGCTGTATGTGGAGAAAAAGCTATGGAGTTTGGAATGGTTGATTGTTTTTGCAGTTACTCAGCATTCAATTTCTGTTTTGTTTTGCTTTTCTTACTAGATGTCTAGTATCTATATATCTGGACTGAATTTTAGTGGTTCAAATTTGGTTTTTATATCAAAAATAGCTAGGATCTGTAATAATAGTAGTTTTATTTATTTGCCTTTTCTGTTAAATTGTTGTTCAATTTATGTCTGACTACTACTAACTTGATAGGTCTATTCTAATATTAAATATCCATCTATATCAGATATGAGATACACAATGTTTAAGTTTCCATTCTGAATAGTTCTCATCTGCTGCTACTATTTTTTCTATTTTGTAATAGTACCTTGAATAAAAGGTAAAAATAGTAAAAACATCCTAATAGCGAATGCTCTTGCTGAATGCAGCTGTTTTAAATTCTTCACAACTGATCTCTGTGCTGTTCATATCAAAGCAGGGCAGGCTGTTATCTCTGACAAAAGACTGATATATTATACATGTTTGTTCCTTGGGTATATTTAGCTTACTAATAGGCTACAGTTTCATTCTAGGTCTTGAGAAGTTTGAGTTCTGAATTGTGAAGGGCAAGTGTTATCAGCCCCTGCTAAAGTCTTCAGGAATTAAAAGTGCCCTTCTCACTAGCTTCATATCCATAACCGTTACTGACACAGTTCTTGTCTAAAATTAACTTTGTGTTATAGTAGAGAGGTTTTTCTTCTTTCTGTATTTTCTTTTTTCCCTTTTACCTCTGACACGTAGATGGAAGCCAGGTGAGAGTAGCAGTCTCTTGAGTGTGAGGTCTTGGGAAAATTAGTTTTTAGAGGGGAATCCAAAGCATAGCTGTGGCATTTCCAGTGCACATGAGAAGCAATGGCAAGGACTGGTAAATTTTGTTTGAATGTGTAGTTAGGACTGGATTTATCTCATCTACTTGAGAACCCTAATCTCTTATACCTTAGGCTCGCCTTATAAGTAGTGGAGAGGCTGGCACCTTCAAAAATTCCTACCAACTAAGATTTGAAATGACCGGAGATATGTCACCTCTCACACACACCCTCTCCCTGCCTTCCTTTTCTTCATGCTTTCTCTCTTTCTCTTTATTACATTGGGAACTCAGTGTGATACGTGCCCAACATAGACATTCGATGTCAATTGAATGTGCCCAAGACATATGATAACCAGAACCAAGCCTTTGTATTGCAGTTGTAAAGACCCTAGGATCTGTTCAGTTGGGGTTATTTTTAATGCTAAGAACTGTAAGTCTGAAGGTGGCATGCATTTGTATAAATCCAGTCTTATTTAGTATTGTCAACAATACTCAGTTCCTGCAAACCTCTTGATTTTCATGGCTACGTTTTCATAATGAACAGTGTGATGAGATTTTCTCATGCAAATTGTTCAGCACTTAGAGATACTGGTCAGTTTTCTTTTTGTCTGTGTAAGACTAGATTTGCATTTCAGAAAAACCCACACAAGGTTTCAGAACTATCAGGAAACATGGATTTGTATGGACAATAGGAGCTAAAGAATAGGCAGATAAAACTAACTAAATATATAAATTACTTTATTTTTAAACTTCAGGCAAACAATGAGACCTGCAAGTATTCATTATGCTCTCTGATTTTATTGACAGTATTACAAAGATGCTAAGCAACTATCTGAGTTAGTAATTCTGATATAATCTGGAAGGAATATGTTCAGATTTACTAAAAATTCCCTGTAACTTCCTTTGCATTTGTTGTGGATGGCGAAGAAACCTATCTTGAAAGAGTAGCTCCATATACAGACAGTGCCACTGAAATTTGACAAAAGCTGTAGGATGATTAAAAACACCATTCTCTCAATTTTCTGTATACTTAAAATAGAGAAGAATTCTATTTAGAATAGAAAATGTGTGATACATGAAATGATTAATTTTGTTATGGAAAAAAATAATTTCAAGTAAGTCTTTAATTATTCACTTTTATTTTTAAAACGTGAGAATGAATATAGCAGCAGATAAAGAAAATATTAAATATAGACAGTATCGGGGTTTTTTAGGCGTGATCTAGAAAAGTGAACAAAATGTAAATGGAATCAAACACTTGACCATTTGGCCTGAATAAACTGTTGGATATAATTATCATTGATTTATCCTGTCTTTATAGCAATTACTTATTTGCCAGCTGGCGACAGTTTCCATGTAATAATTCACTATAGGTCATCTATTGAACAGCATACAGGCTCAACTTGTGGAGTTCACATGTTCTCTAGCCATTTGCTTTGCCTTGTAACATGTTCTTGACCGGCTCTTTCATTTGTGCTTCCTTAACTGTTTTTAAATAGGCAAATAAATTTCAACAAAATACGTTTAGCAAATAACAAAGCATGTATTATTTTTGGACAATTTGTTATCTACTTGAGTAAATTTATGAAATGATTAGCAATGTCATCAAAGGTCCTACAGTTACATTTGAAGAGGCATAAATAAGAAATATTTGTACTTAACATGTAACTTTCTTACTGTTTAAATGATTGCAGGTAATTTATGCGCTATGTCATCTGGCCTTTAACCAATATCATGGTAACAGGTGCTGTGAAAGTATGTGTGAAACAGAACAAGCAAATCTTTTATTTAGAAAATCCTTTTCTGCTTCATGTTCTGCTTAAGAAATCCTCATGTTGAACTTGAGATGTTTGATGTTAGACTACTAGCAAAATAATGCTGTCCTGCAAGTTTCTTGTTTGAATCACACTTAAGATTCTAACACCTGTGTTCCAGACTGTTCCAATCTGGGATGGGCTTAAGGCCATCTTTATTTGGTAGCTTTGTTTTCTGCAACTGACTTTGCTCTGACGTTGCTGACAGCCATGAACATCTAACAGAAGTAGGATTAGATGTCAGACATTCCTGACCACTTGAATTTTCACTTTAAATTGAATGCAGGGCAGAGGAAACCCAACAAGAAAAAAAAGGAAAGTGCAGGGAATGTGTGAGGGGCATTAGAGCACACTGGAGACCAAAAGTGGGCTACTGGTCTCATTAGCTATTTTCTGAACTACTGGTTCTTACCTTTGTACTCAGGTTTCCAAGGTGAAAGGCTAATAATTAATTCCATTCACTGTCTATTCTTTTGAAAGCTCCAGAGGTTAAGGCTATTGAGGAGTGATGATGGCAATCTCTTCTAATGTTTAAACTGCTGTTAAGTTGGAATTAGATTCTAGGGTTGACAGTTTGAAACTGATGCAGATCAGTTCATCGCCTTCTCTCTCTGCTGTCTACCCAAAGCAATGTAAAGCTCTAGTTCGCTAGGCAGCTGTAATCACAGAGGAGTTAAATCCAGCTTCTGTACTTTTTTGTTCTGAATCTCTGATTCCTCTCCCTCCCTTGTGTCCTTTTGCTTCAGAATGGGAGGACTTTGGTAATTCTTGATTTACTGAGTTTTGTGTTGGAGGAAATTAACCTCTCCCTGTCTAAGATGCAGAAGTGGGTGGCCTCAGCACTTGGGATTTTGGGATGTTCTTCGCTGGGGAAGGGGAGAACAGAGGCTTCACACAGAGGTATTGCTGTATTAAGGTGGACGTTTTTAGTTAATCCAGAGGAGTTCATATTGAACTTAGTTATCTGCAGCTGACGCTTTATCTTTCTTCTCTAGTCTCACAGTCTGCTGGTGCTGGTAGCTGGACATCCCAAGGGATATGAACTGTTCGCACCCCTTTGCAAGCTCTATTAGGTCCATCCAAAGTACTCTCATCCACTTGAAGTGTGCGTAGGATGTGAATTCAGATTTCACATATTTGGCTTAGTATTGACTTCAATTAGACTTGTATTAGCCTGGGGAACTTGGGCAAAGTATTCCTTAATTAAAATGAAGCAAGTGTCATCCCAAGCAGGGAGTCCAACCTTGTTCTGCTCTCATAAACATGCACTCAGTATTTGATACTGCCTTCAAATCAGGGAGGGGTGAGGGATATTAAAGTAGTTTCTGATCTCCATTTTATGGATGGGGATAAACCACAAAGTAATTCTATTATTAGCGAGTTTTTCTTAAAGCTTTCAGTAAAGGGCTATTATTTTTCAGGGTGATTTTCTTTATTTTCACATAAATTAGTATAAAAGAAAGAAGTGGAATTTAGCTGTCTCTATCACCAGGCTGTGCATACTGTTTGCAAGTTAGTGCCACACAAATGATACTCCCTGTAGGTTGTATGGCTTAGAGGTGTCATTCATAAAGTGCCAGACATGTAATTTTGTAGGCTCAGGTTTCAGTATCAAGGTGAAGATTTGTTTCAACGTGGCATGAGTGATTCGCAGAGAAAACTGTTTTAGATTAAAAGGTTTAATGAAGTGTCAGTTGTTACTGTGAGACTTCAGTCGCCAGCTAGATTTAAGTGTTCTGGCACTGTAAATAGCACAGGGACTGAGCTTTCTGAATAGCAGTCCTTTCAGTCCATAAGTTAGATCATCTTGATAGTCCACAAAGTGCATAATACTAAGTGCATAGAAAATACTAAAAAAGCCCTCATAGATTAAGATAAAGACTGTTTAATAGAAACATAATAGAAAAGGAAAAATACCAATAATAATAATAATAATAATTATATGTGTCACTTGCACTGCCTAGTGAATTGGAACTGTCCCGAGCAGTGATTGTGAATTCCTGCCTTCCAGCTAACCCCATCTATAAACTGAGCATAACATCTATGGAATATTCCATTGTTCTGTCTATTCTTCTATAGGAAGCTGTAAAAAGTCCTTGAATAGTGTAAATATCACTTAGGAACAACTAAAACCAATAGGTAGTATTGGCATTCCTTTCACAGCAATCACTAGAAAGAAAATTAACTCTTTCCCAGCTGAAACCAGGACATGAGTAAACTTTTGCAGCAGTTAGGTCAGGATTAAAATGACCAAACTGGTAAAATGTGCTTTAAATGGCAGAATGTAGGTGAAAGAATATGGGAAAATAAAAGAATATATATGAATATAGAATAGTAATGGATTATTATGGCTGCTATTTAAAAAAAGAAATAAAAAGGTGGTCGTGATGGACAAGTTACTCAGACTGCATTGCAGCACGATTCTAAAAGATGATCTTTTCAGGAAAGAAATAGGATAGCAGGCAGTGTGGGCATTTGAGAACTGAGGGATGTTTTTGTTTGTTGAATGAAAATATGAAACTTTAAAAAATATTTAAAGAATATTTTTGGTCAAAATCTAAGTTTTGAGAATTTTGTTTATCCTGTTCTTTGACAATCAAGTTTGTAATATTGTAATTTCCATGCTAAACACAGGAAGCTGGTAACTAAACTAAAACAGAAACTATTCTCTGTGCCGGTTTTGTATGGTTTACACATAACAAAGTTGGCAATTTCTTTGCCATTATAGATAAAGCTTTTTTTTTTTTTTTCCTGTAAAGACACTAAATCCTTGCTGTTGAGAGTATGAATTTTCTTGTTCATTCAGTGGAAGTAGATTGTCTTTCAGAAATGCATGCTTCCCTTGAAATATCCTTTTGGTTCACCTTGGTTAAAATGAATAGGGAGAAGACCAAGATAACACCAAACTTCTCAGGTATTTACTTTTACTGATTTCAAGTGTATGAGATATTTTGAAGTGTTGTCTATGATTATAAAAGAATTATAAATGAATTTGTGCTTTTTTTTGTTGTGGTTAAACTGCTAAACCTGAGATTTATGAATCCAGTTTGTGTGCGTTTATAAAATTTTGTGTTTTTTTAGGGATTTATCTTGCTCATATTAAGACATTTGGTTACAATGATGGTAACTGGTAGAGACTGGGATTCAAATGATATTGATAGCCTCTGTAGTGGCAAAAGTGTATCATGGGGAAAAAGCACATCTTGTCTTTTCTTGTTTGGGATAGATCTACTTACTGTAATTTTGGAAAGATTTTGAGAGTTGGATACAAGTTCTATGTGATTAATCATTGTGACAAAAAATGAAAACAATGGATCCAAAGATGAACTCTGAGCATCAATAATGACAGTAAAGCTTTTCCAAAATTGTATTCAATCTGAATTATATCAGGAGTGCCCATAACAAAAGCTCTCTTTCTGTAAGCTTGGATGATTAAGATCTAAACAAGAACAACTGATGAGGATGGTTTCTTCTCTTTCAAAAATCTTGCAAGTATAATAATGCTAAAGAAGTTTCAGTTTCAGAAGCATTTCAACTAACAAAATAAACCATTTTATAAAGCTATTCTTACTCCAAACAGCCGTTATGAGTTGTCTGAGTATCTTCATATATCAAAGTATATTGTCATGGTTCATTACTTGCCATGAATGGCACAGTGCAGTGACTGTATATACTTTTTGAATCATACTAATTTTGAGAGACTGGCACTCTCATGCTACTTCCCCTCTGGTAAAAGCTATATTTGCATTAGATTTTATTATCTGCTACATCAATTATTTGCTCTGACATACATTCCACATTCTTTTTACTGTCACATAGTTTGCCTCACTGGACTCCCTTGAAATACTGTGTCAGCAGGATGTTCAGATAGATTTGGTAAGAAATCATTACAAAAATATCTGCTTGTATGCTACTGAGACTAAGCAAAGTTTCATTCAGACATTTGATTTATGAAGCTCTATACATAATCTCAAAAAGATAGCATATGCCCAGTCTTTCAGGCAGTATCATAAAATCCAGTTCTGATATGTTAGATCTAGCAAACTTGCCCTGTGTAATGCACTTAAAAATGTATAATCATCTGATCTCAGTGCAAATTTCAAGGTCTAATGTGTCTGTTCCAAAATCTGTAGCCATTAAAACATCTGAATGCTGTCAGCAGTGACTTGGGGTGAAGATAAGCAACAGCTGGAGAACAGAGAGAAAATCTTGGCTATCTAATTGCTATTGTTTTGAACAGGATCAGCGATAATTCTTGTCAAGCTCATAGACTGAGATCAGCACGTGAACTCAGAAATAGCACTCTCTAAATATCTGTACAGAAATACACACGATTGTGTATATCTCTAACTCAATTGATGTCACAGCAGGCAGACTCATAACATGCCAGTGGACCCACAGTAATCTGTGTGAGTTTTCTGCTGAAGATAGTACAAATTGTATAACTTTTTTCTTTTGTCAGTTGATGTATGGAGGATATTTCTGGATGCTATTTCTATTGACTTAAATGTTCTTCTGAATGTTCAATCTCTCTCGGGCGTGCCTCCTCCGCATCTTTCTAACATTTTTATCTTGGTGTCTGTAACCTCCTTTAAAAAAAAAAAAAGTAAAATAAAGGCATTCTGCAATAACTAATTTGTTTTACACAAAGTACATTGACTGATGCTACTTGAAATTCTTTCTTGCACACTGTCTTTCATTCTCCATGGGTGTTGTCATTATTGCTTTTCCTCTTAAAAGAGAAACTTATAGGAGATATTTTAATATCCTTTATGGAAGTGGTACAAAAAACATGCCAGAAAGTAGTTCCTTGGTTTTGAAGTTTGGGACTATTTTGAGGACAGTAGTGCTGTGAAGAACTTCGGTTTGGCCAAGGAGTGTGCTCTTCTTTCTTTCATGGTTGCTTTCTTTGTGTCTGCTTGGGTGATACTGAAATCTGTCTATGTATAAAAAGGAATGGTACTTTCTGTGCAGTGGTGTCAGATCTAATTTAAATTTATAGGTTTGGTCTTTTTTCATTTTGAGAGTGCCAAATTTGAAAAAAATAAATGGAGAGAGAGAAATTTTAAACTGTCAAGTTCTTAATATAACAGTGAAAGAAGTTTTGGGGATAGAGCAAGCAGCAATTTCTCAGCACCACAGAGCATTTCTTTTAGTGTTCCCTCTTTACTCATGTATTTGGAGCAAGCATTTTTCATTCTGTTGTTTGTTGCACTGGTGAAAGTTAACAATTCTAGTTTGTTCTGTTGTCTTTTTTTTTTTTTTTAACATAGCTGCAACTCTTAAGTAGCAAAGCCTATAGGTATGGGTATGTTTGCCTATGTAAAAACAACCAACAGTTGGAAAAAAGGAAGACGGTCTAAAGGCCATACTAATCCAAAGTCAGTGTATTGCTGGATTACTTTCCAATTACCACCATTACAGTAGTCAGATGTTTATCATACGTAGATAATAAATTTAGCTGATAGATAATTATCTCAAGTAGCAGAAGATACCATTTGTTATTTTGTGCATAATTCTCAGAATTTTTGGCCTGGGTGCTGGAGATTCATAAAAATTGGAATTTTTTTTCCCCTGGACTTTAAAACTTTAGGCTCTAATCTGTACATATTTGCACATCTCTCTAAAGCACTTTTTAATGTGTTAATAAAAGAGTTAAAAAACCCCACCAAAATGGATTATCATATATGACTTTACAATATAAATTATGTATGTCAGTCTCAAATATTTTCCAGTAACTAATGCATCATTAACAGATTATCCTTCAAATTGATGTCCCAGAAGAGGTAAATTTTCAGGCAAATTTTTGAATATTCAGTATTTTTTCCACAAAATGTCAAAAGAAGCTGACATATCGTAAGAAATAAAGGTGCCTTCAAGCAAAGTGGTTACCTTATGTTTTTCTCTGAGACATCATCAGTTTGATATTTACAGAAAAAAAAGACAGTTTGATTTTTTCTTTATTTTTTTTTTCACCTCCCAATTCCTTGAATGCTGAAAAATATTAAAATCCTTGATGGCATTCAATGCCATGATTTAACCCTTTTTTAAAAACAGAGGCATGTCCAGAGAAGGGCAACGAAGCTGGTGAGGGGTCTTGGAAAACAAGTCTTGTGAGGAGCTGCTGAAGGAGCTGGGATTGTTCAGCCTGGAGAAACGGAGGCTGAAGGGAGACCTTGTTGCTCTTTACAAATACCTGAAAGGAGGTTGTAGAGAGGTGGGGGTCAGTCTCTTCTCCCAAGTAACAGGCAATAAGACACTACGAAGTTGCCTCAAGTTGTACCATGGGAGGTTTAGATTAGATATTTGGAAGAATTTTTACACTGAAATGGTTATCAGGCATTGGAACAGGCTGCCCAGGGAAGTGGCTGAGCCACCATCCCTGCAGGTATTTAAAAGATGGGTAAACGTAGTGCTTAGAAATATGATTTAGTGATGGTTTTTGTCAGTGTTAGGTTGATGGTTGGACTAGATGATTTGAAAGGTCCCTTCCAACCTAGGAAATTGTATGATTCTGATATCATTTTCTATGATATTATTTTTATGAAGTCAAAATTACTATGATCTTTCTTTCAAAAATTTTTCTTTTAAACCTGTGAAGATATTCTTTCTTCTTTTGCTTCAGCCCGGGCTTAAAATCTCCATATTTTTAACTTCAGAGGCTGAATTGACCAACTTTCTCTGTTGTCTTATATTATCCATAGGCAGGATAAGTTTATCTGTTTATTCTTGGGGAAAAAAATGCAGTGCTGCTGATGGATTATTTTTTTTTCTCCCCTCTCCATAATTGCAAGAAACCTTGCCTATTCTCACAACTGGGCAAAAGGAGTGGCAAATCATTTATAAAAATGTTTCAACGTGGCTGTGTTCACATACTCATTACAAAGAATATGAATTATAATATTTATTTATCTGATGAGGGAATTTGAATTCATACAGTTATTTTATTAATTATTCAGGTTTTTTGTCTCAGTCTCTCTAGAGTTTGGGCCATCCAGTCAAATGGTGCTTTCTGGAATAATTATATTACATGAGTAACATCTAGAGGATAGAGAGTTCTCAGAAATGGATAGAATAAGCTGAGTGACAAAAAGCAAAATAATAAAATCCAGGTTGATGTAAATTTGCATATGATGATTATACAAAATTTGCAAACCGATTAAAGGATAAATTTTAAAATAAATCTTTGTATAACTTAAAAGTTAACTCGAGAAAGGACTATGTTTTTCAGTTGTGTTTTCCCCCCTGCCCCCCAGGAATTACCGTGTCACTTTACAAGTACAGCCGCTGAAAGGATATTCTGAATGACACTGATACACAGAATCACAGAATCACCTGGGTTGGAAGGGACCTTTAAGATCATCTAGTCCAACCATAAAAAAGAACAAAACAAAACAAAAACCAAACACAACAACAACAAACCAACACTAAACCATATTCCCGAGCATGTCTACTCGTCTTCTGAATACCTCCAGGGATGATGAGTCAACCACTTCACTGGACGTCTCACTTTTAAGCTCAGTGTTATTTTATTAAGAATATGTGATAGAGTTAGTTCAGGAATGAATTTCAGTTGCAGCTTAAACCTGAAGATTTTACTTGCTCTTACTTTTAGGTTGGTTTGTTATAGAGATTAGAAGCTGTGTCTTCAGCTTTGTTGAGATCTGTGGAGGTAAGCTGATTTTTCCCAGCTGTTGCACGAGAATGTGGGCTGTACATGGATATAGTCCCTAGGGAAAATAGGCCAGATTGTCAATGAGAAAGCAACTTTGGCATCTTATTCTTTGGAAATCATCTAGGTACTGCAAATGGAGTTAGTATCTGGGTACCAGAGGAGGTCCAGCTGCTCAGTAGGAAAGGAGACCTATGTGTTGGTGGCATAAATTGTATTCTCAGCAAAGTTATGGGAACTGTCCCGTTTGTATTTACTAGCAATTTGGCACAATGAGCCTGTTAATAGAAGGTATGACTTCCTAGATATGAACTGAAGTGTGCAATAAAATGAACAATGTAAACAAACAAATATTTGACAATGAACAGTTCAGTGGATAGAAAAATACTGAGATGGGCTTAAATATCAGACTGAATATTATTGCAGCAGCAGATGTGGCATGCTCTGGTCTGCAAGACCTTCACATGTGACTTGGAATAAATTTTGAGCTTGTAAACTGACAAGGGAGGAAAAAATGGAAGCAATTTCATAGCATAAGAGTCAAAATATACTCTAGATTAAATAGGCTTGCAACACTAGAATGCACCAAGTGATTAAAATAATTAAAGGAGAGCAACTGAGATCTAAAGACGGAGATGAATGCTCTTAGTGAGAGCAGTGTAGCATTCATTCTCCTAGTGAAAGATGCGTAGCAGCCTTTGTCCTCAGAGATAAGAACATAGTGCCAAACCTCCAGTGAGAGCTGCCTAGCAACTAACCCATCTAGTGACGGGAATGCAGAAGTTAATCTCTTTAGTAAGCAAGTGTAGCTATTAATTTAATTAGTAAAGGCAGTGTTCCATGAATCAGTATGGTAAACCAGCAAATTTTTTAATGAAGATTTTCAAAATTCTAACCTTGAGTGGGCACATCAGGGATGTCCCACTGTAATAGGGAGGCAAACCTAAACCTTATTAAAAGTAAAGTTCAGAATACTGTGCCCTGAAATGGGATCCTATGAGAGTCTCTGCTAAAAGAGAAATTGGCTTTTCTAACGCCAACAATAAAGAAGAATTTCTTTTTGTTTTAGGCTAGGAGAGATACTTAGAAGACTGGCGGTCCCAACAGCCCCCTCCATGCATTTCTTACCACTTTCCTTTCTTCTGATGTCTGCTGGCTACTAAACAGATGATGATGGCTCCTGAGAATAGTGGTAGATGTAACCTCTCTGGAGCATCTGTAAGAAGTTCTCTGTGGTATGCGAAGAACTCTGTGTACTAGTCAGACATCCACTTCAGAGTAGAGTAGAAAATGTTTTCAGGAAACTCTTATTTGATATTTTGTGATCAAAATGAAGACTTTTTCTTATAAATCAAAGGAGGAATGCAATGACATCTGGTAAATATATACTAAATATTTAGAGTTCTATAAATACTATTAAATATTTATAGTTTTCATCCCCGAAAACTATCTGTTGGAAATTAGGTAATGCAGCAGAATCATAGAATAGTTCAATTTGGAAGGGACTTTTTAGTATCTATTCTACATCATTTGAGTTGCAACTTGGAGGTGTGAAGATTTTTGCCAAATAGCCTGAAGGTGTTTTTCCCTCAACAAAAACAGGAGAGGCTTGACATTTGGTGCAAACTTGTGCATGCTAAAAGCAAAAGTATTTGCTATTCATAAATAGTTTTGTAAGTTCCCTTGCCAATCCTGGAGAAGATGAAAAGGTGGTATGTCCAGTGGTTATTGTGAAGTCTCCTGAGCTGTCATTTTAGTTGGGTGACAAAAATTTTAAAGCACAACTTATGTGTCAAAGATCTTGGAACATGTGCATGTGGTGTTGTATGCAGTTATATAATTAATTTATGCTATGGAAAGAGCCTTTAACAGTGCTTTAAAAAAAGAGTAGTTTGTTCACTTAATTCTATTGTTTAAGACAGAAACAAATAGAAGTTTAGTCATAAAAATTCTAATGTAAGATGCTTTCCTAATGGAAAAAAATAATTTCACAGTTCCTGTACGTAACTAAAATCTGTCTTTCACCTTTTGCTAACCAGAACAGTAAAGATTATTCACTGGAGGATTTCAGAGAGCACTTGAAACTATAAATTAGTCTTGTAAGGTACTTGTGATTTGAATTTGACTAGAATCAGTGATGAATGTTATTAGTGTAATGGGATTAAAGGAAAAGAATTAAGCAGTTAGTGTTACCTATGCATACTGTATGTACACCTATTATTTTTTCTGTTAAAAAGAATTCTGACAGTGCAGATTTATTTTTTATTAGATAATGGCACTGCCTGTGTAACAGCAGGTAGTGAAAACTCGTGCAAGAACGCTAGCGTTTTGTGTGGTTGGCTCTGTGGCAGCAGTAGGTAATTGTCATTAAAACACTACTGGTTTTCTCAGGAGACCAAAAGGAAATGTATGTATGTTTTTTAGTTAGATGTTGTTCAGCTGCCTGTTAGTGACCTTGTTCTTTCTTCCCCTCTCCCATACACACCTAGTGAATTGGATAGGAATTGAAGCTTCTAAATACTTTGGAAAAGTTCCTCAAAAATCCTGAGAGATGATAGTTAGAGCAGATCTTTTTAGTTCTCTATTTTTTTTTTGCTGCACTTAGTGTGAATTATTACAATGAATGTTCTGTGAGTTCCTACCAGTGAGTGAACAGACATGAGCTTTACAGAACAGGTGAATTTAAATGGCATTTTGAAAGAAGAGAGGATTGTATTTCACTGCTACATCTATATTTTAGCTAGTAAAGTTTCAGTAAAAGTTGGTAGTAAGAAATACTGTTCTGCAGTTTAATATTTTATTGCTGACAAATATGTTTTTGAGTTATTCTAATAACTTCATTCATATGTTAAATCATCTAAAGAGGTGCTGTGTGTTGTGTGAAAAATTCAACATTTATGAAAAGTAAGAGTCCTTTTTAATTATTGAGTGCAAAGCAAACCTCCAAAATGCTTTGAATGCGGTTCTAGCTTTGGTGAAGCCAACGGTAAGGCGGTCTCTTTTTAAGGGCCAACATTTAATTCTATGTATTCTTAGCTGTGTTTGGTTTTCTCTGTTTTTCTCCTTTCACTAGGATTTCATAACTGCAAGTATTCTGTCATGTAGAATAAACTGGCATGGATTTTGGTCCATCAAAGCAAGGTCTTTGCTTCATTATACACAGCTTAACTGTGAGAATGATAACTATATACATATGGTCTTTCTATAACAACCTATATTTTAGGAAAATCTTTAATATTGTCATAAAGCATAAATTATTACTTACATAAGTTTCTCAGCAAACATTGACTGTGCTTTAGTAGTAAAGGGTGCTAAAATACACATCCCAATCTTGTGACGGAACGTTAGTCCAGCTTCCTTTTGTTAAAGCTGTATCCTTAGTTAATATGAGGATTTTAAAATACTGAAAAGTTTTGAAGACTTGTGACACCTAAAGACAAACAGAAACCTTCCCTTTTATCCTTTTTTACTTCCGTCTATTCTTTTTTAATGTCCCATGATCAAGTGTCGCTCCATGTTTCTGAGTATGTTGATGCTAGTGAAGCTGCTTCATTGTAATTATCATTGATGCTTTTTTTTACACCAGGATTTGATATGCTGCTTCTGTCAGGCTTTGTCTTAAGATTATAGCTATATTGTTGCCTGATATTTTGCAGAGCAACTTGAATTTATCTTTTCACTATCTTTGTAAACATGGTACTATTCTTAAAGTTTATAGATAGATGGACGATGGGAACTCCCAGTTCAAACCTGAACCAATTGTAATCATGCCTGATAGCACTGCTGCAGTTTAGAGGTCTGTTACTATTTCCATTACAAGCCCCTGTTCCTAGCAGTATCAATGTTTGCTCTGGGGTGAAACATGTTATAAAAAAAAAAAAAACACATCAAGGGAGAAGTTTTGATTTCCAGTTTAGAAAAACAAAACTCATAGATCTTTTCAATCAAAGAAAGGCAAGGAAAGGACGTTTTCAACTTTCAGTCACTTTCATACACTTCTGAAACTTGTAACTTTTATAGTGGTGAACAGCTCAGGGGGTAGGGAAAATGGAAAAAGAGGGACAGAAAGAGAATATAGAACGATCATATCGTGAGTATTTTTTTTTAGTAAGACTTCTGGGAAATGGTAGAAATCTGTATTACCAGACAACAAATCTCCACAGGAGAAGTCTAAACAATATCTATGTAATCATACAGGGAGTGGGTATGCAGTTCCCTAGTTACTAAAAGATAGTTACCAGTGCATGTATAAAAACACAAGTGCATCATTTTATATATTCACATTTTTAGGATGCTTTTGCAAATGTGCCTCTTGCTGATGCTTAGCTTGATTAAGAACTGCAGGAAGCCAGAAGAAATGTGTCTGCTGTAACAGCTGCAAATTCAGGAATCTATTAATCAATCCGGGTTGCCTTCGCTCTGCCTTTGTATCTCCAGCTTCC
Source organism: Gallinago jamesoni (assembly GCA_025769975.1). Taxonomy (NCBI): domain Eukaryota; kingdom Metazoa; phylum Chordata; class Aves; order Charadriiformes; family Scolopacidae; genus Gallinago; species Gallinago jamesoni. The sequence continues at coordinate 9,327,905 of JAOQGH010000032.1, forward strand.
ACCATTTTATTACAAGTCTCGGGCCACTTGGTGCCAACTTCTTCAGTCCCCAGATCTTGAAATCATGCATTAACAATAACTCACTGCACACCCACATGAGCAACTTTTTCATGGGGGTAGCTGTATTGAAAGAATTATCCCGAGGAGCAAAAGCATGTTCACCCAGACGTGTTTGGAAAACAGATTTTATCACTCTTCTTGTATCTACTAAACAAGAAAACATTTGTTTTTTGTTGGAAAAAAAAATAAAAATAGGATAAAGAGAAAAGCAGCAGCATAAGCATATACTGCATGACATTTAAGTATGAAATTCAAATGGATCCTTGTCCCTCACAGTCTGGAACCTGGCAGTCATTATTCTTAACACCATAAAGATACATTTTACTAAAATAAACCAGAAATTACTGGATATGACCTCAAACTAAGCCTAACGTTTAAATTAGTATTGTAAAAATCAATCTGAAGGTTCTTCCTTGGTAATGACTAAAAAGAAGAGACAGATGCTACTATGAAGTTCTGACCTTGAGATTTACCTTATCGTAGTTTCAGACCAACTGGGAGAAGTCAGTGTTACAAAATTATATTAAAGCTGCTGCAGAGCATTTATATATTGATATAATTTATGCCATCAACTTCACAGTAAAAAGGTTTAACCTCCTGCTTTAAAGAATGATCATCAAATTATCTCTCATATCCTTGAAAGAAGTTATTTTATTATTGCAGAGAATGTCTTCAATTTTTAAGGTATGCTGAGGTGTAAAAGTCAAACTTTATAAGAGTGAGAAATTAAATGTGAAATTGGCCTAACTGTATTGTCTGAAGGATAAGATTTAAGTGTTTGAGGATATTTAATGCAGCTGTGATACTTAAGAGCCTATAAAACCTCTGAGGTCATTTCAATATGGAAGACCTTACCTGATGAATTGCAAGATTTTGCTGACTGGCCTTCATTCTGAACTTAATGAGACACGTGTGTGTGTTTATCTGGTTAAGTTAATAAAATAAGGCTGAATGTAAGGAACGCATTGATTAATGGAAACAAATTCACATTTTTCTCTTGTATTTCTCATTGAGATCAATGCTACACATAACATCTAGCACTTCTGCTGGGCTGCTTGTCTCAGGACTGGCAGAATCCCTCAGGACTGGAGAGTTGTGTTTTCAGTCTTCAGCTTTGGTCTTTCACAGTTCGAAATGGAGTATAAAGCTGTAAGAAGGCAGTGCACTAGTACAATGCTTGGGCTTGCAGACAGGTGGTTTGTCTTAATTTTAAAGACTATTTACTTATTTTAAATCACTTGGGTTTTTTTCCTGGGTTTTGACCAAGCCAACATGTTATTTGATTTCTGGAGGAACATTTAATTTCTGAATCTGAGCAACTGCATCCAGCACTATAGATTTTTCCCATGGAGAGGGATTGGAAACTTGCACTTGCCTTTGCCTCTTCTGTCAGCAAACTAGGAGCTCTCAGATGGGGAAGAGTCAACAGTCTTGATGAATCTGCGTGGCAGTGAGGTCTCACCCTTGGGAGTGCTCAGGGGAGCTCCAGCTGGGGCAGGGAGGCCCTTCTACACCCACGCTCGTAAGGGAAGACAGAACCTGACACTGATGCTGAACAAAAAAGACCTTCTCGTCACCTCATTTCCTCTTACTGCAAGGTGATTGTTTGTATAAGGCTTCTTGAAACTTCAGGAAAGTGTCATTGATCAATGCTTAGCTAAATAAGAGTTAAGTCTTTTGCTTTTATCTCTACTAAAAATGTCTTTGTTACCTTCTGTGAGGGATGTTGCCAGCTCTAAGAGATTGATTTAAGGCTCATATTAAAGAAAGGGATTTGGGAGCTGATCAATGAAACACCTGAGCTAAGACTTCAGTGAGGAACGTGAATCATTTTGACAGGTTGTAAATATTAAAATTGATACGAGCTCAGAGACATCATTTTTTTGTTAACTGGAGCAAAATAGTCAATGTAGAAACAGATTAGAAATTGAGTTGGAAGTAGCAAATGTTGTCAAGTTTACTTTTCTATGACTTACCAGATGCATCTATTACTGTCATGAAAAAAGGAACTGGAATTATCAGGAGGGAAGGGCTGCTATGTAACAAAATGGCACAACAGTTATAAATGGGAGGGAAGGGAGGGCCCAAAAGAAGATGATCTCTGGAATAAAATAGTTCACTACACTTTCTGATTAAAATAGCACTATTTGGGATAAAACATTTAGAATAAAGACCGTGCTCCAAGTCAGTGGCAGTGCTCATGATCCTCAAAAGTGACCAGGATTTCCAGTAATGCTTTTCTGCAGCCTGGAGGATCGAGGAACAATATTGATTAATTCCTTAAAAATGTATGCTCTCTCTGAGCCAGGGGAAATACTTAAACAGCATTTTGCTTATAAAAAAAAAAAAACCACAAAAACTTAAAATTTCTAAAGTTAGTTTTTGAGTGACGCATTGTGAGATTGGAGGTGTGCATTCTGTAGGGCAGGATTTATCCCGACTCCAGTTCCCTTCAGTGTTTTATTAATGAATGCTGTGTTGGCATTGAAAGCATTCTTCTCCTATTTGCTGGGCTGCAGTTATTTCTGGGGTTAGAATAACAAAATTTGGCTCAACAAGTTCTGTTGGTTTTTTTTTCTTTTTTCTGTTTTTCTCCCTTTTGTATTGCATCCTGCTGACAACCGCTGTGGATAGATAGGAATAACCAGGCGATAATTCCTCAGCATATAGGGTTTTGAGTGAATTACAAATTTAACCTACATCATCAATAATATGTTATTGAAGGAATAGAAAATATATTTGCCTATATGAACAAAACCATCTAGATTAAGCTGGTATATCCAACATTGAGGAGATCATCCCATTACATGTTTGTCCATAGTTATGCACAAACATACTTAGGCACTGGTGCAGATTGTCCAATGAGGTGAAGGAACTGCTGGTTTTGGAAGTTTTTAACCAGCTATTAGTCAAATATCTGTCATGAACATACATGAACAAGGCAAATAGTGTCTGCTGTCAGACAAAATGTGGACCATGTGACTTTTACAGCTCTTTCTTACAGAAATGTTCCATGGGATTTGCATGAAATTAGGTTGTTCTCTGGAAAATCCATAGTCTCTCTGCACAACTTTTCCCTGCACAACTCTCTTCTAAACCTTTTCTAGATGCCTCTGAGAATTGTTATGTGTTTATCCTAATGGCACTGGTAATTGTTCTTATGTCTTTATATCAATACCATCAAAATAACTAAAGACTCAGCTACTTTTTATTCTGTTCGTGGCTTCTGGGTAGGATTTACCACAATAACACTTGTTTGACTCCCACTCTAGGCCACATGCTGCAGTGTAATTCATCTCATTATCTTGCAGGGAAAAAATATCTGATATATTTTGAATTCTTCTATCAAATATTTGTCTGGTTCATGTCTTCATTCTCTAATAAGATCTTGATTATGTAGCAGGTCTGTTTCTGGTTAAAAAAACCCCAACAGATTGCTGTCTGTAAGGTGAGATGTTTGTATATGTTTGCTGGAGTTTTCAAGAGGAAATATTAGCAGTGCTTTGATTGATCTAACTGGGAAGATGTATTTCTTGAGGGGAGATATTTTCTAGTCTCTGTTAGGACAAAAAATCACTGATAGTATTTCTTATTTCTGTGAAGATAACATGCTTTCTGTCAGGGGCAGATAAATGGGGGCAATTAGAGTATTCACCACTGTTACCTGCTACTCTCTACATATGGTATTCACCTTCCTGAGTATGAAACTAATAAATAAATTCTCTATTTCAGCTACAAGGGAAGGGTGGCAATTAGTAAGTGAGCGAGCCAGCTGATGATGCTTAGCTATTCAGAGGAGGAACAGCCCTTGAAAGGATGGTGAATTAGGCCTGGCTACAGCTCAACAGTCTTGAGGAGAACAGATTTAGCCAAGAGGAAGGAAGGGATGAGTGCTCTTGATGATTTAATGAGGCAGATGGTTTATTGTTTTGAAACTGAGCTACTACAAACTGCCATGTTTTAACTTTATGTTTAAAACTAATTTATTGTTTTTAAAGACTAGACTGTAGTTCTTGTTAGTCTGTTGCTATAGCAATATTTATGTTTATGTCAAACAACTGACAGCCCTTTAAAATATATGGTATCATTTAAGATCAGTACAGTCCATCAAAAATTTAAAAGTGCTCCATAAAAAACTTATCTGCTTTGGCCATTACTTAATTCTGTAATATTACATTCTGTGGTTAGTGCCATGGGTGTTGATGGGCCTACATGGAAAGACTAAAATTGCAGAATTTCTGTTCTATAATTTAATAGATGGTACACTTCAGTGTTTTGATCTATGCATGGAATTCTTAGCTAAAGCTAAACTAAAATCAACATCCAAATAACTATGCAGAATTACATACCTTCGATCTTTTAGATATATGAAATATTTTTGAGGTGTCTTACATATTAATTCCATGGAAGAAAAAGAAACCCTTGTGGTCAATATCTGTTTATTCTAGCCTCTGCAATGTTAAAATTTAGAGGTTTTTAGAGATTTTTAATAATATCTGTTTTATGGTGGGGTAGTATATTAATGACTGAGAGTTTAATATGCTGAATAGTGCAGTTTTAGTTTTACATGAAAACAGTTCAAAAAAAAAAAAAGGATGGTCTGAATAGATTTGGTTGTAAGTTAAAAATCTTGACCAAAAGGTTGGTCAAGAAGGAGGACACGCACAATTTATTTATCACACTTATGAGGAGCTGTGAGTTTAAGCCTTGTTTTGGGTTTGGATTGCATCAGGTTTTTTTCCCATCTCTGTTGAAGGATTTTTTCTTAAGAATCTGTAAACTAGGGGAATAAACTGTGGTTCTATTGACAATAACTCAGTGAAGGAAGTTCAGTAGTAGCTTCTTTCATAAAAGCTTAATGACCTGTTTTGTTAATGGCCTTGGCTTCTTGGATGGACCATGGCAAATTATCCTAAAATCTCATTTTGTAAGATGCTGGGTTCTGTTTTTCTTCAAATACAAAGTGCTGTCTCTGTTGTAAGTGACTTATCCTCTCAAAAGAAATCAGTGTCCTGGAAAAGGGGCTGTTTCCTTCTCCTCAGTTGAATGTACCTGTAACTTACAGAGCCTCTGCATCTATGGCAATGATAAATCTGAAAAGTTGATATCATGAGGGACAGAGTATTTTAATATTCCAGGTTGCTTTGAAGAGTATTAGGAACTGCTTGAGTTAATGATTTATCTTTGCAATGAGCTTAATATATTATAGAAACTAGAAAAAAAGTTTTATATACTACTTTGCAAAGAGAAAACAAAATAAAAATTTAAGTGGCTGTCTAGGCTGCTTTGGGGGGATTTGTCATCAATACTTTTCAAATTGACAGAAATATTTTGGTGATAATCAGGAAAGTAAGTGTAGCTTTTAGGGTGCATTCTGTAGAAATCATATGTATACATATTATATATATTATATATAGCATGTTGCTGCAGACATAATAGTTTCTAGTAAGGACAGTGTTTGCATTTGGCCCATAGTTCCTATGCTGGAGACACTCACAACAAAACAGGTTTTGTACACAAAGATGACTCTAGATGTTTCACTGTTTTAGGCTGTTTTGACAGCTTTAATTCTACCTATAGGTATGATTTTGTGATTTTCATGAGTATTTTTAGTAAATAATTTAGAGTCTATATTTGAACTGATCATATCCGTTAAATGTAGGAAGGATAAGGCTTGAATTTTCTTTTCTAAGAATGACAGCTTTCCCTTTCTTTTCTGGTGTGATGCTTCCTGAAGGTTTATTTCCATTGCACTGAATGGGGCAGGTTAGCTTGAACTTTCAGTTTGAAATTTAAATTAAAAAAATCAGTATCTGGTACAAGGACCAGCAATTCTGAGTGGTTCCGTACTTTGGCTTTTTAGTGCTGGCCTGATACCATTCACAAGGTACGTCTTAGTAACCATTATGCCACTTGTGAAATACTATAGCTTTAACTCTCCCAGGGTGCAT
>JAOQGH010000032.1:9341288-9362096 GCA_025769975.1 Gallinago jamesoni
CCCTGGAGACATTCAAGGTGAGGCTCGACGAGGCCCTGGGCAACCTGGTCTATTTGGAGGTGTCCCTGTGACTGCAGGGGGGGCGGACTAGATGGCCTTTGAAGGTCCCTTCCGGCCCAGATGATTCTATGATTCTATTCTATGATTGCTATGTCCTTTACTTGAGGACAACGCAAGGACTGGGGCATGGAAGAAGAACTGAAGTTGGTTAAAAGCTTGAAGTGGACCAAATGAAAAACATGCTAGAGTATTTCTTTGAAGCCTTCTGTTGTGATGCATTTCTGCGGTCCTTGCAGTATCAATATTCTTAAATGAAAGTTCCATCCCTGAAAGGGTCTAGGTTTTCACTGGTCTTTACTATTTGGAGATGTATGTGGTTGGATGGATGTGCTGAAAAGACAAGACATATTTATAAGGATGCCCATTTGGAAGGACCTGCCGCAAAGATCTCTCCCAACTTGCTGGTTTGCTGAACCCACTTTGATAAAACTAGTATCTGAGTAAAATGAATCATGTTTTGAGTTAATGGCATGTTTTCCTTGGTAGAATGATTTTAAGTTTAGATAGTTTGATAATTTACAAAAATGAATGAAATGAAATTAGGATGTACTAGAGGTGAAGAACTACTGGAAATCTACTATAAGGATGCTTGCTTTCTGCACTCCAAGTAAATATCCTGGTTATTTCAAGGTCAATTCTGTGTTTGATGTTCTGAGGTATTGCTAAGGGTAAATACGTGAAAATTGTTGTGTTATGTATGAAAAGGACTTGCAGAATTGTGACTCTATCCCAACTGTGTCACAGTATCCAGGGACATTTTCTTGAGCCCTGGTGTTAGTGCTTCCTGCTTTTTATTAACTGTGGTGTTTTATCAATTCATACGGTGTCAACGGCATTGTATTAAATGCAAAACAAGCTTCTTAGATATGAAAAGACTTCATTCTTGGCACCTTACTCCTCATCTTTTCCCATTCAGAAGTTTCTGCTATGACTTTCCTATCATCTTGTCTTGTTAGTGGGACTTCAGTGTGGGACACGCCTAATCATTCTTTTCCTGAAAATTTTGGGGTTTTCTTTCTTCTATAGTTCTTGACAATGTAACAGAGTTTTAATAAGGAGAATAATACTTCAAATCTTCTCCAACATGCTAGACGTTGGTATTCAGGCATTTGTTCGGTGATTCTTTCACTGAATAGGCCTAATGAGACTGAATGACATGCTTCCTAGATGTCAGAGTGTGCCATGAAAAGCAAAGAATAATTTAGAATATCCAGGAAGGTTATGCTACAGAGTAACAGGGCCCCAGAATGTAGAGAGAGAATGTCTGAAAGCAGTTTTCCCCAGCATCACGGACTTGTATTTCAGCATTTGAAAGACAGAAATTGATTAAATGTGGTCAGGTTTGTAGTCAGACTTCCTAACTGTATGGAATTCAGTGAATGGGTCAAGCACGATGGTGATGTACCTCAGTTTTAAGTCTCTTTTTTTTTTTATATCAGAGCTGCATTAGATCCCCTGCACTTTTATAATATATGTAAGTACAAACCTTTATATTTAGAGGTATATATGAAAAATATTAGTTTTAAACATCAGAAGTATATAATTAAAATATCCCTCATGTGACATTAACTAGTTGAAAATTATTTTTAAAATCTATTTTAATCTTTTATTTTAAGTTGCAAAGCAGATGCAGCAAACAGACCTGCCTCCCTCGTGCTCTCCCACTCTACTTTCTCCTCCCGCCTCTCTCCTCCCCCTTTAGCATGCATATTGCAGATGAAAACAGCAGAGTAGAAGCCTGGAAAATATAGTGATCCATTACCAATGCATATTTCATGAATTTGCCTAATTTCCTGCAGTTATGACTTAATTAGGCAATTATTCCACCCTCTGTCATTGAATATGTGATTTCTTAGTTCTTCCTCTTGTGACCAGTGAATAACCAATGAATATCCTTTCCATTACTATGTAAATACAAAAAAATCAATGATGTTTTCAATGAAAATGGGCCACATGAGAAGGGAAAGGCCTTTCTTTTCACACATTAACCTTTTGATATTCTTTCTTCCTTTCCAGTCTACATCGCACCAATATTCTTTTTGGAAGATTAACCTTCTTTCATTTTATTAATTTAGTTTTGATTTTCAAATATATTCTGAATCCTCGTATGCCTCATACCTGCTACTGCTGAGCTTCTCCCTTCCCTGCTCATGCAAATTTTGACAAGACTCAGAGATACTAAATCCATAAGTTTCATGAAAGTCATACCTGATTGGAAAAAAATATTCCTGTTGATGATCCCCATACTTCAGCCCACCACCCTCTTCCTGAAAGAAAAAGTCATGTTAAAAAGTGAAACTCTGTTAAGAGTTTCAGCTCAGCTCAGCCATTACTAAGAAATTGAATGTCCTGTGATGATGTAGATAGTGGAAATTTTGGAGGGACCTTCACTTACTGTTGTAAGGGGAGCACACAGCAACTGATGCTTGATTAGCTTCCTGACCAACTTATTTTGTAGAAAGACAGTATGTGATAACAAATTTAGGGTTACGTAAGTTGTTGTGACACAGGTTATTTTTCAGTTTCCTTGGCCGTATATTGCAGCCTTTCATGAAACCTTTTACTTCTAATGCAATATTTAATGTCAAAATTTCCTAGCAACGTCTTAATTGTTTATTATCTCAGTTTTAGTATAGATAATTATAAAACAAAGTGTTGAAAATGTCTTCAGAGGTCTTGAAAGAAAACTACCAGTATTGTGGGCAAATCCTTCCTTATTTAAAAAGAGCAGAACTTTAAAGAACATTCAACAGCAGACCGTGTTTCAGTGCTTTTTCAGATAACAGTTAATATCCATGAATGACCAAAGGTCATTCAAAAACTACTTGTGTGATTTCAAATGGGTAACTTTAATTAGGAACAAGCTCTTAAAGGTCAATATCTTTTATTCCAGGGTCTAGCCGGGTGGCACACAGACAGTGCAATGATTTCTTGCTAAATGTCAAGGGGGAAAAACAAGGGGTCACATCTTGTGTGCCTGATTCACAAGGGTAGTTCTGTTGGCTTCTGCAGAAGTGTTTGCAGGAGTCAAGCAGCCAGGATTTGCCTTTTGTGTGTGTGTGTTTTCCCCTCAGTCTCTTCTCTGCTTTACCTCATATAGCTGCTTTATTCACATACAAAATAAAGACAGGCACTGTCATAGTTAATTTAGTGTTGAAATTGACCCGCTGAAGTAAATGTCCAGTTTGAATGACCAAGCCTTTATTTTGGGATTATGCGCACCACTGACTCTCTTATTTCACACAACTGCAAATTGAACAAGGATTTAGTAAAGAAGGATTTAGCTAGAAGAAAGATGTCTCTTGGAGGCTTGGTAATAGCAGATCTAGCTTGTTGCAGTTGGCAGGTAGTTTTGGGAGAGATGTTTCCAATGGAAGCCTAGCTGGGAGGTGAAAGGCTTTGTGTTCCTGCTTTCCTACCAAATCCAGTAATACATCACTTGTGAATGGTACAGCTTAAAGGATTTTACCTTATGTCAATAGTTTCAGAAAAAAGTAAACAAACCCCAGGTCATCATTTTACACATCACCCTCCTGAGCCAAGGCAGTCACTTCCTCAGAGAGAAGCCATAACTCCTTTCAAGACTTCATGAAATTGTGCAGCTTCTGCTGCAAAAAGGAAGGTTCAAATGTATGTGCTTTCTCCTTGGTACACCATCAGAGCCTGGAAGCTGTTAAAAAAATGGCAAATTCTTAGCAGTTTTCTATCCACCAGTGCACAAAGCCTATTACTTCCTCCCTACAGCTTTTCTCCCATTTTCAGTTCCCTCCACAGGTCTGAAAGTTGCACGTTGGCTTCCATTTTGATCTGATTTTGCTCACCCTTCCACTCAGTGAATCAATCAAGTAAAGTTCTCACTTGGGAATGCTAATGTTCAGCTTTCTACAGCAGTGACTTGAGACACTGTGACAATTCTATTTAGCTTATGGTAAATATTTCAGCAAGAAAAAGAAAAATCCCTTGCCTTGAAGCTTAATAAACTGTCACAGCAGATGCAGCTGTGTAAAATGGATTTGAAATCCTCTTTACTTCTCTTTAAATATTTTCACTTCTGGCTTTACATTGTTCCCAGGTTGTTTAAAGCTTCTTCGGATTTCCGGCACTTCTGTTAAATATTAGGAAATCTTAGTCACAAAACTAAACAATACAGTGTAAATGGCTTTGGTTTCTTTTTGAAGTTAACTTAGAGCTTCAAGTGGCCAATGGGACCTTTTAAATCCTGCCTAAATACACGTTCCCTTAAGTGAGGCTATATAAAGCTCTTGAGGACGTTTGCAGAAGAGTCACAGGGCATTTTCAAAAGGGAACTACTAAAATGTTAATTATCTGAAAATCAACATTTTTACTTGGGGTCATTTTTCAGTTTTAATTTCCCACTGCAAAGTACAATTTGAGCAATTACTATTATAGTGCGAAATGACAAGCTGAACCTCATCAGACATTTATTAATGAGAGAATACAGTTTTTGATACAGATATCTCAGCATTGCATACAACAAACTAAGTTGCATATTTAACTGGTTCCAACATGCATGAGAAATTGCAATGCTCTGACATTTTATGCTTTTCTGAGAAACAGTCCATGAGGTGAAAGTGTAGTGTAACCCTGAAGTGAAAAGGAAAGAGTAAGTAAAAGTGAGATTAAAGCAAAAAAGAGTGTAGGGCTATTTAAGTTGGGGGGGGGGGGGGAATAAGGGGATTTTGTGTGCGTTTCCAAATGAGGTGAGAATTGTTTGAGGAATTATTTTAAGATAACCAGTAACTATGAAACCAGTGATATAAAAAGATGAAGCTGGCTTTTAAAGGAGAGAATGAAGTCTGTAGAAAGGTTGAGTCCATGAATAATAGATAAGATAAAAACTAACTGCTGATGTGCAAAAGCCCCGGGCCTCAATATATTTGTCATTTAAACATCTCGTGGTATCTTAATTGAAGGTATCATGAAAAGGCAGTGAAAATCACTCTGAAAGAGATTTTGACGATAACCAACGTAATCATTGTGTTTTACTGAGAGTTGTCAGAAATTCTGGTGTTGTGTGGCCCTTCTTGAGTCATCTAAGAATTTGAAATTCATACTTGTCTCTGTATGTTTTCAACTGAAAATAACAGGGACTTATTTCTGTTTTGAATGGAAAATACGTGAAAAAAAAAAAAAGAGAAGAGTCCAGAAAAAATGGGCTAATGTGACTTCAAACTATTTGTCATTTAAAAACCTTAAAGTTGAAATTATAATGAAATTATAGCTATTCACAGGTTGATGATTTCTGTTATAGCATGTATGTTCTTCTGTCCATGTGTCCACTGTCTAGAATAAGATTAAACATACAAGTAAAAATCCTTCATATGGCAAGAAGCAAAAGTTTGTGATATGATTAGTGTTTGCATCCCATCTGCTCCTCGCCTTGAACAAAAGTTTTATAAGCTTCATGGTCTAGCACCATTCTGGTAAAATTTGGAGAAGAGGAAGAAGATAGTGGAATGGTTCTAGGAAATCTGCAACTGTTTCCAAATATAAATAGATGGTCTCAAGAGGAGACTATAGAAAGATCTTTGAAAATTCAATAGATGTGGAACTGGAGGGGAAAATAAGAGGGTGACACCTAAGCAGCACACACGGGAACCGGTGATATAGGAAGACAATTTTTTATTTAATTCAGAGAAAAGAGAAAACCATTGAAGGAAAACAGAGTTGACAGGGTACATGCTATTAATGAGGAAAATTGACTTTTTGTGCAGCATTTTGAGTGGATTTCTGTGGTGAAAAATGGAGGAGGTCAAGGCTGACAAGCGAAGATTGAAATACATTAGATACAAAGCCAAGGTACTAATTTTATCCGTTTGGACACACCAGGAAGCCTTCCCTTTAGAAAATTTGTGTAGGAAGTTGGAGTGAGCATACATTAACTCAATGGTATGAAGACTAGGGAAAGATCCACATTAAAGGCAGTACCTGGGTTTGGGGTTTGAATTATAGATGAGGTGTTAATGGTATTTATAAAGACTGAAAAATTAGGGCAGCATGGTGAGAATTAAATGCTATGATTTGTTCATGCTGACTGTAAACTGATACCTGGCAACCCTCAAAGAAGTATCAGTACAAAGTTCACAGTGGGAAACTCTGTTTGTGCAAATTACAAGTCAAGGAAAATAGTTTTTAAATTTTTTTTTCATTTTATTTTTATTCTCTTAAAGTAGTAAAAATCACTATCTATGAAGTTAATCACACAAGGTGTGCTGTAGGCAGATGCTGGAATACCCACATTTTTTTCAGACATTCCAGTTTCACAGAGGCAATGATCCTTCCTTCCAATGAACATGTGTATGAGTATGTTACTCGAAGTTCTTTGATGCTCTGCTTCGATTTTTAGCTTCTGTGAAATATTCAGTTGAGATCAGCAGCTGTCTCAAACATTTTCAAACACAGTATTAGATGGAAAAATACCATATAAAATAAAAAGTAATGTGAAAGTTTTCCATAGAAAATACTAAAGGGCAGATGAGGCTTCCCTGAAACTTCTTTCCCCCCACCTGCCCCCAGTTTCCTCCCTGGTTACCTACAGATTAAACTGGATGTGTCAGTAATGTGTTTTGCTTTGTTTTCTGGAAATTTAAGTTCACCAAGAAGTCTCATAGGGCGTATCGGAATGTCCTTGTGGGATCAAATTACTTGTGATCTTGAGGTAAATATATATGTTATGTTGGTAACTTCATCAATGGAATTATGCCAGTTTATTGTTTGTAGGAGTCAAGATTATTAAAAACATAAAAGTACAAAAAAACTCTAGACCTTTTTTCAGATTATAAATACAGTTATTTTGATAAATTCACTTAAGTAGAAATTTCCCCACTGTAAGAGCAGTAACAAGTGTGTTGAATTGTCAAGGATGATGCCCTGTGCTGTCACTGTCTTCAGGTATATGTCATTGCTTACAATGTTATAGAGACAGTCAGAAAAAAAGGATACAGCTTTCATCTTGCATTGAATAAATCAAAAATTAAAATTCTGAACTGACAGTTCTAGGCTTGCAGCATATCTGTAACTTTTCTGATTTCTCCTATATATATTAAGGTTCAATTTCAATCACTTTGGGACAAGTGCTGTGACAGTCAGATGTGCAAAGCTCTGAAAGAGCCAAGGTTTTTTAACAAGAATATTGAGCAGCAGATGTATAATGGTATCTGTCCACTTGATAGGAGCCTCTGTAATGGTGCTGCATTTGTGTGACTGAGCTAATGCCTTATGTACGTGCTCAAAATCACCGTTTCCCCATTTGCTAAGGACATGATATAGCCTGAAGTTCTTAACCTTACAGTTGTAATTGGATTTTTTCTTATTTCCAAAGGAGAGCAAGGTGAATTTTTCTTTTTATAAAATGCCTATATTCAAGAAGCACTAAATGCAAATGAAACAAACTGTAAGGATTCAAATGTCCTGAAAGAAAGCAGCAGAGTAAGCTCCTTGTCGGCAGAATGAGGCATATGCTATCCCTGGTGGTGGAACAAAGCAGGGTTGCACAGCCACATCCTATCCAGCCAAACAGTTCACATTTACTTCAGATAAATTGCACATGACACCAATCTAAATCCAGAGTTCCAGTGATATGAATATGAATTTACTCAGTGCTTGTAAACATCTTGATACAGCATTAGTGCCGTGCAACTGCAAAACACTTTAAAGACATACCTGATGACAGCCTGGTGTAGGGTAGACCTGAATATGTTACACCCTAATGCCGAGCTCTAGTAATTGATTTGGTTATAATCAGACATCTGTTATTGAATGTGAAAAACTGGTGACTCCTGAGTACCAGCTCTGCATATCTTCTTTAGGTGTTTTCCCATGAAAAAGAAAGAAAAAATCCATCCCATATGAATATGTTCTAGATTTTTCTGAGCCACTGGGCCACAAGACCTGGTTGTGTACTATGCAATTAATGCTGTTCCTTTCCAACATGTGTTATAATTAATATTTTTACTATTCTAAATTGCTTTAACTTGCTACAGCTTGCCTTGATGGCACTTACTTTTCAGCCAACCCAGAAGCACTGTGATTCCTTCAATAGCTAGTATGTATGAAAATGGTATCACATACCATGAACTTATTTTCACTTTATATGTTCTACTATCTTAAAATCTGTGATTTAAAGACATCAAAGTGTATGCTAAAAGCTCCACGTTAAAACCATGTACGTTTTATTATAGTTCAGCTTATAGTTAAGGGTTATAATCTTTTATTAAAGAATTTTATATTTTTTATAACAGCTTAAAGGACATTTTTAGATTAAAAATGGGACAAATACAAGAGACCTTGCTCAGGATTTGATCAAAACCCTGTTCATTGTTTGCTCTGTCACCTTTTTTTTGGCCCATCTTTCAGCTGGGGCAAAGGCAATCATTGTCATTTATGGTAAGCTAACAGTCTATTTCAGTTTTGATTTCTAATGCCCTGTGATGTTGCAATATTTCAGTTGCAAAACTACGGATGCCCATTTACTTTAAATTTAAAAACAAATCAGTCCACTGGTCAAGAAAAAGAAAAACAAAACCTAACTAGCTAAATAGGATGTAAGCCTTTTTTTAGTACGTATTTTGCAGGATGAAAATCCAGAGGCACAAGTTGTTCTGTCATTATCCATATAAATGAACAAATTTCAGCAAGATACTTGAGCATAAAGTTAATACAGCAGGTGGATAGTTGTTCCATGCTTCAGATCTGAAATGCCTTGCTGATTTATGTTGTGCTTGATTAAATATTAAAATAGGGTAGAGTCTGCCTAGATCCAAGGAAGAAATTTTTTACTATGAGGGTGGTGAAACACTGGCACAGGTTGCCCAGAGAGGTGGTAGATGCTCCTTCCCTGGAAACACTCAAGGTCAGGTTGGATGGGGCCCTGAGCAACCTGATCTAGTTGCAGATGTTCCTGTTCATTGCAGGGGAGGCTGGACTAGATGGCCTTTGAAGGTCCCTTCCAAAACATACCATTCTATGATTAAAACCCCTTTAATTGCAGGAAGCTATCCAAAGTATATTCAAATAATGCGATACATATAAAACAGTGTAAAACTGTAAAATAATAATAATAAGATGTGAATTATGTTGCCATAGACAGTTGTGTATGGTAAAACTTTACGGTGGTTTAATAGGAGAGTAGAAAAGTTCCTGGAAGAGAAATCCTTTCAGCACTACAACATCCATTGAAACCTATGATTTGAGTAATCTGTCTCTCAAATATTTAGAAGGTGTGAGAGTGTTCAAGGAAGTAGCATATGTTTTTTTGTTGATATCTTATGTTCTTTCACTCTGCCATTGGTGATTGTGAGTTCCAGCATCTGAGGGCCTTCAGGGTGGATCTGGACAGCCATTTGTATATCTGAAACGCTAGTTGTATTTTCAATATCATATGATTTTAATACTCTGACATTAGTGAAATATGTTTATGTAATAATATGGACAGCAGTAACATATGAATAATTTGGAATTACTTTTATGCAATTACTTTTGGTGACATTAAAGCTGCAATGCCCTCAGCCTTTAGGCTGGTTCTGCAGTTTGAGGACATGCAATTCAGTACAAGAAGACAAACAGACAGTATGCCAGGGTGCTCACAACCATTTCATGAGTATTAAAATAGAATGGAGGACTACATGCTTTTTATCAACGCAGGTAACAGTTTGCACGTTTAACATAAAAAAACCTGGCTTTTGTTCAGTTCCTGTTGAAATTCAGGAGATTCTAGATCCAAGTATAATATTTTGGGGTAATGCAAACAATTTTGTCTTCCTGTCCCAGCATAATTGATATCTGTTCTCCATGTCTGAACTGCTGATAAACTTAATGTTAAGGTGGGGCAACAAGAGAATCCAGATAGTTTTCCTCAAATGGGACTTAAGCTATGCAGCTGTGATTGGGGAGTCTTCTCAGTTTCTGAATGCATAGCTGCTTCTCAACTTGTTTCTTTCAAAGTTAGCCTTTATCACTGGAAGCTTTGTGTGGCCCTTTCCAGATCTGCAAAGCTGGCAAATTAGTCTTCTACCTTGGATCAGGCGGCTATACTCGCAATGGTAAATGGGGTGCCTTACTTGGGAGATCCATAGAATCAGTAAGAGTCTTCTGTAAGTAAGGTGCCACTCAGCAGAAGAAACTGCTCAATGTATGCAAAATCAGACTTTTGAATTGGTTTTTTTTTTTTTTCTTTTACGCATGAAAAATGAGATTCTGCATTATGTTCCTTGTTCTGGTAGATATACCTGCTTTTCATACACTTGCATGCACTGAACCTTATTGGGCTACACACTGGCTTTGATTGTTTCATGCAATGCAAATTTAATTTAGGAAGGAAAAGTAACTCAGGTAATGCAGCAGGACTTGAATCAATGTGCGGATCATGCCTAGAATTCATGAAAGAAATGGAAAGGTGACCTCTCAGGTGCTACCCTGTTTCCTATGCTCATCCTCAAGGCAGGAGGCATGAAGAGAGGAATGACAGAGTACTTTGGTTGGGCTTAATTGATATACTGTTCTCTAGGGACCATAACTAGCTTGTACATATTGGTGTCCTTCAGTCTCATCTAAATAATGTCAGGGTGTAGAATGGTACAGAGAGTTTCCTTTGGTAACTTTCCACTTGGCCATTAGTGTGCTGAGAAGCTGAGACCCCAGCTCTCAGCCAAGAGCTGAGACCCCAAATTGTTTCTTTTTCTTCTGAAAATCAAAGAAGCTTGCTTAATATATTAAAGATAGGCAGAAAGGTGCCAGGAGTGCCTCTTGCAGAATTTTGGGTTACATTGAAAGCAGAACTTAAAGGAAGTGTCACAAAAGCTTGTGCCGGCAATATTTTCCCTCAACTTGGCATAGCCAGCAGATTCAGGAACTCAGCTGAGACTTTGCATGTTTTACCAGGGTCAGCCTCTGAGCTTTCTAGAGCTCATGTGTTGTTACTTTTTTATAATGATTTATTCCTGTATGTAAAAAAAAAAATTAAAAATTCACTGAATACATGATTCTAACCTTGCCACTGATTGGAATTTTAATACAAAATAATTAAAACACCTATTACCTATTCTGTCACTTATATAATGTTGTATCGCATAATGTAAGTCAAAAAAGAATGCTTTTGATTTAGATGGATTTCATATCACACTAGTTTATAGCACAAGGAGCATTACTCAGTATGGCCTGACAAATTGTTTCATAAAGCATCACTTTGTTTTGGATCAGATATCTGTTTTCAATTTGCATAGAGGATACCTCATCTAAATTTATTGCACTGGAGACAAGCGAGTCAGACATTATCATGACTATACTGGCTGCTTGTCTCTGCCTACTGGTTTAGAGGGAGCATAAATTAATTTGCTGTTATCAATCCTATCTTGAGAGACTAAACATCATTTCATTCTAGTTAAAAATGTTACAGGCAGTTTGTTACTTCAGGTTACTTCAGGTTGGCTTACAATTTTGTGAATATGTTATACAATATGATGCTTATAGCACACAACAGCCTACTTTGTTTGTCTTTGGTTTAGATTTGAATGTATTACTGTGATATTAGAAATGACACCTTAAAGCAACCAAACAATTATATATCCTTAATGATAGTCCCAGACACCTCAGCTCATTTTATTTCCATTTCTGCTAGTGCGAAATTCTGCCCAGGACTCTTCTGCAGCATGTCTTTCTTCTCCTCATCCACTAACTAAAGTTGTGATGTATTCAACTTCCAGTTTATCTGAGGCTGTCTACTTGATGGTCACCTTTTGTACAATTTCTTTTTCCTTTAAATTAAAACTATTTATTTTTCTATCATTTCTCCTGGCATGCCTACACCCTCTTCAAAACTGCCTACTCACTTCCTCCTCCATTCCTTATCTGTAGAACAGAGGAGTGAGCAGTGTTTCTTCTTTTTTGTGTCTTAGCTCTTTTCTTTCATGCAACAAATCCAAAACCTACTGGTGATGGCAGCGTCTTTATGCATGTTCCACTAACAAGTGTATTTGAAATGCCTTTCTCTGTCACGAAAATTCTGTTTTAACAATGCTCTTCCCGGGAGATCAGTTAATCCAACAGTAATCCAATAGACAGAACAGCCAAAATAATACCCTGCGCTTGGAACATTTTGATTCTTCAGGTAACCTAGAGCTTTATTTGTATCAATTGTATCCTTTAACTTTTAATTAAATGCTGATTATTGTAAGACTATGTCATACAATGTAATCTGCTCAATGTCAAGCACTTTTGTAGCATGCTGAGGTTAGAAGAGACCAAAATGCTTCAGAGGTGAAAGTCAGTCACTCAAAGCTCACAAATTTAGAAGAGTTTTTTTACAGGGTCAGTTCCTAAACTGTTTCTACATAACAAAATTTATACATAATATTTTCCATCTAAATTCACCCAGGCAACTGAAACACTCATTTTTACTTTGAGTTTGCGATGATAATAACCTGAAAACTTGTTACCTGGTATTTCATTTCTGTTTTCAACTGAGATGATTAAATTTCTGATTAATATTCTAAAAAGCATTTTTACTTAACACTTAAAAATAGGTTCGTTATACATCTTAAAATTTCTATTCCTTCTTGTAATGCAGCTTTTATGTTCTGTTATTTCCCTTCCATTTTTAGTTTATAATTTTAGTTGCAGACACATTTAGTTAACTGTTTGAAAGAATCGCCCAAAGCTTTCTGTATATCCTGACAAAGAGGTGATTTTCATTGAGATATGCTTTAGAAGGTTTTTCTTGTTGAGTTTTGTGGAGAAATTGAGTAATAATTTGAGTGAAGGCACTGTTCAACTAACACAGTTTTCATCAAATCCCAATAACCGTATTTAGTCAAAGAAAAATGTTAGACATGTCTAGGTAGAGGTAATGATATTTACTATAGCAACAAAATTGTAAGAACACAAACAAAACAGGTTTTTAGATAGTATTATTACCCTTTTTTAGATCCGCTTATACAGTTGTAATTTTATACCATCTGTAATACCCAAAGAAGGATTTCTGTGTGTGAATGCTTGATTGTTTTATCAATTATAACATTTATCCTAATAAAATATATTTTACTCTGCCTACAAACCTATTTATGTCTCCGTAGATAGAGGACATAATTTTATATCAGTATTCTGCTGTAAATATATACTGATGTTTTATTTTTATATGTTAGTGTTTTAGTTGGTTCTTGGTACATGTTTCCCTATACATACATTGATTGATAGATGCATAGATAGGCTCTGGCATATCAAGAACATTGTACACGTAGAGGTTTTTTTAGGGGATTTTTGGTTTCATTTTTTCTCCCCTGTATTATGAAAAGATTATTTTTCCCCCGTATATACCTTCTTTATCTTTTGGTTGGTAGTCTGACATTAGACAGGTAGATTGTCAGTGATTTTAGACACTTTGAGCATATTTCGTTCTTTTTCATATCTTGGATTTATATATTCAGCTTTGATCCCCATTACATACTTATGCATTTGCCTAAGGAATATTTGAGATTTATTATACTCTGTCCCTGTTTAGGATTTTGCAGTTTGCTTTTATACGATAGTGGCAGAAATTTATTTCAGTATTGAAAAGCTCATGTGTTGAAATTCTGGCTACTTAAGGTACAACTTGCATTTATCATAAAAACAGAGCATTGGATAGCAAAGTGTGGTGTAAATGTTTTACTGACATCTCTTTTGGATAGATGTATCAAAGATTCATAAGCAGCAAAGCCATGAATGAGTTATGTAGGTCATCCAAGTGAATGCCTTTGTAACAATATACTCATGCTTCTATAATAAAGAAAATAACCTTATTAACAATGGATTTAGGGTTTTTTTTTGTTGCTATTTTCTTATCTAGGCACTTGCACAGACAGTTTTCCTTAGTAACATGAATTTGTTTGTTCTAATGTCAGAGGGTGAAAACAATTTTAATGTACTAAATTGAAGAGACCCTTTGAAATACTCCAACAATACTTTTCTATGAACAATATGATGATTAATAAGATCTGAGATCTTGGGGCCACCTACACTTGGGTATCAATGTTGTATGGCCCACTGAGAGTCCATGCAACCTGTACTGCCCTCTGGAATGGACCACTTACTGCCTCACAAGTTACAAAGCTGTGAGTGTACCATTTGCCCAGGATGGAACATTATTCCATCTGACTATTATGCTTTCATGCTGAAAAGCGAGGATGTTCTGTGGCATTTGTCTCAGATTTAAGAAAAACAATGAAGATAACGTGGATTATAAAGTATGAGCTTTAGCATGGATTGACTCTGTAAGCTACGATGTCACTCCTCGTGAGTCGGGATGCTCCAGCTACAATTCCTTGACTATCCCTTGGACTGAGCTCAGGGAGGTCCATAGAAACAGCAAACAGTTTTAGATAGCAGCCTGATTTTCCTTAATCCTGCAACCTTTGTCACACTTGCTTTTTAGCAAAAAGATGGGGTTTTTTATATTTCAAGATGTGGTGGCTAAAACCTAACTGATCCTACCATATACATAGGGAAGAGTAATCCAGTATATTTTTCAGACTGGAATTTCAGCTTTGGGAGAAAGAAGGTTTCTTGTCTCTCAGGGGCATTTTCAAGTGTTTGCCTTCTGAAGCTGTTCATGTCACAGTCTGAGATCGATGCAGTTGTTTCACTGTTCCATGTTTTGCATCTTCCTGTGAAGCACTGACTACCAACTAGTGTTTAATATATGATAATGGCCTAGTGAAATTGATGCTCTGCTTCTGTACTCAGCACCAGTGAGTGAATAATACATGGCAAAGGTTAATTTTCTTATGTGTATCCCAATTGTGTAGGTACTCAGGATAGATGTGCTATTGAGGTTGGGAAGTATCATGATAGGTTTTTGAAGTTGGAAAACTAAGGCTGTGGAAGAAAACTTATGCGAGTCACTGAAGTATACATGGACGACGATGTGGGAACTCTTCCTCAGTGAATGCCATTTTGGAGGTGGATAAACAGAGAAAAATGATACCTAAAATTTTGATTGGTTGCCCCATTTAGAAAAACAATAACATTACTGCTGAGTTATCTGAGAACAGGATCAGACTATTAAATTTTTTTACTGAAATAATTTTGTGGTTCAGTTAAAAAGCTATGGACAAAGCTGAAGAACTTCATTCTGATTTCCAAAGTGCCACTGAAACAGTTGGTGCTTGATTTCATGCTTGGCCCTTCATTTTCTCTACTTCTTCAGTGCAGGAAAGAAGCAAAAATCTCCCTTGAGAATACTTATCCATTAGATAGCTCTCTCTCATAAAAGGCTGATCTGCCTGTCTTCTTGCCGTCTGCCATCTTACTGGTTTGCCTGCTGCTTTCCAGTTATTCTTGGCAATAGAGAATAACACATTATATAGCATAAAGCAGAACCCTGAATTGGCTCACAACCAGCTTTAAAACTCTGAGAATGTGAAGGTGGGTTAAAGCTGTCAACCTCTCCTTTCCTGCCTTGGCATGTAATCCTTCTCCATCTACACAAACTATTAAACCTGTTCACCAGACAGGATTTCCAAGTCTCCAAGCTTTAATTTGTTACTCTAAAAATTATATGCATTTAAATTATCTAAGGGACATTTTAGGACTGAAAGCTTCTTTGTTGCCTACATGTTATAGATATGACAAACCTCTATTATTCTATCAAAAAAGTCACTATTTAAATTGCACACAGTGTAATGCTTTCCTGAGTTGTTGCTAATGAAGGTTGTGTTTATGAGATAATATGCTATTATTGGATGGTTTCTAGCTGCTTTGTATGCTTTCTACATTTGACAGCTCAAGAAGCAGCAATTCATTTACACAGGAAATGCTTCCCCATCAGCTAATCGTAGCCCACAGCTGTATATAGAAGTATGTTGGTGGATTGATAATGTTTCAGTGCTAATGTTTTTGAAATGTTGTGTTCTTAAGCACTGATTACTAGGTCAAACAACAAGCATTTCATGGTTAGAAGGGAACTTGCTTTTATTTGTTAATACCTGTCCTGCTTTCTGCGTACGGTAGTCAGGGTTAGTTTTACCATCAAACGGGACAAACAGTAGAGAGGTGACGTCTTAGTCAAAACACAGTTGTGGCAATACATAAACAGAGGGAAAGGCTGTAACGTCCCTTGCACAGCAACCACCATTTTGCTTGACAAGGTGCGCCATTTATTTCATAGGGACTTTACTGAGTCAAAATAAATTACATTCTGGCAGGATAAATACACCTGTGAGAAATTTGTGCTACTGAGATTTGGAAGCCCGGGCTACCTCATCTAAAGTTGGTTTAGGTATAATCTGTTAATTGCTCTTCGTTCTTTGGCTTAGACATCTGCTAGGAGTGCATATACACTTACTTAGTAAGATCCTTCTTGTCCCTTTACAAGTACTTTACTGAAGAGCTTCAGTTTAATCTTTTAACCTGTGCTTTTCAGCTGAAAGCTAATGAAAAGTCTCATAGCTTTCATTGTAGTTAAAGTTTTTGGGTGCATTTATTTTTCTGGCACTGACTTGTTTTTTTTTTTTTACTTTAAAACACACATGCCCTGGAAGGTTAAAGCAAGGAGAAGTATGGTGTGACACATACTGTAGCTTCCTGCATTAGCCATTAGAATATCTGTATTCACAGATATGGAAAGGTCAGCTGAATCAATTGTATCTTTAGACAGAGCTTTCAAATGTATAACCAGAGAAATACTGCTTAGTGACATTTTAGTAACAACCTGAGTTTCCACTTGACCGTAGCACAGAAGTAAAAGCAAAGATTTACAGAATGCTGGAAGCAGAACCTATATCAGAATGAGAGCCAAACAGTGCTTCTTAGCTGCTTCACGTGCTGAAGAGTAGTTTTCATTTTTCTTCCTGTGTTGATGCTGGTTGGGAAGATGCCGCTGCCTTGTATACTTAGATGTTTCTGGTTTATTGCTTTCCTTGGAATTGAAGCTTGAACTTTTACAGGAGTGAGTCTAGGGTCGTAATGCACCCCAAGGCTGCCTATGATTAGGTTTCTTATAACCCAGACTCTTCTCCCAAGCAATCTAAATAATAGTTTTAAAAGTTTGCAGTATGCTGTTATGAGCATTTGTTGTAGTTCCTGAGGGGTGAAGCAAGACTTCAGAGGAGGTATATTTGTCACGTAAAACCTGTGAAAAAAATCTGCTGTGATTTAGGAAAGGGGAAATGTATACATAAGCATGTATCTAAAGATAGAAATTGAAAAAGATTCATAAATAAAATAAGGATTTGGTATCCTTTATAAAAAATCCTTTTGAGAGCTGTATTTCTGCTCATCACTGCTTTAAGCAATGCTTCCTCTTGGAGTGAAATTCACCTCAGTAACAAAACTCAGGGTAGGTCTTTCCACATCACTTGGAGCTTGTGTAGATCTGTGGGGATTTGGTGACTTGTATGGCTTGCAATATTACTTATCATAGGCTCCAAGGCACCTTTCTATAAACTGATATTGCATGTAGCAAGTCCCATAGTTGGGATGGGCCAGGTCAAGGCTCAGCAGTGCAGGGTCTGACATAGCATTTAAGTAGACCGGAGTATGTTCAGGATGTTTCAGTATGCCTTTGAAAGTGTTGCTGAGGAATTAAGCTATATGTCAAAATAACCTATGGAAGGAGGAGGAGAGTATCTTCTCAATAGTCCCAGTTTTGTGGAAAGCAGATGTCATCTGCTTTTTATTCTTACACTTCAGCTTTTCAGAAATTGAGTATCTGGGCTTTCAGATTGAATTTCATTGCGGTTCTATGGTGGACGTGAGACAGAGTTATGTTTGTTGATTGTGAATTGTTTCGGAATCAACTATAGGAAGAGGAATGCCTAATTTTAAGTTGTCATATTATTTAACTGGGTACATTAAAAAGCATATTAAAAATTCTTAGTACCTAAGTAGAAGATGTTAATGAAGTCAACTTGAGTACACAGAAGAAAAAACCTTAAAATACTTAAATTTATTCAATTATTTAAAATTATGTAACAATGTTCAAGTGCATATATATTCCATGTATATCTTTAAAAGCAACATAACCAAAGGGAAAGTATTTCCTGTGTATCAAATAATGTTGAATAGTAATTCAGTCAATCAGTAGACTCTAAATTTAGATATATGTATTTTGCATTCCAGAGAAACACATTAAGAAAAATAGAATATCAAGTTTTCAAATGTCATAATGTGGGAAATTTGTTGAAATTGTATTCAGCTCCTCAATGAATTTACGGTTGGAAAGGTTTTAATTACCAATTCACCTAGAGTTCCCCCCCCTGCCCCAGGCTCCCTACCTTTTACGCTCTCTGTGTGTGTATATATATATGCACTTATACACAGATGTACAGTGGTCACCATGGGGTTAATTGTTCAAAATTTGCTTGTACTAGATCATATGGTACATGCCCCTAAGCCTTATTTGTTTTGCCATCCAAACCCCACAGATTACCAAATTACTAATTTCCTTGTGTGCTCCTTTATTATATGCTTTAGCTGTAGTGTTGATCTGCTTCACAAACCCTAAGGAATTTATCTTCACAGCAATCTTTACAGTTCCCTTGTTTCCCCTTTTTTATAAATTTTTACTTCAGAACAAAATTTAAAATAGTTTTCATTTATCAGTCTTAGTGTTCATATAGTAGTTCCTGAACTAAAAGCTCAGTTCCTATTGATTTGAATAGTCAGCCCATCACTTTTATATACCCTTGAGCTGCAAATCACTGGGCTCTGGGAATTTTTTCACTGTATGTTTGGTTTATTCTTATGAAGTATCTTAAACATCAGATATTGGTCAGTATCAGGGTCTCTAGAGAGAAGGTCCACCTTATTTGGTGTCACCAGTCTTCTCTTCTGAAGGACAAAACTGTCTCAGTAGTGGTACTTGGCCTTTTTCTCATGAAGGAGAGTGGGTCATTTTGGCTGGGAGGCAAAGAGAGGGGAGAAGGAAAGGGAAAGGACCACAGCAAATGTGCATGTTATGCAAGGCAGCATCCAAATTTTAGTGTTTGTGCATAAAGGATCTGAACTATGTTGCAGAGTACACCTTTATTTCCTACCTTTTGGAGCAATTGTCTTTTCTTTCTTAACCTTTGACTCACTCACTTTGGGTGAAATTTCCTACTTTTTTGAGTAAACAGTAGAAAGAAAAATTCTATCATGTGGAACCACACTGGTCTCCACATGGGACTTTGAATTATATAGCACTGCTTGATCTAACTCAGCAAGTTAATAAGCTGCTATTTTTTTCAGGTAAAGTAGCTACCACAGATAGAGGCCATAGGACTTCAAACAGTACTACTTGTATGACAGCAGAAAAATTTTGAGACTCGTATCCGTGGTAGATGTGGTGGGATTTTGTCATGCACCTGTAAACAGAGGGCATTTAAATTAAAAAACCAGCATTATACAATATCAATGCTGTAATTATTGTTTCTGTTAGAAGGATGAGAATTGATGCATCTCATTGCTTCATTATCAGCTTTTTCCTCTGAACAAGAAAAAAATTTGTTTAGATTTCACCGGGAAAGAGCCCCACATTATTCAGTTTTTCTGAAAGAAAACTTTAAATAATTCTGGTATTATTTACAGGTGAAACTAAGATTGATGGAATGGTAAATAATAAGCTAAATAACTATCACTGAACAAATGCAAAACTGTACATTAAGTAACAAAGACTTCAGATCATTTGTAAAGAACATGGCACTGCATTCGAGAATGCAGAGAATCCAGTTTATGCAACTTTAAATAAGGATAAGTGTACATAGCTTGGATAACTTATGTGATCTAAGTTACATTTAGTGAAAAAAATAACAATAACAGTGGTTGTCCATGAATGGTAAATACTAAGTCAACCCTAAGTCACACTGTTTCTTTAGAGGCAGAATGACCCCCTTATTACTATACAATTGTATGCAAAAAAACCCCAAACCAAACCCACCAAAACCAAACAAAAAATACAACCCCCCTAAAAATCTTAAATTAACATTCTAAGTCAAGCAGGTGCTAACCTGTAGCTGCTGTGTCTTAGGGGTATCTGGACTGTGATCAAGGTGATGGTGGTGGAACTAAATGCAGTGCAATATGTATTTATAAGCTCCATTGGCATCATGTTAACTTAATTTCCTGTTTCTAGGACAATTTTCTGGAAGTTTCTGTGAGCTATTCCAAGTCCTTCTGTACTACCTTAAGAATCTGAGCAGAATGGTAAAGAAGGTATCCAACAGCTACCTGGCAGGCAAGAAGTACCAGGAAGCGGTGAAGATATGCAGGGGGAAAATTAGAAGGGCCAAGGCTCAAGCTGAGCTCATCTTGGCCACTACAGTTAAGAATAACAAAAAGGGTTTTTTTTGGTATATAAACAGTAAAAAGAAGATTAGGGAAAATGTGGGCCCACTGATGAATGAGATGGGCACCCTAGTGATGGAAGACACAGAGAAAGCAGAGTTGCTGAATGCCTTCTTTTCTTCAGTCTTCACTGCTGAGGCTGCCCCCCATGAATCTCTGGCCTTGGAGGAAAGGGGGAGGGTAAAGAAAGAGGAAGTTTTTCCTCCAGTAGAGGAGGACCAGGTTCAGGACCACTTGACCAAACTGGACATTCATAAGTCTATGGGCCCTGATGGGATGCATCCACGAGTGCTGAGAGAGCTGGCTGATGTTATTGCTGGGCCACTCTCTATCATCTTTGAAAGGTCATGGAGAGCAGGAGAGGTGCCTGAAGACTGGAGGAAGGCCAACATCACTCCAGTCTTCAAAAAAGGCAAGAAGGAGGACCCTGGG
>JAOQGH010000032.1:9362196-9390448 GCA_025769975.1 Gallinago jamesoni
GCTGCCCAGGGAGGTTGTGGAGTCCCCTTCTCTGGAGATTTTCAAGACCTGCCTGGATGCAGTCCTGAGTAACATGCGCTAACATGCTCTAGGCAATCTGCTTCAGCAGGGGAGTTGGACTAGATGATCTCTATGGTCCCTTCCAACTCTAAAAAAAATTCAGTGAAAAAATTCAATTCAGTGAAAATCCCTCAGCTCTTGAATGAACACTCTTTGCTTTCTGGGCGGCTACACTGAGTCTGTTAGAATTACCACTATTTCCAGTAATTGGATTCTTATCTACCTATTGCTAGTATGGTGTCTGTGACCTATACCGACATTGAATTTTAGTGCTGGACAATGATACACATAGGAGTTGCTCAAAACAAATCTTGCC
Source organism: Gallinago jamesoni (assembly GCA_025769975.1). Lineage (NCBI taxonomy): Eukaryota > Metazoa > Chordata > Aves > Charadriiformes > Scolopacidae > Gallinago > Gallinago jamesoni. Next base: position 9,362,573 of record JAOQGH010000032.1, read on the forward strand.
CAGAAACATGGCCATTATTCTGCAGGAAACTTGGATTGGGTGAATTTATAAAAGTATAGCAATGGGGCCACACAAATATTGTAACTGGTAAAGCCATGAAAGCTTGATGATCACTAGAAAATCATGATTGAAATGTGCACAGTTACTGAATGTCTAGGATTGTCTAATAAATCTCTATAGTCACCTCCAGCACAATCACAGAACCACGTGGCTTGGAAGGGACTTCCAGAGGTCAGCTAGTCCAACTTCCAGCTCAAAGCAGGTTGAGATACAGCAGGTTGCTTGTGGCTATGTGCAATGGGGTTTTGAATATCCACAATGATGGGGATTCCACAGCTTCACTGGGCAGCCTGTTCTTGTGTTTGATCCTCACTCGTGTTTTTTTTTAAAGAAAAATGATAACAGTTATTTGAAGCTTCTGGAAGCCACTGTTTCCTTACTGGCTTTTGTGTGAAAAACACAAATTAAATAAAGAAAAACAAAATTTTAAGCATCTACAGTCCAAAGTCATGGAGGGAATAAAGGAGTGAACTGAAATAAAGATTTTCTAAACAGTACCCACAGTCTGGTTAGCAGAAATCGCTTACTCAAGGAGTTTAGGACACTGGACTTTCTATGACTTATGATCAGTCAGGCATGGGGTGAGAATCTGTGGATTGTTTCCAAGGTCATTGCAAAGCATAATTATGAAAAGCAAAAGGAAAGTTAATACGTTATTGTACAACACTCTACTTATGTGAACATTTTTTGAGGGGATCTTCATGTTCACTGGAAAATTTGGTGGACTACACATTTTTAAAAGTTGCAAGCTGCTGAACTGCAAAGATGTGAACAGGGAAAATTTCTGGGTGATGTTAATTGTTATAGATTTTTTTAATAACTCTTGACAACTTACATTACCTGAAAATCTTCCTAAAGGTGTATTAATCACCTTAATCTTTACTTCCTTAATCACAGAACATATCTTTTAAAAAGTAAATATTTCTGATGCTCTTATATGTCTGTTTCTTATTAGAAGAAATGCTCCATAGAAAATCTTGAATAAGTGGGATGATGTGTGCAGAGAAGAGGAAGGTAAACAAACTTTGACAGTAAGGGTTATTTGCAATTTATTCATAGGAATCTATATCTCCTGTTATTCATTTTGTATATATAGTACATCAATAACATTCTGCTATCTGCTTCTTGAGATATTAAACATTCCTTGGTTTCATACAATTAAATAGATTCATAATTTATGAGTATGCCTTCCTTATAGAAAAGTAAGTCTGTGGAAGATTAGATAAAATAGTAGTCATTCTTCCCTGTTTTAGGCCTGATGGCAGTTAAATGCAGTATAGAGGTTATTTAATTTTTCTTTTTTCTGAAGACCGAAGTGGCTTTACCTTCCTATACGGGTGGTGGTGGGGGGGGGTAAGTCTTAGGTGGTGCTTCTTACTTCATTACAGCTGCCTTGACTCAAACAGTGCCTCAGCCAGATTTCAGGAGTGTTCACGTGACCACTCAATTCAAATAATGTTTCTGTGCTAGGTGAAATGTTACCATCTTTAATAAGAGGCACCTAATCATCCTTTTCATTGATGGTGACTGACAGCCTATGACCTATTCTTTTTCTTTTAACAAGCAAATAAACAAAACCACAACAAAGCTAAAGAAACCCCACACGGAGGATCCAGCCTGAAGTGCTCTAAAATACTGCAGAATTACTAATTATTAGATTCATTTTCTGCATGTAATAATACCACTCTTTTTTTATATTATAAGTTAAAGTGGTATATTGTTAGATGCTTAAATTAGATGTTGTGTATAGACTTCTAATACAAAGTGCATAATTCTTGTTTTGCTTTCAAGCATACGTATTGTGTTTCCAATTAACAATACTTATCAGCAGGAAACAATGATAAAATACATTCATGACTAATTTGATCTTTGTCAACTCTATTGATGAGGTTTGTGGTTTTTTTGATGATGTTCTGCTGTTTATTTGCTTGCTCACATAGCCTAGGAAGACAAAAGATAGAATCAATACTTTAGAATCTGCTCTCAGCTTTTGCTGAAGCATTTTTCAGTGGTTCTCACTCTTTTCTCAGGCCGTAACTTCTGTTTATCACCACTGGTCCTGCCTTTTGGTACTGATTAGTGTATTTCTACTTCAGAAATAGTGTGTTTCATTTATCTTTCTGCAAAGTTCCCGATCCTTGTTTTCTGACATTAAAACACAAGATTTCTGGATTAAAATGAGAAGAACCACTGTTAGTACTAGTGTCACACGTTGCTACTGCCTGCTCCCAGCTGTAATCTGTTGTTTCATGACTGACTGTTTTAAGAACTAGTCCAGGGCAGAAAACCTAGACTCAGGAGATTTGTTTATAAATTTAACTGCAAATACTGTTGAGGAGTATGAAAATACATCCATGCAAATAAAATTACATGGATTTAACCCTTTGGTTATATATGTTATGTTATGTGAACTCTTGTTCAGTATTCAAGAACTTGACTTACAGTTGGTGTAATTCAGCTGAGCACAAAAGCCATAATTAGACTGCATTTCTCTTCTGGCTTTTGACTTGAGCACTGAGTTTATGACTTTTTAAAAATGATAAATGTAGCTTAGGTGCTACACAAGATGCAGAAAGTACATTTTAACAGTATTTCAATAACTGTATGACAGAAAATACAGTTCTCTGACACACTAGGTTAGAAGTTACTGTAAAAAACAGAGGGTACCTTTTATCATGCACTCATTTAATGTTGTATTCTGTACCTTAATCAAATATTGGAAAACAGTTCTGCCTGTGTGGGTGTTTAACTGTGTTTAGGGAGAACTTAAGTGAGTATTATCTTCTCTCTGTTTCATGGTCCAAGCTTCATGCAATAACTAGAATGATTTTTTTTTTTTAAATAAAATTATTTGGCAATTATTTTAAAGATGCTCAGTGGAGTGTACAAAATGCAAAACCAATTAAGATATATTGAAAATCATGAAGCTGAATGAGACTCATTTGGCAATATCAGCACACATTCAAAGTATCTTGGTCTCCGTTGAATGCATATCTCGCGTGAGTAATTATCTTAACTCGGCTTTTTCACTGAGTTTTTCACTGACTTTTTTTCACTGACTACCAAGGCAAAACCAAACAAGAATGTCTCATGCACTCAAGGTGGAAATCCATGCCTGCATTTGCAGTATTGCTTTTGAAACTGGATTTTCATCCTGGCAGGTGAAACTAACACAGAAGCAAGGAAGTAATAGTGTTTCACAGACAAGTACACACCGCGGCGCTAAAGGTACATTTTTAATAAGGCCAGGTAATATTTTTTCTTTTTTTAAGGTTTGAACTTACAACCATTTTGCAACCTATCACTGTTCCATGTCCTGCCACTTCTAAGAAATATACCTGAACATCATTCACTGTTCTCTGTCTGAACAAAGAACCTGAATCCAATTTTTTAAAACAGAATGACTATAGCCTTTAACTTCTCTACAGAGATACTGTTGGTAATTAAATCAAAGTCCTTTCCTTACCCAGAGCTAACATTCTCGCCCTGCATCCATTCTCCAAACAGTATACGACATTGATGGATAAACTCAATTAAAGCATGAGCATTAGAGAAGTAATCTGAAGAGCTGAAGTGATCTTTACCAGTCCACCTTTAAAAATTGCAATAAATACTTCAAAATGAAATGTTCATAAATTATGGTGAGCATACCCGTTAGTGAGATTGGATTGAAATTCAATTCAATTATTCTAAGTTAGTTTGCTTTTGGTTAGGCAATGACGTTTGTTTTCTCTCCAATTATATTATAGAATCTTACAGACAGATTAAAATCAGAATGCAACTAGTGCAAAAAGCACTTCTGTATTTTTCCATAACTAACAATCGAGTGGGAGCCCTTCTGTGATTCAACATTTTCATTGAATCATAGAATAATTTCTTGCAGTTTGTCTTTTTTGAGGTAAAAAAAAATAATCTTTATACAACATGGACAGTATCTAAATGTATACAATAATTGCTTTTAGAGTGCACTAACTCCTAGAGCAAAACCACTTGAACTTAAAAAATACACATACACTACTCTAATAAGCTGAATTACTTCCCCCAAATGTTAAAACTGTGCTTGGGGTATTGACACTTGGAAAATTTGTTGATTTAATGAGGGAAGAAAAAAAAAAAGAAAAATACCTGTATTTGCTAGTAAAGTGACATGTTGGTGTCCTTGTCGTGTCTGCCTGCACAGAGGGAGTTGATTTTCTGTGTATCCTTTTCACTAACTTCCCTTGGAAGAAGAGTTTAAAAACTGGTTTAACCATCTAGGCAAGATTTTTCTCTGCACAGAGGAACCTGTGGGGTCAAAGATACCTTGTTAAGGACCTTTGCATTCCACTAGTCTCCTGAAGCTCAACCTGCTTTTCTGGACTACAGAGATCCAGGTACAACTCAGTGCAGAACTCAGGATGTTCTAAATTATTGTTCTGGGACAGTCAAGGAACTGTCAAGTCAAGGAAGTGTTGTGAGGCTTTTTTTTTTTCTTCCTGGTGAAGTATCTTTGATTTGCCTCCATATTGTTTACTTTATACTTTAAAGTATGTTACTTTGTAATTGTTGGGTTTTATTATCTTTCATAAGAACAAATCTGCATAGTCAAGAATGAAGTTTTAGGAGACAAATTTTCAAAATTTTCTCATCTCTAACATGATTTGAATTTTTTAGATTTATCTCATTAGGATTTACACAAAACTTTATTTTGGACTTGTGTGTATTTTACTAATTCAGATGGCTTCAAATTTTTATTAAGAATTGAGAGACTTCTGTTTGATTTTGCCAGGGTATAGTTGAACCAAAAATACCCGCTTTTTTAAAGAGCTTTATTTAAAGGTGACTATTTAACTCACATTGGAAATAATTAAATTACTTCAGAGTACATGGCGTAACTTTATTGGAATCGAAAAGTGCTAATTTATTGACAGCTGCAAGTACCAAAGTATAAAAGACAGGAGAAAAACCTTCTTTAATAGCACATCAATATGAATGTATTGAAAACAGGTCCTTGGCATATTTTTCTAAACCCTCAAAAATACATTTTTGATGTTAACACACACTTTCTCCCGTTTATCCTCTTTTGCTAAAGCCCCCTCAAATGATAAAGGAAAAGTTGTGGACATGACGAGGTAATATATTTAAATAAATTTTCTTTGAAGATTAGTGACATGCAATATTTTAAACTCACTAATTTCAGTGATGCAGAAGAAAGACTTGCACATCCAATTGCTTTTATTTGAGTAATATGCAGTTATCTTTGCACTTGAGAGGATGGTCTAGAGGCTATGACTTTTGGCTTGGACATAAAAAACTCAGGGTCAGTTTTCAATTAAGGCACAGCCATCCTTTGTGGCATGGGGTTATCTCCATTTGCCTGTGCCCTTGCTCTCCATCTGTAATGTAAAAAATATGTTTCCATCCCCAAACTTTATAAGTCTAAAGAACTGTTCATAGTTGCAACAGATTCAGATATTGTGGTGGAATGTCTGGTTTCTACCCCCATAGACAGATGTTAAGTTCAGGCAATTTGAGAAAGAATCCAGCGGATAATGTTAGTCACGTTACTTAAAGGAACTAACGATGCACCAAATGATCATGCAATGAAATAGTGGCCTTACAAGAACATTCTCTTCAAGTACAGTAGGGGCAGATCAGAACAATCTATACATAACCAAGTTATCTTTGTCAGTCAGTACAGCTGTGTGTGACCCAATTAAGTGAACACTGGACGCTAACATCAGTACCAGCTTTAAAGGCATAACTAGCCTTTTTTTGATCTGTCTGTTGAATAGACAGAATTAGGCCAGAAACAGGTAAGAAGTATTTCTTACTGTAGGGAGTTTATTCTATAATTTGTATAAATGCTAGGAAGAATGAGAATGATTTTTTTTTTTTTTTTTTTTTTTTTTTCTTCTTCACTCACATAAATACCAACCATAAATGCGCTTGGGAGTATGAACTAGACAGTGCTGACAGCCACTAAGCCCCTGCTCTGCAGCTCCTGACCCCCGCAGTTTCTGCCTGTGGGCACGCTCTTAAGTCAGATGTGGTGATAATCTTTCACTGGTAATGATCTAGCTGAAACCCAACTTTGGCCAAATCTGCTCAGGTGGAATTTTAAGCATTGTGCCTCCTTTTTATTTCAATGTAGATTTTTGTCATTGGTAACTTGAACAGAAGATCCTACGCAGGAATATTTTGAGATATACACTCCATCTCTGCATCCCCTAATGTAGGTGAGGCTAGTGCCTAAACTGCTTATTTAAGATATACAAAATGAGGTGGCACAGGGTGTTGAACTAGGGTGTCCACAGGTTTGCAAAAATTGCTGTAGAGGCTCTTTCTCTGTTCTGCTTTTCAGATGTAGGAAAATCAGGGTTATGCAGTGAACTACAGAAGAGACATAGTTGATGATGAATATTTAGCTGTATTTTGTTCTTTGCTCATGTAGGTGACTTTCCATGCTGTCTTCTGGTGACTTTTCTTATGCATGCGAGCTTTGTAATGATATATGTGCAGAATTCATGCTCCCTAACCTGAACCTTATTCCTATAGGCAAAAGGGAATTAAAAAGCAGGAAAGCTGGTTTAATATCACCTAAATTCCTATAAAAGTTTAGCCTTTAATCCAGTTTTATAGGAATTTTTAGTATGTGATGGAAGATGCATAATAGCTTATTTAAAAAAAAAAAAACAGCTTTAAATACCTGCATTGGTAATCATTTTGATTTCAAAAGGAGGTGATAAAAAATTGGGTTTGCATCTTTAAAAAAAAATATAAAATAAACTAATGACTGAACCTTCATCTAAGCTTTCTTATTGTAAATAAACAGCCCTAGATTTCCTTTCAGTCTCTTAAGCTGCTTGCAGGCACTCAGGTTTTTCTCTTCCCGTATTGTATTTGAGAAATTGGCTGTGGAGGATGTACTGGATGATCCAAGCTTCAAACAGGTTTTTGACTTTGCCCCTTTCAGTCAGGCATCTCTGCAGTCAAGTATGACTTGGCATCAGCTTATCAGGCTTATTTTCCTTTGACCTCTGGAAGGTGCTATTCTGTGAACAAGAGGAGCACGTTTGGTGATCATGCCTTCTGTGAGTTCCTCGTGGTGGAATTCTGGATGTGCAGGCTCTGGAACAAATGAGCTCTGCGGTGATTTTCTCAGGAATATGAACAATAAAAAACAAACCTTGAAGTCATAAATTACACCAGTCTGCCTTAGAGGCACAGTTTGCAAGCTGGATGGTGATTTTTCTGACATTTCAGTTCTTGGAGAGTGGCCTTATCTTTGTGACCTGTCTCTGCCTGAAAATGGAGTGGAAAAACTGTTCTCATTCCATTAGAACTGACTGTCAGACAAATTACCATCCACCTAGCAAACACTTTGGAAACTTCTGCTATGTTTACATGCCCATCTAGCATCTAGAGGACCTACTTGGTACACAGTACAATTCTGTTTTGTTTCTTTTAGTGAAATGTTAAAAGACATTATTTGGAGTCTTTTCTGAAAACTGGTAATAGACTACTGGATGAAGAACCAAATAGGGTTTCAGTATTTGGACTAGGGGTAACAGTTTGACCATTTTATCCAGATTACATATTATGCTTTTTCTCTCAGCACTGGAGGCTTTGGCATGTTCAAGAGCTCTCATAAAGTTTTGGACTAATGGACTTGTCCCCAGAAGGATAACTTTCTGAATTTACATCACACACCTCTGTATTCTAGTAGTGTTCTTGGGCTCATTTATTCGGATTATTGTTCTTTTCTATCTGTTTTTCTGCTTTGTGAATACTTGGCTAAAAGACTGTATTTTGGGGTGGGTTTTTGTTTTTTTGTGTGTGTCTTGTCATTCTCCATTTTTTCTTATATTTAATGCACTTGCTCTTTTAAGAAAGGTAAGCAGTGTATTTACTCTGTTATGTTCCCAAATACAACCTCCCTTTCAATCTAGAAATTTTCTATCAGAAAATACAGAATTAAGGAAACATTGGAAAGAACTGAAACTTCTTAAAGGTAATACTCACCTGTTTTCTTCCCTTTTCATTCCTATTAGAGTTTTCTGTTTACCATTCAGTTCATTTTGCTTTTTTGTGAGGTGTAGTATTGCAAGGTCCAAAGTACCATACCTTTTCCTTTGTAATCGTAGCTTTCTCTGTATTTATTTCAGTCAGGTCACACACTGGAATAAGGTAAGGAGCAACATGTGAAAGCATAGTGGCATCTGTCCTCCACAAACAGCAGGATAGGCAAAATGTTAAAGCTGTATCAAATACAACTTTATTTGGTACTTCATAGTTGATCACCTCTGTGGAAAAAGTTTAGCAAGTGTAATATATTAGGTAACCTTAAAGAAAGAGCAAATACTTGGCAGCTTTTTCTTCTTGAACTGTAGAGGCAGTAAATCTGGCAACTGGAAATCTGAATGTCTTCATTTCCCTGGTTAATTGGTGAATGAGCAATTCTCATGATTAGCAATCACTTTAGCCTGCAGAGCAGCTGGTGCTGTGTCTCAGGATGTCCCTGTCGCTCTTTCTGCTCCAAACACTTCTAGTCAGCCTGATCAGTGACCCACTGAGGGGATTCCTGTGTGCAGACACTTACAGGGCACGCAGTAACACACAAAAGCCTAGTGCACTGCATCTCAGTTAGCACTGTCTTTTAGGGCCTAATGCTCACAGAGAAACTACTGCAAATTGTCACTTCAGGTGCCACCCGTTTTAATGGGTCCTCCTCATGAGTGCTTTGAAGTGATGGAAAAAAATTTAAACATACTTTAAGGAAAAAACTTGAGAGGGTGAGTTGACAGTCTCACAGTGGGGTAGGAGTTGTCTGCAGTGACATAGCCTTAACTAGCATAGCCATAGAGACTCTTGCTGTGGTCAGTAGAGAGAAGCCAACACATGGTTTAGGGGGTATGTGGTACATATCAGCATTTTGATGATATAAACAATTCTGTAGAAACACCTATTTCTCCAGTAACTACAAAGAAATAATAGGCTGGCTTAGTTATTTATGTCTCCAGTAAGGTGAGTTAAATCCTTTCTCTGTTTTTACTGAGGCTCTACAGAGCCTCAAGGATCTGTATGAACTTTAGAGCATCCCAGAGTCCAGCACATACCAGGGATTATTCTGAGGCAGTAACTAGTGATGCTTTTATTTATACTGCATGAAAAAATTTTACAAATTTGATTGTAAATAGCCCACAGATTATATGTAAAGAGCTGATTCTTCAGTGAACTCTTTTCATATAGATGGAACCTGGCTGATGATTAACATGGTATCATCTCAGACCATAGTCATATGGCTGGATATAATGTCTTGAATATAAAATCGAGTTTCTTTAAGATACAGCAAAGCACATAAGCCCTTGCCTAGCTTTAAGCACTCAAGTAGTCACATTTATGCCATAGACAGCCTTAAATACAGATGATTTAAGTACTTTTACTGGATCAGGACCTGCATGTGTTCACATCAGTTTCCCAGTTTGGGTGTGAGCAGCAAATGAACCAAGCAAAATATGGAAAGCCTTGCAGCCAGAAAAACATGAAAATCAAATTTTGTTATGCATAAAATTCTCAAACAATCAAAAGGATGAAACAGATTATTACTGATATTTTGTATAGCCATTATATGTAAAGAGGATTATGTAATGAATAAAAGATAAATGCTTTCAGTTAAGAAAAAAAGAAAAAAGGGTTTACATGAAACTGGAAACTTATTACCATATGAAAGTTATCAGTTCATATACTCCATACCAAATGAGCTTGAAGCATGATTGTCTAAAAGACTTAAAAATACATGATCATACTGAAGAAAAAGCATTTATAATTGAAATTAACATAATCAGTGCTTGTACCTGTAAGTAGTCAATTTTGCTTTTAAGTAATTTTAATTATTAAATGGAGTTAAGCTTATATTGCAAGGACGTTTTTGTAAAAACAATGGATACAAATAAGATGATCTGGCATATTACAGTGGAGAAAGATTGTGTCATTTACTAATTAAGATTCTTTATACCTATCTGCCTTCAAAGAAAATAGGTTAGCCTTCTCTTTGTGAGTGACCATCTTTATCGTTAGCGCTCTGATTTGTAGTCTCTCTCATTTCATAGATTTACTCTGGATATGTTAGCTCTAATATCAGAACGATTTGAACCAATAATAAAATGAAATGAGCAAACATAGTAGTGAGGATTTTAAATGTGAAAGAAATAAGGCTTCATAGCAAATAGTGTAATAGAAGTTCCACTGAAATCAATAGGCATTTGCACGTGGTGTAACTCTACTGGAACAGGAATCTAAAATAACCCTATAATATTTTATTTGGCTAGAGATTCAAATGAGCACCTGTAAACTGTTATTCTGAAAGAGTGAAGGCATTTTCCCAATAAAAATGTAGAAGACCATTGGTTTTGTATTCCATAGCTTATCCAAGAATAGATTTAAAGTAAATTTTAATGGAACCTGTGAAAGATCTTCAGATTTTGGCTTATGAATCACTGTAATTGCTGGATTTTTCAGAAGGAGCTTGTTAACATTTTTTCTTACACTAATCTATGGAATAGTTGGAATAATATATGCAAAGATCTATGAAGTGTCAGGAAAGAGCCAATATACTTGACTTCTGCAATATGCATGTACTGAATAGAGCAGGTCGAGCCATACATTGTATATAACTGCTTTGGGATTTAATCAGTTTTTCTATCTGTGAATTATCCATGACCTGCTAATGATTTTTTTTGTATGAATGTGTATGGTTTATGTAGTTCATCAAATAATCTTACAGTCACATCAGGCTTGTAGAATTTTGCAAGTGCTCCTCTGAGTGTAATTTGCAGAATGAGATACTCATGTTGGTTATCCAAGTCACATGAAAATGTATCTGTCCTGTTATTTGTTGACCTAATGTCTGCAAACCAAGATGACTAGGCTAATTGGATCTTTATAAACAGGGCACTAGTTAATAAGAAAAGCAAGCATAGTGAATTTTAAAGCCTTTACAGTCTGGTTTTTGTACTCTTTTGTACTGAAAGGGCATCATAATGTAGGAGGATACTGATTGCACTAGAAATTTAACTCCTTCCTGAGCAAAGAGGCATGAGGTAGATTTATGAGACACCTTCTCAATACCTAGCCACTATAAGCAACAGCTGCTTTGGAATACTTCCTCTCTGAGCGTGGTTAAGCTGCCTGTGAAGCAAGATGGTCAGTTGGACTTTACGAAGATGTTCTTGTATTATATTTAACATTGCCATTCCTAAAATATTTTTAATAGCCCTTTTCTTGCCTAAATACAGAATTCAAATATATGACAGCTTCAAAAGACTTGAGATGTCTCTCTCTATTAAGGTCTCAGTGTGTGTGTAGTCACATTTCAAACTCTTTTCTTCACATCTATAAAAATTTTTGTACTGAATTTCTTAAGAAAATGATGGTTTAAGACCTCTCTGTCTGTGCATCACTCTCTCCAATAAATTTTGAACCTAGCCAGCCTATTTCAATCAGATGAGAAAGAAGGATTGAACCCTCAATATTTTTAACTTTTATTTTTCTTTATTTTTCTCCCTGGAATTGGCAAATGGAATGCAAAGAGAAAAATGTTACCATCACCAGTGAAGAAAAGCCTGGTAGCACTGATGTGTTATACATCCTGTGTGGCAGCAGCCAGCTTGCTGTCTTATGTGTGGTTTTATGTGTGATGATTTTAAGAGTGAGGATTTATCGTGGTGTTCTGAGAAGGCCCTGAGGACATTAGGCTGTATCAGACTAGACTTCATTAGTTCTGCAGTTGATGGAGGTTCTGTTTGCTTTGTCTTGTTTTTAAATGAAATTCAATATTCTCAAGTGTCCATTTGAACACAGGAACAAAGATAGATCTCATTCTATTGCATGTTTCATGATCAAAACTAACTCCTACTAACATCATTACTCTCACAGTTGTGATTTCAAGTAAGGTGGGTGAAGTAAGTTATGTTGGCCAATGGAATATGACTCTAGAGAAGCACAGGATACCTGAGAGATAGCACTCAGATGTCTGGATATATCCTTCCTGCTGATGCTTATCCTTTACTACTCCACTTCTCACACTATGCTTTAATATGGGATATTTCCAGGGGGCATCTGTACCTTCTTGTACTTCTGGAACACTGCTAATGAGGTTAGAAAAAATGACTTTTCAGTTCTATTCAAGAAGGGAAAAGAAAGATAGAAACTAACCTGTGTATTTATTCACATGCAACAAACTGTCACTTGAAGCAGAATTTTTGAAATAATCCATTTAAGATTGGATAACCATCACCTGAAAAATATGAGCCCTCTGCCAAGAAAGAGAACAGTGGGGAGTGAAGGGCACAGGCTGAAATTCGGTTTATGTGCTCGTGAAACACAGTCACTTCTGGCTTCTCTCCCTTTCTATGTGAATTCTGCTGTCTTAAATTTGTAGGAAAACATCAATCCAGTCTTCTCTTTTTGGAAGAGGGGTTTATTCCCAAAGACCAACACATTTCTTCAGCATCAGTTTCTTACTTATAAGTAGAAGAGCAATAATGACGGCCTGAACAATACGCTGCACACAGACCCTTGCAGCAACAGCAGCTGGTTCATTTTCTGCACAGAAAGAAAACATATTACATAAGGAAAAGCTATGAAAAAATGAGACAACTATTTTAAAAACATTTACAAGTTTATAATGGCTTTTAAAAAGTAAGTGATACATAAGGAACGTAGAGAAATATTAACTACTCAGAAATATATTCAGAAAAGAAACAGTAATAGCAGGGTTTTGTAGGGGTTTTATTCCTAAAAGATTAATTTTCAGGAACAAGGTCTATTATAGTGAAGATATTTAAAATTGTTATTTGTGGGTTACATTTAAAGTGGTGTCACACATTCAAATCCTTCTCTGATGCAGGCATTAGGTAAAATATTAGTTGATAATATCAACATCTTCTTTAATGATTTAACAAATAGAGTAATGGGGAACATTTGCTTTATTTGTGAGTTTGACTTTTGAATGATAGTGAAGTATTTTTACTAGGGTAAGAGTGTATGACATTTGGTGATATTCTACCTGCATCATGAAGCATAAGGAGGCAGGGGTTTTTCCATTAAAATAGGAAAGTTAAACAAAATAGAAGTGTGAATGACTCTTTCCTCACTATACTGGAGAGTAGGGCATACTTCTGCCGTATCCTTGCAGGTGTGTCAAGTTGTAAACCAAGTCTTTTTATGTGATACCAGGATTGCTGTTCTTGTATCCTGGGATCTAGATGAGGACTAAGGTTACATGGAAGATGATCTTTACCTGAATGCTGGGAAGCCACATGCTTTCCCAAGTGTTTATAGAATTTGAAGTTTTATATTTTACGCAGACCTCGTGTTCCAGGGGAAAGGGTAATAAACATAAACAACCTTCTAAATTTAATCATTAGATTAAATAGTTTAAATTAATCCCTTTTGTGGATCTCTCTCTCGGTGTTTGGTTATTGTATCATATACTGGACTAGAGAATGCATGTTATTGATGCCATATTAAATGAATGAAAACAATTCTGTTATTTCTTTTGACCACCTGGGATTAACAAATCCACATCCTCTTTAGATGAACCTATCTGTTTCAAAGGCAACCCAGCAATCCTTAACAACCCTTTTCTCACCTTCATTGTTCTGCAAACCAGCTTTCTCATGCTTATCCATATGTTAGCTCTCTTACAGTCATCTATTCTTGATAACAGGATTGCTTGCAGTGACGGCTTCCACTGTTGATAGTTCTGATGAAGAATATAAATATCTGCAAGGTACATGCTTCAAACAGATCCTTGGGTAACTAACCTATGATCCCATGCATTGTGTGTGGCTAGTTAAATTGCTCAAAAGTCATCCAAAATCACACAGAGCACAGCAAAGTGCTTAACTAATAAATAGGAAATGCCGAATAGATTATGTACATGAAGTCCCATCCTCATACTCTTTACTATGTTACTCAGACGTGTAAGCAGGCATCTCCACTTACACCACCTCTTCTTTAAAGAAATATTTCCCAATGTGAAGTGCTTCTTACCAGGCCGTCTAAGAAGTGAGCATGTGTCTGTCTATTTCTAAAGCAGAGCTGGGCAGGAGTGATAGTTGTAGAGCTGCTGTTTTGCTTTGTACATATTCTCTTTAGCACCAGGAAAGTGATGTGAATCATAAACTAATCTGACTGGGGCTGCAATCTCAACAGCAATCTTAACTTTGCCCTTGAAGCTGATCCACTATGTAGAAAAGGATTGAGACCATGACTCACGTAGCTTGAGCATGCCTGCAGAAGGAGGAATATTAGCATCTACTCTCTGCTTACAGCAGCATTTGCACAATTTACATTTAGTAGTCAGTTGCTACAAGACATAAACAGCCCAGGTAAGAGGAGGGCCTGAGTTATTGAATGAAGGGTTACTGCGTGTTATTTTCACCATCTCTTTGCATTTTAAGATAAAGGGGAACTGTTCATACCACTTGACATTAGCACTTTACTATAGGCATTTAATTTAGCCAGCAAAATTACCTAGTTAGGCTTCTGCAGTTGTCAGCAGACAGTCTCATCCTGAATACAATTCAGAGCTTTTTGCTTTGAATTGCTTTTTTCATTGACTGCTAGGGGAGCTTTGCCACATAATTTGTTTGCAGAAGTAGGTATCTACAGACCCTCTCACCAAGTATCCAAACTGGTGTGTTTTAACTGTACACTGTTCTACAGTGAAAGACTGTATTGGATTTGGCCACTCATAGGCACAGGTGTGGGATTGCCTCTATACTGGTTTGCCTCAGAAGTGTCTGTTCCTCTTAAGTGAGGCAGTTCGGTTAAGTTCCAGTTAAGTGAGGTGTAGAAGGCATCTGTCAGATTAGGAAACAGTAGCAACTTGTAAAAGAACATAGCTTGGAAATCCAACATGGAATATACCCAAGCTTTAAATACTTTCAAGTTCGGCAGATGCCGAGTTAGGGATTTCAGGACTGTATTGGTATTTCTGTCTTAATTCTGTAGTGGGAACCCTAGACTGCCCGAGCTGACTTCTTGTGCTCTGATGTTTTAATTCTGCAATCTAAATTTTAATGCTAGTATGCCTGGACCCAAGGTACCTGAAACCATTAATTTTCTTTATTTTCTTACCCGTTGTTTAATGGCTTATTTGTTGTTTAATGGTTTATTTCCTTACCCGTTGTTTAATGGCTGCTGTTACAGACCTAGCTTATTGTGGGACAGATCCTTCAGCTCCTGATCATGCCCTGGGAAGTTAAGAGATGAAGTTGCGGAGTTCTTTGTTGTGTGCTGTGCTGTTTGCTTTAAGATATTTTATCTTCTGCATGTGAAGCAAGCCAGACTTTCCAAACAAGGAAGGGAGAGGGAAAGAAGACGATGTTAATTTGAGCCTTGCTAAAGAAACTCAGATAAATGAGTGTGTCAAATAGAAAAGGACAAAATTAATAGGGAAAGACATTGGCTTTTCAAGGTTCTCAGAGGGCATTAAAACAGTAGAAGTGAAAAATAATAAAATTATAAGAAGTGCTTGAGAATGTCTTTAAAATATTAATTAGGTGCTAAAAGTGAATGACACATGCACAATACTTCTTCTCAATAGCATTAACCTGAAATGGCCACCTTCTGTCTCTGCAAGCCTTTAGAGTGCTCTTCCCCTTTGCAGTTCTTTTCCTTTGATGCACTTTGACAGAGGAATAAACGCCTGCAGCTGCTCACAGTGTGGCTTGGTAGCTGTAGACTCCCCATCCATCTCTGATCTATTTTTTAAGAAATGGCATTTGTTCCTCTGAATGGCATCCTGCTGGTGTTTGCTCAAGCCTCTTGGCTGGCTGCTGGTTGTTCTGTAAGCGTAGAGCTCTCCTGTCAGTTTGGTGGAGACTCAGGTTGGTAACAACTGTGCTTTTGCTCCCTTTTCTTTCACTGGCAGCTCTTAGGGTCACACTTGCTTGAATGGAGCAATGGAGTCAGGTTGTAATGTCACTCAGCAGGTTATAACCATGTGGTGTTGAATTCATACTTGAAAAAAGTCAAGAAATCGGGTTCACGTGTGGCACAGAGTTAGATGCTAACAGGACTCATAACTGGCTGCACCTCTTTCATGACTCCCTCGAGTTAAATGCTCCATCCTGCATATTTTGCTCGGAGGGAAAATGTGGTGATGGACCCACCTGGGAAAGCAAAATAACGGCTTCATTCCCAGATGATATTCTGGGTGTACAAGGCATGGGATAAATTGTGCTCAAAATAAAGTTGCAAAACCCAAGGGCAAAGAAAGCAGGCATAATTAAACATCAGTTCTTTCCCTGTACACCACGCCACAATTGTTTGGGACTTCAGGAGGGAGAGTTTCATATCCGGGAGTTAGAAAGCAGGAATTTCATTTGTTGAAGCTACAGTGTAGTTGAAGAGGAGATCTTAAAATAATGCTTTGGGTTAAAAGTGAAAATTAATACACCTCATAGTGTATAAATCAAATCCTTAATCCATCCCTCCTTCAAGACTTCAAGTAAAAAGTTGTATCTTGTACAGAGAATTTGCATTTCTTGAATTTTATTTTGAGCTAATTTTTAAAAACTAACTACAGAAAAATAATTTGAATGGAATGTAATACACTTCAAAACAAGAGGTTTGGGGTTTTTTTTGCTTATTACTATGTATTCATAGAAAGAATAGATTCCTTTAATTTACAAAAGTTGCAGGACTCAACGGACATTAATGGAAAGGTATTTGCCCTAGAAATAATTAGATTATGTCTGTGTTGTTCTTATTGAAGCCAGTTTACTTGTGCAGTTAGACCACTGGATTTGCGTAAGTTTGTGTGGCAGTGTAGCTTCTTCTGTTGCTCAGAGACAGGGCTAATAATGATAATAATTGAAGAACAGTTATAAGAAAATATCAAAATGCTATAATCAAGTGTGAAAACCATATTTATGTTGTTTATTTGTGAACTGCTTAATTAGAAAAAAGTTAGCAAAGTATCATGTTAATCTGAAAGGTATATGTTCATCTTTTACTGGCTGTGCCTTAGGTTGGGGAATTTTCACAAACATAGATGTGAAATGGAAACCTAAGTAAGAGGACTGGTTACTACTGGCAAGGCATGACGAAACAGGAGGAAGAATTTTAAAATTGTCTTGCAAGTGTATAGTCTGTAGGAGAAAAGTAAATGAAAGACCGTTAAATGAAAAATGAAAACAAAAACCAAAAAAACCTTACAAACTGGGTTGCCACTTAGATGGGGTGAAAATAATACCCGTCCATGGAGAAATGTGGCAACTAAATCAAAAGAAAACCCCACAAAAAAAAACCCAAACATAATAAAAAACATTAATAGAGTTAGTGTTCCCTTTGTCACCTGAGAAACAGTTGAAAATAATGATAGTCGCCTGGACTATGTGGTGATTTCTAGCATTGGCCCTCAAATCATTATGTAGAAGTAGTACTACTACTGTTATAGTTTTAAGATTAATTTGAGCGATAGAGAGGGCAAACAGCTCTCTGAGTAGTTAACATACCGCTCTGGGTGCTGAGCGGTGCCAGACATCCAGAGCGCCTGCTTTGGTGGTTTAGAGAGGGGCTTGAGTAGAATGAAGAAAGCCTCAGCACAGGGAGCTGTATCATTTGAAGGAGGCATCTGGAAAGTTATTTGTGAAAAAGGGAAGATGATTTTGAGCTGTTGTTGTAGCCTTGTTTCTGAGTGATAGGGAGCGGGTGGGTGGCAGAAACGGGAGTACAGAAAGGCTCCTGTGAAAGATCTTTCCCTAGAGCTTGGCAATATCTGCTGAAGCAATAGCTTTTATGCAGAGAGGCGGTAAATCTCTTTCCCATAAAGATCATTGCTTTTTCAAAATAGAAGTCAAAATAAGCCCAAATTCTCTGAGAAACTGGTAATTATACCATTATATATGTGGTATACTGTTACAGAAAGGCCCCTTTCAGCGGCCAGGCAGGCCTGAAGGCCCTGGGCTGAGGTAAAATGGCGCCCGGAGAGCAGGGGTGGAGGGGAGGTCCCAGGTGAGGTGTCTGAGGCCCACTGTGAAAGGCTCTGTTGGTGCCCACAGCAGCCCAGGTGGCCTTGTGGACCTGCATAGGGGCATAGGTCCCTCTGCTTTTGTCATTATGTGGGGAAGGGAGCAGGTAGGAATGTGTACAGGTGAGAGTTGGAGGCTATGTGGATGGTGGGGAGGGAAGGGAGCAGAGCAGGTCCTGGGTTCAAGAGACCTTCTTGTGGCTTTGTTGGTCCCTTGTGCTATTGTCCCCAGTTACCTCTGCTCTTTAGTGACAAGACTCACTCTCTCTTTTTAAGAGCATAAAAGTTTCCTGATGGCAAATATCAGCCCTGGTACGAGTACCACTGTGTCCAGGCTCACTCTGTCCCCCAATGGCTTGCAGCACCACAGATTAGCCCAGAATAAACTGTAGCTCCTTTCCTGTCCTTCTGGTGAGAGCATTAAAATATTTCTGTATGTAGACCAAACAAAATGCAGTAACTTTGGGGCTCCTGTCAAACACCTACTAAAGTAACTTTTCAATACCACCACAATGTGCCCTTACTGCCCCTACTAAAACTTTGTGATTCTCTCTTCATTTAGCAGGCCAAGTAATGAATTTTTCACCAATAATGTATTTAACAAAAAGAGGTGTTTGACACTGGATTTGTATTTTCCGAAGAGGAGTGTGCCTACAAGTTGAGGATTAGTCATTTAAGCTTTCTGAATGCAATTTAAATTGCAAATGTAAACTATCAGAAGGAAACACCTGTAAGTATTAAATCAGGCAACTACTGATTTTCAACCAAATCAATAATTTGTAACAGGACAATGAATTTGTACCATCCAATCAAAACAAATAAACACTATCTTATTATCATAAAAGCAATAAAAAGACTTGCACAGCATTCTTTAACTAATTTGTCTTTCATTCTGCACCATAAAGATAACAAAATGTGGTGTTCTCTTAGAACATACTGTTTTACGCTGTATGTTTTTCATGACTATAGTCTGGAGTATATTGTTTTTTAATTTGCTGATGGAAACCATCAATTAGAATTAGCTTGAGTGGTGTGGGAGGATAATGACAATACATATGAAGGCAACAGAATAGTATCTAGCATAAATTAATGATGCATTTATTGTGCATCTCATTAACTTGGTGGCAGGGCTTGTTCTATGAGTAAATAACTCATACTTGTATCAAAAGCTGGGAGAATAGGAGGGTTTGGTTAGGGAACCATCTAATTATAGTCACTCATCTTAAAATGAAGGACTCTACTTCTTTGATAAAAATCTGATTAAAAGAAACAGTATTTTTCCAAATGTCAACATTTTATGTACAGGTGCAGCCTGTGCAAAAATATTCTGACTCTGATGTCATTCACTGAGTCTGTAAGGCTCTCAAAACTTTCTGTAGAAAAAAAAATAAAAAATTGAAGATAAAGAGAAACAATACATAACTTCTAAAAATGCTTTCCATTTGGGAATTCTATAAACCTATATGTCATGCACTTGTAACCATTTCTGAGTGAAAAAACCAAATATCCCTCATTATGCATCTTCTAATAAAATTTACTATGCTAAAATTTTGATTATGCTGGCTTTCTACTTCTCAAATCAAGAGAGTTATCATAAAAAACTGTGATACCTTCAGCTGTAACTAGCAATTATCATCAGGATAAAGAGGGAGCCAGATTCAAGCTACTATCACAGACAGTGTTGAAAACTTGTTGCTTGTCAAAGTCTGAAAATATCCACATACCCAAGTAAGTGTCTGTTCAAAGGTCTTTTTCTTTGTGGACAAATGGGCAAATCCTGGACGCTTAATTCAGTAGGACACTTAGAAATGGGATGTGGATATTCCCACAAGGATGAGTGCAAACAGATAACTTTATTTTCACGTATGCATGTGTTTAATATACATATAAATATATAGATAGGTATATTATTCATTCTGTAAGCTTGTATTTTAAATGGCTTTAAATAGTAAGAATTTTGAAATCTGCGTTTTCCTTAAATGCAGGAATCCAGAAAAGGACAATGAAATTTATTCTGGGGTTTGGGTTGTTTGTTTGGTTTTTTTTGCATAGAAATGGCCTTATCACCAGTGGATAAAGTATTAACTAGCTACAATGTGTTCTCTGTGAATCACTAATACTGTGCTGTTCTGAGTTCACTAATGTATAGTGATGTTTTTTAATCTCATGAAACAGGCAGAATTTTTGAAGATTGACCATCTGCTTGCAAAAAAGGAAAAGAAAAATTACGTTGTGAAATTAAGTCAGCCAGAATGAATTAAAACAGTCTGCTCAACGTTGAGCCCTTCCTGCCATCCACTGTACAGTAGGTATGTAATTTTTAATTAATGTTTAAAATGCAGTTCACTTGTACTTGATATTTAATTTATAGTTATAAGCAAAGTATGTAATCTAACAGTGACATGAATGATTTCTCCATGAAAGAATCTGCCCCCTTAAAATTATGGGAAAGAGGAAATGCAAACACAAAAGTTGCTTTGTTCTCTTTTATAATAAATATAAATATTTCAATATCTTATTTGTTTCACCTTTAACTGAATTAAAATTTTATGTGAGATGAGCAGCAGAGTAATTGGGGCAGTAATATTCTTTAAGTCAAAACTTGTAAAACATAAAGTCTGAAATAAATGAGAATTCCATGCAGGCTGACAGTTCCTGAGCATTGCCTTTGAAATCCGACTGTTATGCCAGAACTCTGACTCAATGATGAAGAAAATGATCTCCTCACGGTTGAGAGTAATTTAATCAGGACTGTAAAATTTGGGACTAGCTTACCCAAAAATAGTCTGTACTTTGTAAAGCCAGCTAACAGATTCCTTAACTAGAATTAGATTTATTTACTTACTCATTTAAGTGTTTAACTGGATTTAATAATAAAAGTAAAAACAATCCCCTAGGCCTATCTGGATATATACACAGTGTAATTTTAATAAAAGCAACAGCTAAGAACCAATTTAGCAATGTATGCTATATTTATCCCTCTTGTGGGGAAGAAAAGAAAAAATACCTCGGAAATATCCCATGTTGTCATTTAGAGGGAACAAAATACAGGTTTGTATCACTTAAAAAATTAAATCTGAGCATGTAGCATTTCCCCTTCTTATCAGGAGATACATTCAGCAACACTGACTCTGTTGCCGGACTGTGAAGGATCATGAAGTGCTGCATGAATTTTTATCATGTCTTGAAGTACTTCTGAGCTTATAGTTTTATTTCACAAGCTATGTACTGTGTATATCTGAATGAAGAGTTTTGTTCTTATTGGATTTCTTGGTGGTGGAAAGGGTTATCCTTATTTTGTGCTTTTTGTGTTGAGTGTGCCCTGATGCTAGATGAATAAGGCAGCTCATGTTAAAAAGAAGAGGGGGGGGGAAGAAAGAAAAAAAGAGTTGTAAGCATTTTCTTTTTTGCTTTATCCCTGTTGTGGCTTCTCTGAATGTCTTGTCTGTCTCACCACTTCAGAGAGTTTGCTTGATCTAGGAATCATTCGTATGGCTAGCCTTTTAGAAAGAGTATTAAGTAGGGGCTTTGTTCTTAATGACCCATCTATAAGGTCCTCTCTAAATTGTAGGATATAGCCTTGGGACAGAACTGTTAAAAATGTAAGAACTAAAATTTTAGTGATATGATCCAACCTTGCAAATTTTTTTAGTTGTTTTTTTTTTTTCAGGAAGTCTAATTAAGGAAGAAGAAACCCCAACCTGTAAATGTCGAGTTTTAAACTTCTAAAAACTGTGAAATATGAAAGGAAGTCTATTTTGATAACGGGCTGTGTAGAAGAAAGAGAATAAATAATGAGAGCTGTGCTTTAAGTGGCAGACTTGGATTCAGTAGCTTTCAAGGAATGACAGGCAGCACCGACTTCTTGTTATTTATTGACAGAGGAGGCTGGCTGACCATTAGTGATGCCTTTTCACAAACTGAAGCAACCTTGGTTCTATCATTAATAAAGCATGCTAAATGCCTCCTGGTGCAAGATGGTAGCTTTAGTTTTGAGCTTGGACACATGCTAATTTGAGTAAATGGCTATTTATGGAAAGAAAGAGGGAGAAAAATAGCAGCAAAAATATTAGAAAACTAGCCATCATCTTCAGTGAACAGGTACAGACAATTGTCTGCAGATGTTCAGATATTTCACCACTGAACTCTGAAGGCAGTGGGAAAAGCTACCAACCTCATAACAGCAGGTTCAATCACAGAAGACTGATAAAATTTGCTCTCTCTAGAGACCTGAGAAATGTAATCACACATGGAAACCTCCTTTGCACAGGCATATCACGCTGGTGTAAAGAGAAGAAAATGGAACAGAGTATGTGTATATATTTTCCTAGTTGGGTTATGTGAATGTGAGTTTTGAGATGTCACTGACACGGTATTTCATCTGAGACTAAGAGTTCATAGATGTTTATCTGAAATTTGGTTAAAATTCAGACTCTCTTTTTAACAGGAATTTATTTTTCGTGTTTGTTTGCTTCTGTCCGATTACATTGACAAGATTCCGTTGAGGAAGAGCTGCCACGCACAGTGCACAAGATTGTGCTCTCATCCAGGCACAGGTATGTGTTTCTGAGTGCCACCTGCTGGCTTTTTGCCTCTCAGCCAGTCACAGATAAGCATACGTTTTTCTGAAGGTGTATGTACTGTTGTGTCAGGTGCCAGTTCCGGAACATAGCCTTAGAGAATACGATTCTCTCATGCCTGTCAGCTGTCTTAGGGAGATGCAGACCAAAAGACAACAACTGTGTATGCGTTCCAAGGCTTTCCTGGTACCCGCATTTCACTGAATAAAACTAGGCATTGCAGCTTATCTTTGCTCTTCTATTCTTTTGATAGAAAGGTGCAGTACAAGAAACAAACAAACAAAAGAGGAGAATAAAAGGATTATGACAAATATACAGTGAAGTTCATTACTCTGAATAGGAACAGTTTATACTGAAAGCATGTCCCCTGCATGTGAGGGAAAGCGTGTTCCTCCTTGTGTGTGAAAGAGCTCTTGGGAAACTATCTGCTCAGGGTCCAGGTGTCACTAAGTAAAGTAAGCAGAAAAAGTTGTGCTTATTATTGCTTCTCTAAAGGCCTTTGCTTTCAGGATCCTATCCACCTTTTGTGCATGGCATGTGTGCTCTGTTTGAAAGAGGACAGAATAGGCACATCATAAAAATGCATTTTGTGGAAATCTATGTCTGTGATAACTACTTGGCCATAACTGCATTTCTAATGACACGATTGGGATCTTGATAAAACATCAGAGAGATTATCCTTTGTAACAGTCTGTTCTGAATAGACACTGTCTTTCACTGTGGATGGGAAGTTCTGTGATGAAAAGTACTTGTTTATTCTTCTGATTCCCGTAGAGAACAGGCAGGAATAAAGTGACTGGTAACTCAAATCCATCTAACTCCCACTGGATTTCTATTTACAAACTGCCAGAAGACAAGCTGTCTCTCCCGGTGGCGTTCTCCAAGGAGGCCTCCATGTTGTCTGTGACATTCATTACACACGTGCCTGCACAGCACCTGTCAGTCACTCTCACCCAGAGAGACACCCGTCACTTCCCGAGACACTGGATGAGTTAGATGAACAAATTTAAAAATACAAAATGTTGGAATTAAGTGAGTCACGGATAACTAAGCAAGCATTGGTAATGTAGGCAGACATATTAAGGCCTAGACTACTTTTTTCTGAGCTGTTCAGATGTCTCTGCTTTGAAAGAGTTTGAGAGACACATTCTGTTGTTTTTAAGCATTGTGTGGCGTGGTTTGGTCTGTTTCATTGTTGGTTTTTTTTGTGTTTTTATTTTTCTGTTTTGGTAACTAGAAACTTTGAAGGTTTGATGTTGCACTTGGGGGATCTTCCCCAGAGCCAGGAACCCAGAGAGGGTGCGTTGTCTTGTGGCAGTCCCAAGGTATCCTATCTGAGCACTGAGTCCTCTGCTAGTTTTGACAAAAATTTTATCAAACTAAGGATGTCTTGAGTGAAATGTTTCAGGGTCAGTTCATTGGCAATTTTTAATGAAAATTTTCCAACATTAAAAAACTAGACTGGCTTACAGGGGAAGAGAAAGTAACTGTAATATGCAATGAAACAAATGGAAAAGAAAGGGAAGTTGATAGCAATGAATAAATGAATATAAATGAGAAGTTAGGAATTGAAGACATTTCTAAAGGCAATAGAAGGACAGAAGGAAAAACCTATGGCCATTGGAATTAAGAACTTAAAAAAGTTCTTTAAAGAGGAAAAAATCCTAGTGATGGCATTAGCTTGTTAATATGTGGGAAAGGCAGAAATGTGTGTAATAATGCAGGAAAGTCGGAGGTAGTCAATGAACATTTTTGTTACATATTTACCCAACTATTTTTCTGAACTCTGTGCTAACCTGTCCACCATTTATAGATAAGACAACTAGTTTCCCAGCTAAAGGGTATTCAGTGATCTGATCTGGGTGGATTGAGGAGGCCCAGGAGTGCTACTGGTGAAATTGTTGATTAAGCTTAAGTAGGTAGAGGTTAGCAACAGCAAATGAATTGTAAGGTGTTAAATAATTAGAGCTGAGATGAGAAAAAAAATTACTTAGATGAAGATTTTGGATTTGCAAGGATTCATTTTGAACAAATCTTCTTTTGTTCCTATAGACTTTTCCCCTTAAGCTGCTGAACTGCCGCTGTCCCTTCAAATCCCTGGGGTTCTTTAGTAGTCTTCTCCCTGGCCATCAAACTTCTTTGCCATTTCTGGGTTCCCCAAGACCAGTAATCACCCCTTGCAACTCTTTTTATTCCTGGAGCAAGAGTCCCATCCATTTCTCCCTTGTCTGACTTGCTGCCATCCCCAGCAGGGATGTGTTACAGGTTAATGTGTAAAATTCAAAGTTAGTGATAATCCAGAATGTTCCTCCTGGTTCTCTGTGGAAAAGAAACCACTTTATAGCCATATGATGATGCTGAAGCTTTCAACAATAAGGATGAAAATGGGCACAGGCCGCTAACCTTGTATCTTTTAAAATCAGCATTTCTTTATTGTAGGTGTCCAAATGCTATAGAAAAACTGTCTGAGTACCTCATTAGATCATTGCTATTGCTTTTCAATAAAGCTGGAACTGGAAAATTCTAGAAGATGAAAAGAAATCTATTGTTGAGCCAATGTTTTGAAAGGGTGAAAGAGGTTATAATGGTAATTATAGGCCTGTCAGACTGACATTCATCTTAGGCAAAATAATGGCACACCTGATATAGGACTCAATTATAAAGAATAAAATAAGGGTAATAACAATTGTTAGACTTGTGGAACACAGATATTGTAAACCTGATATGATATCCTTTTGGTAATATAAGTTTGCGTTGATAGATATAAGAGTGCTGTTGATGTAGGGAGGCTTTTTTATGGCACAAGGGGACTTGGGAGGGCAAAGAATTTTGATTAAGCAGCTAGAAGAGTACAAAGAGGAGGACATCAACTTTTATCTTGGTAGGTGTTTCTAGGTCCACAAAAATTTCCTTTCCTCTTAAAATCTGGTGTTATTAGTATTAAACATGGATATTCTTGTATGTATTCTATCAGTGCTAAGAGTCAAGTTTTGCTTGCTTAATTGTGCCATTTACTTAAAAGTTAGAAAAAGTCTCAAGGCTACTATAAGAGACAATAGAAGACTGCTGCACTTGCTCTGACTAATTTTACATGAACAGGTGTTGTCACCCTATACTAGCTTCAGTTTGGACAGAGGAGAATTTGTATTTTTTTGCTTATTCCACCTTCCTTGAATCACAGATAATTCTGTTGTTTGTGTGAGGCAAGGCCAGAATGCTCTTTCTTTTCCACATTCTCATTAGCACCTTAAGGATATTTTGCAGTCATCTAATAGATGTAGGTAGGTCTACAGTTTCACCAATCTTTGTGGTAATTCTGTCAAGTAGCATCAAGTTCTTCTTGGTAATTTACAAATATTGCTTTGTAAAAATGTGAATTAGAAAAAATATTTACTACTTGTACCTCTGTAGTATTAACATACTGGGTAATTTTAGCCATTCCATTTGATTTTTCTCCCTTATTTTCTCCATCTGAAAACTTTCCTCCTTTGTAAAATGTGTTCAGATCTCCTGATGAGAAGATGATCTCTGTTCAACAATATTGCAAACAGAAATATTTTACCTGATAGTGTAGTACCAGTCTTTAAGGATTTTGCATTGTAGAACAACATTCAAAGATGTTTTTCCTTGTAATAATAGGCTTTTTCTAGATTATGTTGAACTAGGATTCTGAGAATACAGCAGATGTAAGTGAGAGCTCCTGGAGGTTAAAAACCCCAATGAGTACAACTTTGGAGAACTGTCATTTCTAAACATTTTGTCTGCATATTTGCTGATGTCTTTGATTAGTTCAATGCTTTTGTTATTGGGTACCACTCAATGGCAAAGCTGCTTTTCTTCTCTGTGAGGCTGAATTCTGTTCCTTGTTTTAATCAGATAAGATAAGTAGGCATGAAATTAATAAAACTAGCAGTATCTTACTGGACCTTTATTATTCATCTATCTTTTCAAATATTTAATAAATATACTGGATGTCTGTAGTATGTTTGTTTTGTCAAAGACTGTAAGGGAAGCAGTCAAACTTTATAAATTCCAATTTGTATATGACTGTTTTGGTGTTTTCCCTTTTTATCAGTATTTTTGTTCATTCTGCACTTACTATCTATGAACATCTAAAAATGCCTCTGTAATGAAGAATTGTTTATTTCCTATTGTTCTTTAGTGTTTGGCAGTTCAATTTAGAGGTACTACACTGTAGATTGGCACATTTCTTTCTTTTCTCTTCTACTCATTAGCAGGGAGTCTTTAATCTCTTCTTTCTCTGCTTTTCTTAATAATCATAATATCTCACTTTCCCAGTGGGACTCAGCCTAAGATTGAGTAGAAAATTAGACTCACATCAGGCAGGCTGAGCTTATAATAATGCTGAAAAAGTAATATAACATAAAAAATGAGACATTTCTGCTCTACATATGGTTTTAATTATCATAGCTTTTGGAGTCTAATTCCAAAACTACACTAATGAATTGAATGGAGGTTGAAAAATTTGCTTTATTTTTTAAAAAAGAAGTATTACAGCCAAACATGTGTTAAATAATCTACTGTATTTAAAAGTGTAATAGGAACTGCTTATTGAATAAGAGTGCATAAGGCTCCATATTAATGTGGATTTTAAAATTTCTTAACAATCTTTGTATTTGTATTTAGATCACATTGGCAACATAGGAAAAATATTTTCAGTATTGTAGTTACTTGACCACCAAACTGATCATCAAAGGAATTTTATTGTAGCCATTGAAGAAATTATTTCTTTTTCTTGCTACTTCTTTGTCTTGTATTTACTGGGTTAGTGAGTATAAGTAAAAATCTAAAATCCTATATTAAATATTTTCTCTGAAGTGCAATCAAAGGTATTGTCTTCGTACATTAGTATGACCATTTAGTTTCTAGAATATCATCTTAATTTGTTACCAGATTTAAAATAACATTGAAAATTAAAACATAGCTTTAACCAAAGGTCAATTTAATTTGTTCATGTTGTATGAAGTATTTGCACAGGTTTCTCTTTTAATTGAGTATGGCCAAAATATGAAAGAACATAATATTTAAGTTCAATATGAAGATGATTAAACAACATTGGTTTATTTTATTTTAAAATTGTTTTATATGTATCTGTAAAATAATCACAGAATGATATGGGGTTGGAAGGGACCTCCGGAGATCATCTAGTCCAACCCCCCTGCCAAAGCAGGTCCACCTAGAGCAGGTTGC
>JAOQGH010000032.1:9391744-9520146 GCA_025769975.1 Gallinago jamesoni
GGTCCAGTGATGTTACATGGTTAGAAGATCTTTGTACCCTATAAGCAACCTAAAATATGCTCTTGAGGAGTTCATTAATTTTACTCTTACTGGTTGAGGATTTTGCCAAGATAAGATTGAGTTTTGCATATATAGATTTTTCTGGATCTATTTTTCTTCTTAAAAATTCTGCATGGCAAGCAAACAGTATTTTCTACATTTTCAGGATGCACAAAATGTTTAAAGGCTGGATCAACAAAGACATTTAGAGTGTACTTTTATTTAAGTACTGTTTGTTTATCTCCCAAGCTTTCTTGAGTGAACAGAGTTTACATATGTAAATAACTCGGTGGCCCTGTGCCACGGTGATTTACATTCAGGCAGTGAGAAATTTGCAGAAAACCCTTAGCTGAACTTGGCTGTCCCTGCATCCTAGGTCAGTCCCCTTAACCGCCATGTCATAACGACTGTTAGTCTGCACCTAATCTTGCTGTTAGATAGGTGATTTTTTTCATATGCTGGCTGGCTCAGTTGAACACATAAACAAGACGTGTTTAGACTAAAATCCATCTCCAAGATTAGAAATAAAGCATAGGACTGTGTTTGGATGTTCCCTTTCACTTCTTGATCTCTTTGAAATCAAGAATAAATGTCCTAACAGAATGAGATCCATATTTAGCACATGCAGATTTAAAGCTCACAACTATAGCTGGTTCCAAAAGGTACTATTTTAGCACTGAAGAGTGTGCTGTCCTAGTTTTCTGCTGTTACGTATTTGTAATATTAAGTACTGAGAAAATGACAGGACTTGAGTGATGCCTGATCTTTGAAAGAGGTAATTCTGAGTATACTCATGTTACTCTGAAAAAATTCTGGCCTCATTGAGCATAACAGTGAAATTATTCTCGTTTTCTCTGCCAGAAAGGTGCTACATGATCACTGCCTTTTACTTGCTGGTGAACTTTTGGACAGCCCTGATATTTCTTCTTTTTTGAAGGCAGGGGTGAAACATGCCTGATTACTTATCTGCTTATCTGCTAATCCCTTCCCAGTAGCTTTTGAACCAACTGTTCAGCTTCATCTAAATTTGAAGGAAGGCAGGAGTCTTGAAGTTCCAAGTTTTATGAAAATCTCAAGCTAGGCAGAAGAGAGAAAACTAACTTTTTGTCCTCACTGTGCTCTGAGGGAAAGGCAGGAACAACTCAGCTCTTACATACTTTGCTTGGTCAGTCAGAATGAAAATAACTTTCTAGCCACTACATATGCTATCTATTGGCCAGTGGAAAAGTCACAGGGATGCACAGTGGGGAAAGGGAAGAAATGAGGCAGATGATGACCTTATGGCAGTATAGATATAGGGGAGTAAGAGATACACATCTGTAAGAAAACCTGTCTCATCAATCTTTCCAAGTTCTCTGCAAATGCTAATCATGTTTGTATTGTAACAATAGAACTTTTTGAATGATAATGACGTACTTCTTTGTAGTGCAAATTTAAAATATATTTCCATGAACAGGTTTTGGTATGTGGAGGAGGAATGTGGTTCAAAACTTTGTCATTTTGGACTATAGAAATAAAAATTAGTGAAGTTAGCTTCAAGTGAAATTATTTTGAAGTGACTGCTGGGTTTTAGGGAGGAAGGGGGGGGAGGTGTGAGAAGGTGTATGCCAGTACAGTAATGCACTCCGGCTGGTGCATAATTCAGACTACTCTTTAAAAAGCTCTTCACATCTTTCTGCTGCAGCTATAAAGCTTTTTTGCTATATAAACCATTTTTTTTTTTTTGTAAAGAGAAAAAGGAGATCTCTGTATAAAAATTATGCAGAAATAAACTTTGTATTTACCATTTATTGAAATCTAAGTAGGATAGCTGAGAAGAATTTTTTTCCTATGTGATAGTATATTTCCCTGTCTTTTAAGTGAGTCTAGTCTGTTCTTGGGAGTCCGGTTCCCAAGCAAATGCTAGGAATATACTGTATAAGTGGAAGGACCATTGTTTTTGACAACTGATCTGACTTTTTATGTCTTTCAAAACTGGATGTGCATTTCCATGCTCTCTTTTCAATGCCAAAATAGTTGTACAGATTTATTCAAGATTTAAGTTAGTAGCATCTTTCATAAAATGCCTTTATGTCATGTGCCCAGTAGAAAAAGCTTTTCAGTGTGTTTTCCTATTAAACCTCTTTAAAAGATATATTCTACAATTAACTGAGGTGTGAGATCTCTGGATGGTTATGTCTTGGAAAGGGAAGGAGAATCATAGAAAGAATCATAGAATCATAAAATGGTTCGGGTTAAAAGGGACCTTGAAGATCATTGAGATCCAACCCCCCCTGCCATGGAGGGGGGAGGTAAGGGGTTGTAATAAAAAGAGCCATAATAAAATAGGGTAAATAAAAGTAGTAATAAAAAGGTAGTTGCATGAAGAGTCAGTATAATACACAGAATAAATAAAATACAATAAAATATACAATAAAATACAGACACAGAATTTTTGGGGTACCTCACTGATGTAATTCTGGTGTGATCTTGGGTGGGAGGTGATGTAAATTTTCTCCTCTTTAAAACTGAAAATTTCAGTGTAATATTTTAGTATTTGAAATGGTCTCTTTTCCTTCTTGTTGTAAACTGAAAAGTGGTAAGGATTGCTGTGGTAAGTTAACTGTAACTGTCTATGAGAAACAACAAACTTTTATGGGTGACTGAAGTTGAGATAGCAGGAAGAAAGTTTGTAGTTCATACATATGGAGGTGAACAAAGAACTACATCGGATTGGAAGTGAACTGGGGCAGATTAATTAGATCCCTGAGCAGCCATTCAGGGACTCCTGAGCTCTCCCGTGTGCTTGTGCTCTCGCACTGTCTTCAGAGTCTGGAGTTTGCAGATGAACTAAGCAGTGGCCCAACTCTTCTCTTATTATGCTACGTGATAAAACTTCCAGTTGAAGAAGAGTTAGACCAATACTGAACATATCTGAAAATCATCCAGAGTGTTCGTCACTGGAATCCACTCTGGAATGTGGATAATGAAAAATATTTGCTGCTAGGGGTATAAAACGTATTCCTCAAGACATTTCTAGCTGTTGTTCTCCACCAGTTTAGCATATAAATATACTTATTTTAATACAACAGTCTTGTCTAGTACTTTAAATTCAATACAGTAAAACATGATATATATTGTTCTGTCTGCATTTGCTAGTGAAAGTGCATGCACATCATAGATAAAAAATAAAATATTAATTATTTTTAAATACATGCAATTTCCCACCTGGGGACAGAAAGACAGAAAAATGCTAGGCATGTAGCTTAATGTACTAATAGAAAGGCACTCCAGTACCACACTGACAGGGGAGGTATAAAAGCCTGATTGGAATATTTATAACTGGTAGGTTGTAAGCAATCGGACAAAGGAACACATCTTGAGATTTTTGTAATGTATTGCA
Organism: Gallinago jamesoni; assembly: GCA_025769975.1. NCBI lineage: Eukaryota > Metazoa > Chordata > Aves > Charadriiformes > Scolopacidae > Gallinago > Gallinago jamesoni. Next base: position 9,395,166 of record JAOQGH010000032.1, read on the forward strand.
TACATTTAAAGCAATGCATAAATGGTTATTACTTAGAATATATTCCTTAAAATATGATGATACTTGTTAATTTACAATATATGGCGTAGCTATGGATTAATTGTTATCATCTTCCCCCCCACCCCTCACCCCCTCCCCCCCTTCCCTCCCCCCTGCGGCTGCGTAACTGGCTCCATGGCTATCTTATTAAAGATGTAAGAGAGGAACATTTTAGTTTTCTTACAAAACCACAGCCGCCCTTGTAGAAATATGTGTATATTTATCCTCTGAATTTAGCTTAGTGTTACAAGAATGCTTATTTCTATGCTGTTGCATAGAATAATGTGTTGATGATTATGATCATGGTGTACCTGGAAGTTGAATGGCAATCTTTCAATAAATCTTCTGGTATGCCAAGACATTATCATTTAATTTCAGGCAAATTTGCCTGGTAGTGTTTAGTTTGTTTTGGTTAAAATTTGTTAGAGACAGTTGCACAGAATTGAGTTCTGGGGGTTTTGAAGGCCACGGTTTCATGATAGCAATCTGCCTTTTAAAAGGGACAAAGTAAAATGCAGTACTCTTTCCAAGTCATTCTGATTTTGCATTACTTTTAGTGTAAGTGCTAAAATCCTCCACGTATTCGTGAGAACTGAGGCAGGAAACTTGCCAGAATGTAATAGTAGCTAACCTTTCTTCTCAGAGACTGATGTTTTTTAAATATTTAGAGTGATACCTCACATCTTGTGAAATTCCAAAAGAGTGATTTCCCTTTGTGTTAGGAATCAGTTAGCTAGGGAACAATCCAGTAAGAAAAATTAGAGGTAACTATGTCTGTGGGCCAGAATCCAGAGTGTGTCAGCAGAAGAACATCATGCTTCTAGTTATTAGTAGTTAGGTCATAACACACTCTTCCCTGTTTTGTGGGGTGGGAGGGTAGGGGTTGCTGAACACTAATAGAAAGTGTATTTAGATATATTAAGCAGTATATTATGCATTGCTGCATTCTGGGAGAAAATTGTTTAGACCACCTAAGGTGCATTACCATTCTGATTATACCCCAATATCTTAAAATAATATCATTTATGTGTTAGTTTTCATACTGTGTCCTGCAACAGGTGCGATTGTCCGTAAGAGTGTATAGCTTCTGGTTTGGAATCCCATCTCAGCTCTGCTGGTTCACACCAGTGAATGTCTCATTGTGACTAGTGGTATTCAGAACTGTCAGTAGGCCTGCTAATAGTAGTCAGGCTTTTTATTTACTGCTTGTAGTCTTGAAGAAATCTGTCCTGTGAGTAATATGCTGCTCATCCTAATGGGTAAGAGGACTAAGCAGTTTTGTTGCCACCTTAATCAGTAAATTTGGGATTTGATGGGAGATGTTTAAGAGATTACCAACAGGTAGTAGTTTCTTCAGCAAGGGATAGATCACAGTGTGTGTAAATAAAGTTAGCATTTTGCCTTTTTGGATGGAAGAAAGCCATAACATTAACAAGATTAAAGACCTAATAAACATTAAAAGTAGGTATGGAGTCAGTGCAGACAAGACAATATGTCACACCTTTAGGACTTGTCCACAGACAAAAGTTGCACCTGTTTAATTGAACTTGTGTTTAAATAAATCAATTTAGTTACAATCCTGAAGCCGACATACAGCTACTCCTAAATTGTTTTACAAAAGGCTTACATTGATTTACCTTAAGTAGATTTCTTACTGACTTAAGCTAAATCATAAGAAACCTGTCGCAGACCAGTTTAAGAATGTTCACATGGGTCTGAACTATTTAATTAAATGGACCTGCAAAATAGTGAGAACAATGCAATTTTTGTGTTTAGACTTGCTGAAAGTAATTGTCAAGTTTCACGTGTGTTTACTTTCTTTTGGCTTTTAACATCAAAAATTTCTTTTCATCATTATAATGTAACAAATTTGAAAATATTCATTGTCTTACCCTCTGTGCCTGAACATGTTCTAATATTTAACCCTTTTGCTACTAATCTGTAAGTGTTTTGGGGTGCAAGTCATACCATCAATCATTTGCAGCCTCCATTAAAAACAATACTCCAACAACCTAAATATTTCCTAGTGGTCAGACTAACATAACAGGATCATAAAGTAAGCAGTTTTAAATCTCCATTACACGATAGTTTGACTCTAAGTCACAGCAGGTAACCACGAGAAACACACATGTACAGCAAAACCAGTAGGCTGCATACTTTAAAGCCACACCTTTTTTTCCTCAATCCACAGCAACAAATTCCTTCTTTATTGTTCAAGGTTGTGTCCACTAATGATCTTTCAGGCCATCCACAGGAACTGGTGCTTCTGGCTTAGTTTTCCACCTCAGTAAGTAGTTGCTTGGAATCCCTCTTGATGGGTGTAATTTAGTGCAGTGGATCACTTTCTCACACAAATGTCAGAGGCTGCGTGCAAGTCAAGTCTGTGCTGTGCACTTGTTATCCCTTGAAATCCATTCTTCATAGTGGTCTCACCCAGAGTTTACTCCCAGACGTATGGGGAAGCTGTCATTGAAGGGGCTGTGCTTGCAGATGAAAAAGCAAGGGAATTCTGTATCCTGATTCACTTTCTGGTGTCAAATGTTCTGTTGGGTCATGAATTTTAGTTTTAAGACTTCTCTTTGAATGTGAGTTGTAGGTGTCTTTTGAGAATTGGGGCTGTGAACTGTAAAATTTTCTGGGTAGATAAATGAGGGAAAAGAGCATGCAAGCTTTGTGAATTATGCAAGTTTTTTGTATGTTTTCCAAATGGATAGACCATTCACATTATATCAGCAGCAATTACCTAATTCATTCACATGAAGTTGTATAGCAATGACATTTCAGAGGCTACTGTTGGAGGCATTGGATGGTATAATCATTATCTCTCAGGTAGTTTCTCATTGGTGAAGGAATACTTTGTTCTTAATTGGAAGCAAATAGTCACAGTTTGCTGCTATGTAAATAACAGTACCTGTAGAAATTTCACTTTTGTAATAGACAGCATTCTAACAAGTGTTTTGCATTTCACTGACTCTTCACTTTACGGAGGGAATAGAATACTAGCTGGTTTTGAACACAAAGAGTTCAAGTTATAGCTTTTATACTAAATAGGCACCTAGGCAATTAAATGTAAGGAAAGCTGCTTGTTTCACATGGTGGAAAAAAAAAAAAGAACTAAAAAAAGGAATATATTGTCAAGAAAATCTCAAAATGCACTATAATTTTTAGGCTAAGTATAATTATGTGACTGAACAATCAGTAGGAATTAAAAAAAAATCTTTTAGTTTAAGTGTGTATATCAGTTTTGTTCTACAGGAAAAAATGCAAGATTATCTGGATTGGAAGTAGACCTTGTTGATATAGCTAACTACAGATAACAAGAGTGTGGATAGAAAATATTTTACCCGTACTGCAAAGAATTTTAAAATTCACATCTATTCTATTTCTTGTATGAGTGTGTATTAGAAATCTTCCCCCCTCCCCCCAGTAAATCACAGCTTTGTTATACCATTGTACTCTGTTGCTTGCTAATCCTCTAAGGCAATTGCTCCACCAGAAATATAGAAGAAAGGTTTCAAATCATTCCTGCTTGCCCTTTTTTTCTGAAACAGATACGTGAATACAGGTCTTCTAGGTGGATTCCAATAGCCACCAGCCCATTGTAGCATTTGGGTCTCTCTTGTCCGAATGACACATTTACTTCTATATAGTACAACAATATCCAAAATGGGAGCTTGACAGAGGGGTGACAGAGGCTAATATCTAGAAGATATCCTCCATATCCTGGAATATGAAAGACCTGGAGTCATGTACCTTCTTTGGACTTGTAAAACTTCAACAGTAAACAGTGAGAAAGATCATTCTTCACAATCGAGATTGTTCTAAATTGTGCTCTGGACTGCACACGCAAAGGATAACCGGAACCCGGTTTTCCTGCCAAGCAATGCTCTTGCTGTAGTACTGTAAAGCCAGTGCTGTTATCTTATTCTTCCTCCTACTGTTGGAGTTAGTTATTATATGAAAATGTTTATGGGACAATGGGTGGGCAGACTATTTCTCTAATTCATGGTTAGAATAATCTCCTGGAGATGGATGGATTTGGACTATACCTGATCAGATGTGTTTCTTTTTCCCTATTCTTTCTGATTTTTCCTTTTGTTTTGAGCACTAATTCCACTGTGGGCCTGAAGTGCTTCTGAAGAAAATATGTGTTGAAGCCGATCTGTTTCTATGAGCAGTTTGGGTTAACTGGAAACAAAAAATCTCATTTTCCAAGACTCAATTTATTTGCTTTTGAATTAACTGGGCTACAAAGATAATCTGGAAAGTTTTTCAATTAGGTTTTGATAGTACTTAGGAGATGCTTCTGAATTCTGAAATTCAAAGGCAGTGTATCTTGGAGGGTGGTAGAGACTATTATTTGCAGCCATTTCTAACTTCTCAAAGGACATAACCCAGAATGATAGGCAAATCTGCAGAAGTTCAGTCGTGTTTTTAAGTCTCCACTTTACAAAGTGTGCTCTTGTAATGAAGAAAAGGAGGTTAAAACTGAGATTATAAAATTCAGGCCCTAGGCAAATGTAATGACAATACGCTTTTTTTATTATACATAGATACAAGAAACTATATTTAAAAAAATGCATGAGGCATACAATTCATAGAAAAATTAAAGAAGTGAGTACAAATCATTATTCTGGGATGTTAAAGTAGCACATGAAATAGTAGGCGGCGAAAGGAGCAGCAATGATCAATTCATTTTGCTGCTGAAACGAACAAAATAGCAAAGAGACAGCAGGACCACTGAAAGGATGAAACTTTGACATAACAGACAGCCAAAATGAATTCTTCACCCTAATGATTATGAACTGTGGAGGTGGTAATATTCCAGGAACAGAGAGAGGTTTCGCTCACGGTTTTTCCTTTTTGTTCCTAGCACATGAAACATTAAGTGTCTTTATCACTGTATGAGAGCAGATGATAATAAGGCAATTAGAACGATCAAAAGCTGACAAAGAATCAGCCTCAGAAGAGTCATATATTAGGATTCAAAAATTATTAGCAATAGAAAAAGGAAGGTCTTCTGCCAAGAGGACTAATAGATGTGATTAGTAGTAGGGGAGAGAAAGATGTTTTTGTAGAGTAGTGGGAACTAAGGGAATGCAGTAAATTTTCTTGGGAAGATATAGAAAATACTGGCAAAACTACAGGATATTCAGATAAAACACATAATTCACTGATAGGTCTGTTGGCATTAATTCATAAAGAGGATGCCGAGACTGAAAAATATGTTTCATTTGAACATTACTAAATTAGTAGATAACAGTGAAACACCTCCATGGCAGAATTTATTTGAGGTTTTAGGAAAACATTTGATACTTACATGGATTTTCAAAATAATGAAACATTATATCAGCTAAACCTGTTGGAATGGAATGAAGAGTAGAGAGGGCTGAGCAAGCATCCAGAAGTAAAGAACAGCATAAATAGAAAATGCTAATGATTCGCTTATGCTCTTCACAATTACATTAAAGGGATTACCAGTAACCGTGTTTGTTTTGTGAGAGAAATGATAGAGAATCAGTGGCAGTATCTCAGATTTTGAAAAAGCACTGTTGTCTTAATGGAAGATTAAAAATTAGGCATTGTTTGCTATCTGATTTGTGCTAGTGATACATACACTTGCTGACATTTCCTGCATAAATCGTAGCATTTCACAAACCTCTTAGAAACTACTGATCATGGTGAATGGGAGGAGCTGCAAAGGAAGTATCTGCTGCAATCTAGAACAATTAAGAATAATACAAACAAACACAGCTAAACAGATATAAATTGAATTGCCTCACTTATTCCAGCTCTCTCCTTTTATATACTACTGCCTCAAGATAAGTCGTATGCTCCTGGTATAGACTTAATACTTCATTAAAGTATTTCCAGTTTGTCGAAAGCTATACAGAATGGCATCACATCCAAAAAGTATTATCTTCTTGTTGGAGAGAAGTGAAGGTAACATTACTGTGATTCATTTTTAGTGCTGGGTAATACTTGAAGATGCATCATGAATACATTTATTATTGTAGAGGAATAAACCATGCTGTGCAAAACCTTCTTGAAGAATAGTGTTATGTGTAGGGTATAGTACAGTACATTACAGCTCTGCTGCTACACTGAGGACTCAGTTGACACTTCCATTATCCTCTCCTGATTTATTGCTAGAGTTCATATTACAGAAGGATCTAGAAGTCCCAACTGAGATCATGCCTGCACTGCTCTGCAGAGCTTTTACTCTGAGTGGGTAAGGTACGGAAAGTGAGAGAGGAAACAAAAAGATGAAGTGACTTGCCCAAGACTGAGAACCAATTCACTTCGGAGATGAGAGATGAGAGGGGTCTGGTACAGAAAGCTGAATAACCACATAAGCAAAGACCTGAATGTGCAGGAATTTTCTTTAGCTCTCAGTGGGCTTGTTAGCTCAGCTCTCTGGTAATACTATCTCACAGTTTTCAGCTGAGGATGATTTTGCCAGCAAACAGAATGAGTTTGTACCTATCTGTTTTATTACTAATGGCCATATTCTCACTGATGGCACCCAGTTTAGAACCTGCATTTTGCAATTCTCATTCTAGCCAACTTGTCACTATATTACACACCCCATTTGGATGGATAGTGGGATATTGTTGCCTATTTATTTCAACTGGATATTTGCCTCAAAACCAGGTCTGTTTGTTTTAAAATATTTTATGTGGATCAGGTGGTTATTTCCGAATGAACAAATATTGCTCATCTAGAGCATTTATAGCAATCGTTGTTTACAATGGAATTGGATTGCTATGGGGAAAAGTACTATACAACGCATCGCTCAGTAAAAGAATAGGATCCTGCAAATACAATACCAGAATTTTTCTTTGGCTGTTTGCATAACATGTTAGTGAATGCTCTTTAGTTTAGTTTTTGTATTAATCAAAGGTACGTTTATAAGTATCTGTTTTAATCTAAATGCCTAGAGAAGGCCTTTATCCTTATATAAATTATTAATGCTCCATAGTCTTTTCAGAGATGCAAGGGATAATCAGTCTTAGGGCTTGCAATGAATGTAAGTATCGATTTGCTAATATGAAGTAATTTGTGTGATCTAAATACAGTGCATACAATGTGTGTAAATTGATTCCATTTAATAAGTTTTGACTGTGCTCCTATATCTTGGTAAGAGAAAGCCCTGTCTTCCCCTACTTGTATTTCTTGTTGGCTTTCGAAGGATTGATCTTTCCTTTAAATCTTTGGGCCCTGATCCAGCATACCATTTGGTGGCCTGCTTAGATTTAATCATGTGAGCATCCATAATTACTTTACAGAAAAAAATATGCATGCTTAAATTCAAATGTGTGTTGGCATATTTTGCTGCATGAATGTCTAAGCTTGCATCTTATTTGATTTTCATTTGATAGTAATTATTGGACAAAAATATTGTCAGCTTCATGTTAGGTGATACTAGATTAGTTTAAAAAAACAGAGCAAACTGGAATTAAATTAAATGCATCCATTATACAGCACACATTTGCTACACTATTAATGAAAGGTTTAACAGGATAAATTAATCTGCACACCTCATAAAATTGTTTTTAAATAGTTTTGATGGGAAAAGTGTGTCTCATAAATTCTAAATTTATCAACCTGAAAAGTTGATGTATAGACATTTTAAAGCAATATTAACAGCTAATACATGCCTGTAATTTCTATAAAATATATTAAATATTTTTATTAAGGTATTTTAAATAGAATAATCATATCTGAAACACGTATACAGTATGAGCTAAAAAGATAAGCTTGTAGATGAGATAGGCATTATTGAAAGAAAGGTTAGAAGTCATTATTAGCTGCATTACCCTAGTATCCTGATCACAATGTAAATTGACTTTGCAAAGTATAGTTTGCCTATCTAAAGTCTCCAATGCAACTGAATTTGAGTAATAGAGTACCTTTCTACTACCACTTTCAATCTACTCTTTTGTCTTGTATTGGCTTTAAAGCAAATCAATTATCTTTGGGCTGTCTGAATTTCAATAGTATATTGAATAGCAAGTTACATACTATTTTTATCTCTACTGTGATCAAATGAACCATAACCCCACAAAAAGCTTTCAAAATACACACAAGCATATCTAACATAAGGACTTATGCAGCTGCATGGCCATATCATTACTCACATCACTTTTTTGAGGTTTTTTTAATGCATATTTGTGTGAAGATAAATGTGTTCATTTGAATGTTTATGGAAAGTGACTGAAATAAGTCACAATGCACCATGGTGCATCTATAACTGAATGCCTATTTGCAAATGCTTTTGCTACTGCTTAGTGGTACTTGTGCAGTTTAATTTGTGATCCTATATTAAGAAATGGTTTCTACGTACACTTTTAATATTGCTACAATGAACAAGAAAATGATAGTGTGTTTCTATAGAACTCTATATAAACTCTATAGAAACTAATAAGACTATTACATTTTAGAACCTTCTGCAAAGATAACATGGAAATCATATGAAAAAGAAAACTAATTAATGGGAGCGGAATCTTAGTCCTTCCAAATTGTAATGCCACTACATGATGATTCAGGACACACAAATGCATGCAAGTGAATAAGTTAAGACACAACAGCACTGTGCATTAGTATCTGTCATCTCTTACCTCTCAGGAGATGACCATCTGAAAACCATTGCAAAGGTTAACGTGTTCGCAAGAATGGGTCTGATTTTCAAACTGAGAAGTATTAATAGAAACACAAATTCTGAAAGGATGTTATTTAATTAGCATGTGGAAAGGGACAGAAATTAATGTGTGTTTTTAATAATTGATTGTCACTACATAATAACTTCCATATTAAATGTGCATTAATTATGTTTGGTGCAGAGCGTTATGGTTTTCTTTTCTCATATTGCTCTGTGCATACAATACTTTGAGAACAGACTGTCCCTTCCAAAAGAAGACTTAAGATCAAGATATGAAAACAATTTACTCTGTATATAATGTAGTGGGACAAGGTATCAAATTCCCGCTAAAAGCCTGTGTGCTCCTACCATATCCTAATAACAGATTGATTCCCGTCTCTAATTCCTTGTGAAGTTCCCTACATTCTGGAGACTCACATAGACCAGACCAGACAAAGCCCCTTTGTTGATGCAGGTATACAGTGCAACTCTCTGTCCACCGCTGGCTTTTTCTTGCACACTACTACAAAGAGATCGCATTTTGCTTTCTGCCATCTGACATAGCTGTGTCTATAAATATTAGGTACTTTTTAAAAACCATAGGAGCGAGTTGGCTAGTTTGCTAGAAAATACTGTATCTCTATTAGGCTTGTTTGTTGACGTAATGCTATTGGCAAACCCTGTTGGTGCAAAGCAGACCTTAGAGCTATAGTGCCTGTTCTTGTATGTGATACAGGAATAGCACATTAATAACAAATCCATATGTAATATTAAGAATTAATAAAAGTAATACAATTTAGATGTCCAGATTGTTACTGAACTTTTTGAACCTGCAAATTTGGGACAGTACTAATTCTTAGTACTTCTTAAATCTATCTGACTTACCCTAAGATATTTTGAAAGGTAAATAAATAAGCGTGTGCAAGAGAAGGAAGAAGGAAAAGAACAAAAATTTAAATGAGGAGTTTGGTAAAGTGTCACTGAACTTTATTTCCTGATAGCTAGTTCTGCTTTAGGATTGCAGTGAGTTTTGCTTGAAAGTGTGTTGGTAGCAACGGGAATGTTTTTAATATACCAATTCATGCACTTCAACATCCTTCATTGTATCTCAGTTTTGTAAAATGCTGAATTGTAGTGCTTCATAAAATGAACAAAGGGAGCTAATTAATGCCTTTTCACTAACTGTGCTTAATCTAATGTTTTAACAAAACTAAAACTAATCCTAAAGAGAATTATATGAAGACCTGATGGGATTAAAAATTATATTTGATTATGCCTAACAGTTTTTCTATATGATTACTTAGAAACTGTGCTCATATAATAGTTTGATGGACACCTGGATTATTTAGAGCAGACTCTGGCTATTTGTCTTACTGGAGGACAAACACTCCATTGCTCTTTCAGGACAGAATATGTTTTCTTTCAGGACAGAATATGTTTTCTTTCAGGACAGAATATGTTTTCTTTCTTGTAATAGCTACTGACCTGTACATGCATACGCACCTATTAAAAATAATTATAATTTGTAAACAGCAAGCAGAGAGTTAAAGAAATTTTTTGTGTATGAAGATTCTGAAAATGATTGGTTAAATTAAGAAAGTGAGGTTCGAGGGCCAGTGTAGGGTGCCAGACTGAGGTCCTTCACAGGCTGCAGGATGGAGTTCATCCCAGCAGAGGGCTATGTGACAGCTGTCTGCCTGTTGCAGGAGTTCCTCCCAGCAGACCAAGAAGATTCATTTATACCCAGACTCTCTAGAAGCAAGTTGTGTGTGTGTTCTCCAACATATATTGTTCCTTTCTTCCCCAGTACCACTGAATTTTTCTGGCTGCTGCTGTGCCCTCTGGCATAAGAACCCTCTAGGTTCTCTCTGCCCACTGCCGCAGCTTCTCAGAAGAGTGATGCTATTGAAATGTACCATTTTCTCAATTTTGTTTAGCTGAGTAAAAATCTAAGAGCATTTTAATGCAAAGGGTGAAGGGGAGATGTTTTTCTCAATATAAGGCTTTTCACTTCACCTTGAGTTCTTGGTTCACCATTGTCAAGTATAAAAAGACAGGTGCATGTTTCAAGGTTATTTGTCTTGTAAGTGATAGTACATTTCTTAACACTGTCTTATTGTTGGTGGGTATTTCTGCTTTAATTTCCTGTTGTTTATTAGAGCCAAAACACAACACTTGGAACTCTTGCAAAGCATATGCTTTGGGTAATCTGCACCCATGTGTGATTTGGCAACTTTAACCTTTATTCATAGATACGGTACAGCACAAAATATCTGTGGTCTTCCTGGCCATAACATCAAAGAAATTGACTGATCTATCTAGAAGAAATTCTGGAAACCTTTCTTGACATTCACCTTATTCCTTTAAGAATGGTACAATATTTTTAAGGTGGAGGAATAAGACAAAGAGGTTAGCCTGCAGGCTCAGGTACTCTGTCAGTCCTGACCATGATTCATCGGTTTTCCAAAAAGTACTCATGCCTTGTACCCCACACGTGGTTCCTAGTGTAGAGGGGATTGCATTAATCCACTGAAGATGGAAGACGGGTCATCCTAGGCTGCTTCATTAAAGAGGAATAACCTTAACATGCATGTTTCTCAAGCACAAGGAGGAGGGCTCCCACCTTATTTAACCTTATTGTGCTGTGAGTTCTGAAATATTTTGTTTTGTTTTACAGGTGAGAAAGATCTCTTCAGAGCTTATGATTCTCTTCCTTTTCTTGTTTAAAGACTGTAGCATTTTTCATTTTTATTTTTTAGCCTGAGAACTCTTTCAGTTTGTATCATTCCTAAAATTCCTCTTCACTTGACTGAAACATCAGCCAGTAGCTTAATAATTCAACTGGCAAGTAAACAGAGTCATAGATTCCCTTCATGGAGAAAGTGCTTGGTAAAGCATTCTGCTGTAGCTATGGAGCCCTGTGCCATCAGTTGCAAAGCCTTAACAGAATGCCAGTCTAATTGTCACATGCAACTTCATAGAGCTGTGGGAGAAAGCAACTCAGAAATGAAGTGGCTCACTTGATATCAAATCCGAAATTATTTAACCCAGAAACAAGTAAGTGTTCTGTGCCTAACCAGCACACCCTTCACCAATGCTTACCCAAGTAAGAGGCTAATAAACTTTGTGACACATAAATGTAGTTCTAAATCTTAAAACAAAGTCTTTCTGTTGACCATGTACAATAATGAGGATTTATTAAACTCAAATCTAACATGTTCTTTCATGTAAATTGAAGATTAGATGGATCTCTGAGGGTCACAAATTCAGCAACAGTGCTTCATAGATGACTGTGTAAGAACCTCTGCTGAAAGGCCCAAGTGCTTTGTAGACATAATCAGTATATAAAACTATTGCATGGATAAGCAATACCAATTTAACTTTGTCACACTTCAAAGGTATTATTCAGCTCAGCAGCATCCTACCTCTCCGCCCCATAGGGTTTCAGTTTGAATTTTTGTTTTTGTGTCTCAACTTCTATTTTCTTTGTGATTGAAAGAATTCTTGGGCAGAGTCTGTCTTCATTTCAAGTATGTTCCATGTTTGTCAGGTATTCCCAAAGACAGCATTAATATGTACAGTGTTGCACTAATGTTGCCAGCATCTGGAAAACATGAAGAAAATTTTACTGATCATCTTCTCTTAAAGGTCAAGAACAATTCATTGGTACCTTTACAACTTCCTGTGTATACTACAGAAAAAAAAAAAAAAAAAAAGTGTTTTTACTTAAACTGCGATGGTTTAAGCTTAACCACCTTTATTTAAAGATATTGCTTTAGCAAGAGTATTTTTCTGTCTAGGATTGAGACATGTTCTTCCTTTTGAAAATAGATTGTGTATCAGAAATATTTGCCGGCTCCTGAACATGTTTATTTTTTCCTAACTGTCACAGAGATCAGAAACTAATGAAGTCTGTTTGTAAAGCATTCTGGATACAGAACTGCATTTTTAAACTGATAGTTAAAGTTGAAAGCATGTTCTTTTTTCTTTTTTTTTTCTAAAGGATCATTATCAAAATAGAAAGAACATCTGGTAGAAAATGAAGGATAGTACTCCGTACTAAATCTACCACTAGTTTCTAACATATTTATCCTCTCTAATTTATTTAGTCAGCTGAAGCCTAAATAACCAGGGAACATTAAAATTAAATTCCTGAAGAGATATCCACTTCTGAGTAGGAAATCCTACTGCAATCCTTCTTGCATCCACAGGAACAAGCTGGAGGTGAGATAGTTGCCTTAGAGGTGGGAAGAGCCGGAGAATCTGTAGAAGCCCACCTGTGTCACACCAACCTGAATCTCCAAGTAAACTGAGAAATGCTGTATAATAGTTGAACAGTTTCCATTTCTTTCCATACTTCGGCTGGCTATGCTACTTCTTCCAGGAAGATATGCCTTAAAATGACCTGAGATTGCTACTAGGTATTTAATAAAGAGAACTTAAAATTCGTAGTTAGCAGAGATCTATCTACGTATGGAGAACTTGCAGTTACTTCTCCAGCTTTTGTCTTAGAGCACCAGTCATACAGTTTGTGAGCAGACAAAGATATGAAAGAGCTTTGCTGGTTATCCAGCATATTCAGTCATAACAGTTGACAATAGCATCTACTCCTGTAGCAGGGATCAGGATATTAATAGTGAACAAATATTGGGAAAAATTACCGTTAAAGCCTTGTAACATGGCATTCTTGTTAGCCTGGATGTTTCTGCGTATGTGGTTAACCATTGCCAGTCAGGGGGTTGTGTCTTTATTTTACTCAGTTAAGTTGCCATATTGTCTTTTGTACATCTTGTCATTCATCAGCAGGAAGCTGAGCAGCACTTCACTCAGTCTCTGTCAGAAAGCGGCACTGGGGCTCTGAAAGGTTGCATCTCTACTTGGAAGCCAGAGGTGTATTCTGGTGGCCTGTATAACAAATCTGCTTTATGTTAATGAAGCTTGCTCATTAAGTGAATTCTCAAGTTCACTGCAAACAGTAGAAGTCCTGTTTTTTCAATGAAGTACATAAGAACTTTATTCTTGTTTGCTATTAGAACAGTGCTATTATGTGCCATCAAGTCATAATGTTTACAGCATCTGAGGTTCCGGTGTTTGTCTTTGCTTTTCTGGTACTAAAAACTGTATCTTGCAAAATAGGATTTATTACAGGATAGGACCTTTACAAACAATAATGACAAAAAGGAATATGTATTCGTTTTTGTTAAAAATTGTTCATTTGTCAAAACAATCTTCATGATTGTCCCATAGATTTTTTTTCAGCCCTCCAATGATTCTCATATTCACTGTGGTTTTGGGTTTTGGTTTTGGTTTGTTGTTTTTTTTTTAAATAGACAGTCTGTTTTTCCTACTGTGGGTGCAGATGAACACTGTAAAGTTGAAGGTTCAGCTCAAATACTATTGGGTGTTTTTTGTGTAAAGAGAAGGGATATCAAGAGAGTCAGTTTGGGGGAGAGGAAATAGAAACGAGCACAAAAAAAGAAATAGTGCTATGAAACTAAAGGCAGAAAGAAGTACAATCTTTTTAGTTCATAGTAGCAGCAATCCAAAATGCTTTTGGATTAAGGACTGCTTAAATACTCGTGTTACAGAACATCAAGCTTTTACACTGCTAAGATGTGTCTCCCAGACAAAGCTTTTGCTAACATAGGTAAAAGTCACAACTGAATTTGGCCAAGTATGGTGATGGTATGGCCAACTGAGGATGAAACCCAACACAGCAGCTACAGAAAATGTAGAGGGGCAGGTTAGTCTTCCTAAAATTTGTTTCTGGTTGTCTCTTGCTATATATTTGTCTTGTCAGATGATTTTGTGTAAATACAAGATGAAAACATATAATTAATTAGACTCACTTTGTTGCCTGGAGGGCTTTTGTAGAGATGGCTTAAAAATCTTCTATTCCTGATGGAAACAGCTCAATTAGATGAATTTAAACACAGTGGATATAAGGAACAGGCAAAGTACAACTTACTTTTTGTTAATGCTACATTGTATGTCATATAAAACTTATCATGTGGTTTGGTTTCTGGAAGGAAGATGTTTTAAGAATTTCCAGTGGGAAGAAAAGGTAGCATTTTTACAGACAGAACAAAAAAAAATGTTTGTGTTTTATTACCTCTGTTGCCACTGTTCTGTAATGGAGACAAAAATTCTGAATTTATTTGCAGTAAAAGCCCTATAGCATGTAAGACGATGAACAGATAAATATAAGATTTTAATTTTAGGGCAACAGAATAGAATTTCCTACAGAATTATTCTTCAGAACTATTCTCTTGATAAATGAAAAGTGAAAGGAGACTTTTCATGTGCAAATGTATGGAAATTTATGTTTTCTCAAGGATTATTGTACTATATTTATGCTTTTAAATAGAAACAGCTCTCTTCCAGGGTCCAAACACATAACCCCTTTGGTGCCATGACCATATTATGTATCTAAAAAGACAAAGAATGGAGACACACAAATTTAGTAGCTGTCTTCTCTTGTACTTGAAATGTGGAGTACAGCTAGGTCTGAGGATGGAGAAGACAGATAGTGTCAGGATGTCTGGAATTTTTTCCCCGGTTATTTAAGAAGTGAATCTCACCACTTCTGTAGTTGGAGGAGCTCCTGTTTATTGCAAACACACACACACAAGTCTGGTCTTTAGGAGATGCAATTAAGATCTCTTGCTTGTTTTGGACTTAATTTGATGGTCATGTAGGAAAGGTATATGTTTATTTGAGCATGTGCTCACAACTTCAGTCTTCTGAGACACTTTTGACACACACTGAATTTGAGATATTTTTCCCCTCAGGGTGCCTGCATGTGATATGTAACTCTGTGATTATCCTGGCAGCAGCTCAAATTGGTCTGTGCTTTAATGTTACCAAACTATAAAAGTGAGGATTGGGATTCTCTCACCTGTACATCTATAATGTTATCTGTTTATACAATTAAGGTAAAGAGCAGAAAAAACCACCTATTTATCTGCTACTGTTTGTTAAATCCTAGATAAATTGTTCAGGTTGGCTATACAGAGAGCACAGCTGACACATACTCATCTACCCTGATGTTCTGTCTTCCCTATTTCTCTGTTAGGTAAGTTTCTTTCTTTGCATTCTGAAATATTAATTCCCTTTGTTTTCTGCTACTTATAAAAAATTATTTCATGAGCAATGGGTAGTGAGTATGTCTACTAGGAAAGGGAGTAGCTGTTCTCAATATGTTAATTGATTTGCAAATTTAGCTGTCAAAAAAGACCCTGAGAGGAAACTGCAGTAAAACTTTGTTTTCGATTAAGCTAGTATCTCCATAGCATTGCTATGGGCTGCTATGCAAGATGCCTTCACATCTAGACTCTTGGAGATCAGGCACACCACAGAGGTCCTTGGTCCCTAAGGGAAGGAGTCAACCACAACATACCTCTTTTGGATGAGTCAGTGGGAGTATCGTTAGCTGAGATGACTGCAGGTCGGCCAGGATGCAAAGGTATGACAGTGGAGATCTGGGAATAAGAAAAAGAGGAAACCCAGACTTTTGCATAAGCTCTCCCACATTGTTCAATACAGCATTCTTTTGCTTTTATTGTATTATGAAGAAAAAAAAAGACAAAAAGAAACAAGCGGCCTTTTCAGCTACCAGAGCAAAAAAAAAAAAAAAGAATCATCTAAAATTCATATGCTTGAAGAATTAAGTTACACCATTTTCGTTTGTGTACGCTTTTGTCAACAGCATTCAACATTTTGTGAGGGAGCACGAAAGATTTCTCGATTTCAGTGGCAGCTCCTGATGGGAAAAGACGTCTTGGCAGTAGGTGGCAGTGTAGCTCTTTCTTTGCAGAATTTGAGCAAGCAGCATAAATCCAGCATTTACAAAGTACAGCCTTTTCCAGATGCAGGCCTCAGGGCCATATTCAGTCCTGCAATTCACTTCTCATTGCTGGGGATGTCTCATTAAGAGATTAACTGTTTAAAATGCAGTGCTAATGTGAAAGTTTTAATTGGGAAATCCTGTGCATGTTAAATTAATCTTAAGTACTGTTATCTAGAATGCCTGCTTCCTTTCCACAGTGCTTTGTTTTTTTAACTACCTCACATTCTTTTACATCATATTAAAAAACTTGAAATAGACAAACAATGCTTTTTACCTTAGAGTTTGCGGGAAATGCTTTAAAAAGCTGGTTTCTGAAGCCTTCTAAATCCTAAAGTACAGAGATTCCTGAGTGCTATGTGAGCTGAATGGTAGCAGTACTATAGTATATTGACAGACAGTTTGTATCTATGGAGAGAATGCAGGGCAAAGGTTTCATCCTAACCACAACTTATGTTTCATGGATAAGCGTGTTATGCATTAAGAAATTCTGAGAACAACTGGGATTTGCAGTTTGAAAGAAAAGCAGATAGTAACTCAGCTAAACATTTAGGTTGAGATTTCCAAAGTGGCCCTGGGGATTTTAGATACTGGAATCTCAGGCTGCTTATAAAATCGTCAGTCCTTAGACCTGTTTTCTTTTCTAGAACAGGCTTGTACAGCCTTTAATTTGACCACATCCTACACACGTCTTGATACATGGTAGAAGGGGCATCAAAGGGAGAAACTGAAGTTGCAACTCTGCCAGGGTATAAATTATACTCCAATTCTTATCTTATGTGCACGGTTCAGGTTTTGTCTGCATACTTCTGTGGTTATTGGTGCTTTTAAAGCCTTGATCTTTCTCAGGGGCACTGTACACACCATTTGGCTGTCTCTTTTTGTCATCTTCCCCAGCATTTTTTCAGAGAGCGAGCTTTGAGCACAGCACTGTGTGAATGTAATTTCCAGATTTACCAGCCTGGCTGAACTCAAACACAGAAATCCTTGTGATTGTTCTATATTACCCTGTGTAGACATTGCTGAAAACTTGAAAGTAGTCTATGAAATAGATAAAGGTAGACAACTGGCCATGCCTTTAACATACGTATTTTAGACTTTGTTATTAAATGGGATTATTTATTAAGGAATAGCCTGGTTGTTTTTTAAATGTCTGGAAAAAGATGTGGCCAAAGAAGTTAAATGATAAAGATCAGTCACAGAGCAACAGGCCATTAAAGAATGGAACTAACCTATCATGATACAGAGTTTGTGAGTATGTTTGTAGGTAACATCACTTCTGCAGATGCTGAACTAACATTAATAGGATTTAAATATATCTGTTTGAATGACTGAATATAATTATTTGCATTTTTGGCTACTGAATATTCTCTTTAATTCATATATAAATAATGTAGCATAGAAATTACCATGTTCTTTACCAGGATTAAATTTAATGATGGTAAGGCTTTTCAGGATATGTGTCTCAGCTATGAAAGCTAAATTTCACATTCTTCTCTTGTGTGGAATGCTTTTGGGATAAATAGTATGAAGCCCACCCTTTGGCAGAGGAGTGAGAGCAAATCTGCCAGTGCTGACGTTTTCACGGTGCTTTTGCAGTTAATTCTTAAAATGCAGATGCTCATGCTTGTTGTTTGCATGATTTCAAGGATTCTGATGAAATGTTTCATCTGATCTAGCCTCAGAAACAGAGAATATGAAAAACATAAATATCATTCCAAAATATAAATCTTTTACAAATTATTGAATCATCTTTCTGTGTAACCCATCCATTCATAGTTGTTATATATTGCAAACATTGTACTTTATTATTGAAGATGGTCCAGTTTTATTTGACCAGAACACAAGATTAGTATGTGTCCTTAAATAGTAAACTCAAATATTAGTGAGACTGATTTTTCCCTAGTCAGGGAGAAAATGGCTGAAAACATTAGAGGAAAACTGCATCAGATAAGGCCCAGTAAAGCTATATATGTATGAATATACATATACATACATATGTGTATGGGAGGGGGATAAAAGGCTGAAGTAATTTTAAAAGGAGATTTAGAGTGATAAGGTATTTGGAGAGAAGAGGCACGAAAACACTAATTCTTGGTAAAAAGGAAGATTTCCAAAGTTCTGAGAAAATTGTGCTACTTTGAGAGCCAGGTGAGCCAGCTCTTTCAAAATTAAGTGGCTTATGAACATTTCTAGCTGAATGCTGTCTTTTGATAAAGGGAGAGGCTTGGAAGTTTGAAAGGAAGCTGATAAATGACAAATTGCCTTGCATTTAGGAAAGGGAAAACATGGAAAGCCTGGGAAATGATGGTTTGCTCGCATATTGGTGCCCAAGAGATGTTTATGGCAACTCCACGGGTAACCTGCAATACTGACAAATGAAGTTTCACTTTAAGCCTTCTGATTAGTGATGAACAATTTGTGAGCATCCATGGTTTAGGGTAAATTAACTAATTGAATATTAGAAACAATGTGTGTCCAGGTGATTTTGAAATGATGACTCTGGAAGAACCTGCATAAAATCACAGAATCATAGAATGGTTTGGGTTGGAAGGGACCTCAAAAATCATCTAGTTCCAACCCCTCTGCCATGGACAGGAACACCTTCCAATAGACCATCCAAAGCCCCATCCAACCTGGCCTTGAACACTTCCAGGGATGGAGCATCCACAGCTTCCCTGGGCAACCTGTTCCAGTAGCTCACCACCCTCATACCAATGAATTGCCTCCTAATATCTAATCTAAATCTCCCCTCTTTCAGTTTAAAACTGTTACCCCTCATCCTATCACTCCACTGCCTGAGAAATAGTCCCTCCCCATCTCTCCTGTAGGCTCCCTTCAGGTACTGGAAGGCTGCTATAAGGTCTCCCCTGAGCCTTCTCTTCTGCAGGCTGAACAACCCCAACTGTCTCAGCTTGTCTTCATAGGTGAAGTGTTCCATCCCTGTGACTATCTTCATGGCCCTCCTCTGGACTCACTCCAACAGGTCCATGTCCTTCTTATGTTGGAGGCTTCAGAGATGGGTGCACTACTCCAGGTGGGCTCTCACCAGAGTGGAATAGAGGGGAATAGTTACCTCCGTTGACCTGCTGGCCACACTTCTTTTGATGCAGCCCAGGATGCAGTTGGCTTTCTGGGGTACAAGCACACATTGTTGGCTCATGTTGACCTTCTCATCAACCAACACCCTGAAGTCCTTCTTCTCAGGGCTGATCTCACTCCCAGCCATGTGGCTTTCAGTCAGTTCTGAAGACAGGCAGAGTTTGCTCACCTCTGTTTAGGAAATGAGCAGAAGCAGATGGTATCTTTAAGCATTGCACTGTGTAAGTGTACTTAGCAAAGGATGCCACTAGGTGATAGCTTTTCAAGGTGTAGATGCCAGAAACTAAACTGTTCTCAGTGATCTCATTTCACATAACACATGCAACATGATCATTTTAGCTATTGTTGATCTATGTTGAGCAGTTAATCTAAAAATTAAAGGCTCTGTATTCTCTTATTATTACTAATTCTGTGACCCATGCAGTCCCCTTGCTTGTTTCATTGACAGAACATTAATAACTAGTCATGGTAAAGTATTATTTCATTTCATTTGTGAGTCAGTTGAATAGCCACAGTATATCGACACTTTTAGTCCACTTAATTAAACCCAAAAGTACAAAACAAAAGCAATTAATTGCAGCAATCAATAAATATTAAATGCAAAGTATTGAACACAAACTCATGATTCCATGGTACATTGTAATAAAAGATTTTTTTTTAATGATAAAAGCTGGGCTATACTTGCTTTCTCTGAGGGCATAATTTGCTAAGAATTTAATAACACAAATGGGATAGAATTTCCTCTTTTGGACTATTGCTAGAACTTCTTCATCTGGAACAGCTCATAAAACATACATGAGGTTTACAGTATTAAGTAGTCATGTAAATAAATACATTATACATAGAGCAGCCAAGAAATGGTGTGAGGTAAAAGTCCGTTGGTAGCTGTTGAGGTAAATACGCTATGCAAGCAGCGTGTTCTAATTGCACAGTATTCTAAAAGAAAATATTCCTTAAAGAATCAGAATGGCTGCAATTAGAAGCAATGGAAAATGTCTTTTAATATTTTTTGTATTCAACTGTTAAATTAATCACTTGCCTGTATGCTGTTTCAGGATATCAGATAATGAAAAGTAGTTTAGCTTTTCAGATTAATGTACTACCCAATTTTTTAATTTCATTCTCCTAAATCTTACTTCCCTAGACATCAAGTTGGATTTTCAGTTGTCTCTATATCTACTGTTTAACCTTATATAGTTATTTTAATAATGGGTCCTGCTGAATATTAAAAAAGGTGGTTCTTCTTTCATTACTAGTTTGTCATGAGTTGAATTAATCACAGTTGAACAACTTTTTAAAACTATGCCTCAAGAGTTTTCAAACCATTAAATATTTTTCTATTATAAGGACTCAGAATTGTTCACTGCAGAGAATAAAGTACCACTTTTGCATACATTACACAAACATTTTGTGCTTCGTGAATCTACAATAAATTTTCTTGCTGATTACTCATGTAATCTAAGGATCTCCTGCTGTTTTATGGAGAGTCTTATTAATTTCATTCAAGTAGTAAAATTAGCACCTGTAGAGAACCCTTTATGATTTTTAAACTTTTATCATATTTCTAAGAACCTGCTTCATTTATCATTTAACAGTTGGTTTATTTTATCTCCAAACTATTTATTGATTCTCAGGGATTTTTAATGAGGAAAACACCAATATTTAAATGAAATAAATTATCATATCAGTAATGCTGCTTATTGGTGATAGATTCAGGTATGGTCAACAGATATGGAAGCTAGATTTTTGGGGATTAACACTGAGAATTTAAATAATGCTCTTGAACCCAGAGGGTGTGCTGAGATGTTAGTGTGGAATCTCCTTCTCTGCTCACGTCAGTAGAAACTGAATGAAGTACTCATTTACTAGTGAATATGTAGAGATTTTGTCAGAGGGTCAGAGCTTTATCTGGTGGGTCCTGTTATAGAAATAACATAAATGGATTGTAGAATACCAAAGACTGATGATGAATCTTAGGAAGGGAAACATCAGGACATTGAGAAAATTGGCCTTCCAGCTGAGGTGGAAGGGTACAGGAGCCACATCTTAAATTCTTCTTTCTGTCATCTATCTGCTTGATACTGTCTTTTTCTTCTCTGTATGGCTGATTCCCAGTCACGTACGTTTTCAGCAAACCTCTACATACAAAGTCTTAGATAAAATGTGTTAGGGTAAGTGCTAATATTATAATTGCGGACAATAATGTTAGAATACTGAACTGAGTACAGATGAATATTGTGTTAGTGTTTACACACAGAAAATGTAATCTCATTTCCATGAACTAAATTCTATACCTATGGCTCAGAGGTATTTTTACATTTCTTCTGAAAACCACCTTTTTCCAGTTGTAGGGGTGACTTGACAACAAAAGCTCAGTATTGAGTATGCTTTGTAGAGGGAGAGATGATGTTAGGTCCTGGAATATGGGCTTCTCTCTGATGGGCTGAAGTTCTTAATCAAAAATGTATGTTCATTAGTCATTCACCTTTTTATTAGTGGATAGTCAAATCAGCTTAGAAAGGTTCTAGTCTTTTCACAAGAATAATTGCTTGCAGCTCCTTTTCAGACAGGAAGCACAAATGAGTGAAGTGGTTTTCTAATGTTCATATGCAAAGAGATGAAATATTTCCTATTTTTTTGAGGCAGTCTTGTTATATTTTGAGGCATGTGTTTCTTAAAAATTGTATTCCGTGTGGTTTCACTTGCACTTCTTGAAGTGAAAAAGATATCTTTGATTATCCCAAATGGGAGGTTAACCAGTGACATCTGTAGCACCTGGGTCAGGGTTCAGGTAACTGAGCTGCTCTGAAGTTGGGGAAATCAAAGATGGGATCTGTATGTTAGCTGCAGGGAGACTTGGTTGGGTAGTTTGGAAGACTGGAGTGGAAATTCGGTATTGTAAAACTAACAAGGAGCCTTATAGGAAGCATAACAGTGAATGATATAATTTTTACTTTCATGTTGATTTCATGTGATTTGTTTCAGGGTTCATTTTGCCATGATACCACAGAGAGAAGTGTTTCTAACACTTTCATTGTCTTGATTTTTTTTGTTTGTTTATGTCTATCTATTTGATAGCATAGTTTGATGTATTCTTTACCCAACTGAGCCCATTCTAAAAGCAGTTTCCAAAGCCGTGATTATATATGATCCAGGTATGCTGCATGTGTTAAATTGTTTAGTAAGTGTTAAAAACTGTTCAAACAAAACTCTTTCTCTCAAATAAGAGAACAGTTATTGTATTTTTTTTCTGAAAGAATATTTTGAAATATGAAAACTGCTTTCATTTTTCCCTTATATTCTTGAATACCAAAATTAATTTTACAATCTGAGCTCAGGGTGTTTCAGTTTTAGAGTATGAGCTGTTCTGTGTTCTCAAATATGAGTTTAAACTCAGGTATGACACCCTCCGTATCTCTTCACTGTAACTCTAGTAGGCCCTTGGGTAGGTCACAGCCTTGTAAAAGTGATCTGAAAGATTTGTCATGATCCCTTGATTCTCTGGTGTCTTGGGATGTTCTTAATTGCTTTTGATGATAATCAGAGTCCTGTATACCCTGATAACTATGGTGGAAATAATTATTTAGCAGAGTTTAAACTCTTGCAGATAATTAATACTCCTTTTTGTTATTATAGAATTAATTGCTGCTTCAGTTTCAAATCAATCTGTACAGTATAATGACCCACAGGTTTTTGAAACTGAAAAAAAAAAAAAGTTAGGAAAATCATGCACTTTATGAACTTTTTATCACTTAAAATAATTATGGCCTAAATTAATAATGAAAGGCATTGATTAGTGTAATTGGTTTGTTGTAGAAGGAAAACCTTTTCAAAGAAACAGATCTTTGAAACATATACGGGAGAAATATATTTCACTTAGTTTCTATATCTCTATCTCTGCTGATAAACCTAATGTGTATGCTGTTGTGTTCTGCAAAAGTGATCGACTGAAGTTTGTAATACCGTGTCACTGCCTTAGTAATTTCAATTTGAGAAAGTATTTTACATTGTACTTGTTTGAAATGTTTTTGCTCTAATGGATTGTACTCATGCCTATTTTTTCAGATATTTTCCCTTCTCTAAGGTGTAGTAACAATCCTACAATATATGAATAACAAAGGCCCAAAGAAAACTAATAATGCTTATTTTAATTTAGTTATTTGTCCATCTACAGTATAATAATAACAGTCTCTTAACACATGTATATTATGGAGTCGTTATTTATTTTAAATCTTAACAATTCTGGATGTTGTGAAAAAAATGCTGTGGCCTTGCCACCAAGTATAAAAATAACAGGACTTATTTGTACAGAAATTTTGTGTAGACATTGAAGTTATTTGTAGAGAAATTTTCAAGAAAGGGACCTAACAGATTTTGTATATATTAGGTGAATTGACACTGGTAGTCTAATTAAAAAAAAAAAAATCAAACCATTAAATAATGGCATATTTTCTTTCATCACCAGAGTACACTCTTCTCATTTTAACTAATAAGAATATTTTAAAATCCTATATTTAGCCAACATCTAATTTTAGGGAGTATAATGACCTTGGATAACTGTTATACTTTTTTAGCAGTGTATCAAAGAAACTCAGTAGAAAATTTGAAACAATTACCACATTTTGCTTACTGTCACTGTGTCATAGTAAATTTTACTCATCTTTGAGCAAGCATTTAAAAAAAAAGGGACAGTAAAATCATGACAAAATTTCCAAATATATTAGAATTTATATGCTGTCTTCTCTTTCCAGAAAGAATCACAGTTTTTTTCATTCATTATTTTCCTCTGATTTTATGTCTACCATCATAAATCCATAAATGTAACCCTGTCAGGTGAGTGCTAAAATGTTATGCCTGCTCTTGAGAATCCTAAATGTCTGTTGGGTATGTGGCACTGACGGTAAATATGTGTGCCACTTGAAATAAACCTACCATTCCCAAGCCCACATCCCATCAAATAAAATTAAGACCAATATTATTAACTAGACAGGGTTACACAAAAAAAAACCCACCTACATATGAGTAGGTTGGGGGGACACAAGAGGCTGTGAGGAAACACAACTGTCCCAGCTGACCCCAAATAACCAAAGGATGTTGTGATCAGCAATAAAAGCTGGCGGAAAGGAGCATTCAGGGTTACAGTATTTGTCTTCCCATGTAACCATCACCTGTTACGGAGCCCTTCTTTCCTGGAAGTGGCTAAACATCTGCCTGCTGATGGGAAGCAGTGAAAGAATCTCGTTTTAATCACTCTTGCTGTTCTATCCCCCAGCCCATGGGGGTATGAGTGAGCAGATCTGGGGGGCTTGGCCCAACAGAAGCTAACCCTTTTTAAATGAGGTTAACTTGCAACAATAATGAACTAAAAGCTGAATCCACTTTTGTTATGTTTGACTGTGACTTTTATTGCAATTTTCAACACCTTTGCAAATAGAGAGAAGAGATGTAGCCCTCATTTGCAATTTTTGAGTTCTTAAATGGAGCCTAGAGATACAAGTTGCCTGCAATGCCAGGTGTGGAATGATTTATGTATTTACTTCTCTAGAATGATTTCTGATTATTTAATTAGTGCTGCATATATTCAACAAATATTGTATTCCTAAAGTATTGGTTTCCTATAGCCAAATAGTGATTTTTTTTTTAAAAAAAATCATCAATTCAGTTGAAAGTTTACTGTAGATTGTTTGGGAAGGAATTTACTTAACTATTAAAAACACAGTAGAAAATGTACTTGTTCTCACACTGAAAAAGTGGGTTTCTTCTTCTTTCTGAAGGACTAACAAAAAAGTGTTTTGTATTCAGATTTTTAGGAAGCCATTTTTGAAGTCAGTGAATCCCCCAATCATGAAATGTCAGGGATGCCAACAAGCTGAGTGCTTTTTATTTGAAGTATGTCTTTTGTAAATCATGCTGTGACATCATAAAAACTATTTGTGTGTATCATCTTTGGAAAAATGATGACCTATATGACTTTGTGTGTAATAAGGACACTGAGAGCTGTGCTGTGTCATTTAGAAATCATACAGAACTATTGGTGGTAAAATGCCAGGTAGTCTGGGAGTTGTTTTATACTCAGTACTGTAATGAACCATTTATTAAAAAACATGACTGAAATTACTCCGACTTCTTTTGACTTTATGAAGATCACTCCAAAATAGCAATGTAGGTCATTAGACAAATAGATTTTAAGGCAATTATTTTTAAAATTATAACAAGTTGCAAATTCTGGCACAAGTTCTTTAAGGGAAGAATGGAGGATTAAATCCCTCTGTGAATTTTTTTTTTGATTGTGCAGTGAAATACAGGAATTAATGTTTGGTAGCAAAACATCTTTGGTAGTGAAGAAAGATTTTTGAAATCACACATGCTACAAAAAAGAAACAAACTGATGTCACAAAAGCTGTGTGTACAAATATTAACCTCTGGTCTCTTCTCTTCATTGGGATTACATACACATATTCTGATATTCAGTTTCAGACAATCCAGTCCAATGATGCAGAAATGAAACTATCTTCATCCTGAACTGAATTTTTTCTTTTACCTTATTGAAGTAAAGGTTTAGAAATATTAACAATGCTTGATTTAAATTATATTAAGGTATTGCAATATGAATTTAAATGGTAGCAGTTACATAATTCCTGTGATATGAATCACTTTTGCCTGAGAATTAACTTATTAATTACAGCAGTTAAGTGTAATTATTCTGCCTCTTAAGGTACCTTATTATTGCTTTTTAACAATAAGACAAATTTTGCCAAAGGTAATTATCATAACAATAATTTAGTGCACACTTTTGATCTTGTTAGGAATACAATATAATCTTCATGAAAAGATCTTTTCCATGTTAATCAGTCATTCACTGAGCTGTCTTTCATGTTTCTTACTCCTCTGAGAAGTGGATTGAAGCTTGTTAACTGGAGAAGCAGTGAATGATAGCAGAGAATGTATTGCTCTGTTTCCGGGTCTGATTTTTGCCAAATACTGAAATTCTTGCAAAAGCTGAATTCAATTTCTTCCCAGTATTACCAATATTGCAGCTTTTAATAATTCACTTTAAACCCCTTTCGTTTTCCCATTCCCAAACTACTCAGCAGTATAAATTCATTTCTGAATTAGTGTATCACCAGCTATTACCAAAAAAGAAGAGACTTCAGCTTTTTCCATTGTCTTTTCTCTCAGTTTTTTTTTTTAATCTGAGTGTGTTGAATTTATATACTTTCTTGCATCTGGGCATAATTTCATTTAAAAATTGGCAAACCACTATTTTTTAAAAATCAAGTTTTTGGTAAAGTACATCTAGCAAGCGTGTTTTTTATTAGAAGCTTAGACTTTGATCTTATTTCATTTTCTTTGTAGCAAAGATAAGTTTATTAGTGATTTGATATTCTCTCATAAACAATTGCCTTTCCTTTACATCTGTGTTCAGGTGAGATAAAAATGAAGCAAGCCTCTTTGTGAAAGAGACACTCTAAACCAATGGGGATGGATATCACTGAACCCTTAAGAATAAGTTTATTAAAGTAAATTTTTGTTTATTGCTTATGACCATGGAGATGTTTCTCTACAGGTGTAAGACTGACAATGAAGAAAAATTAAACTAGTGGAACAAAACTGTTAATACTTTTACAGAGCTCCTGAATAATTGTTAAATTGTTTAAAATAAATGTTGTATCTATAATATGACACATGATTACCTGCTAACCCCCCAAATTATTCCTCTCTTTTGTAGTGATGTCTTTGTCTACTGTAAAAAGGTAATAAGGACAAGGCAGGTTTTAAATTTATGATCCAATTTGTATAACTAGCAGCCTAGCCTGTTTAGTGCTCTATGTGTCAAATTTGACTGATAGCATTTGACAGCCATAACAAGCGCTTAAATTTATAAAAAGTATGCTTTTTCTTAAAAGGTATCATGGGATTTTGAAATAAGGGCTTTGATCTGTATTAATTCCTAGGTGTTAAAAAATGTGGATGGAAAACCGGTGTGGCACATGAGAGGAAGAACTCTCTTCAAGGCCACCTGCTTCCCATAGCATAGTAAATGCTATCAATGTTTACAGATGTAATAAATATCAGCTGACCATGTAATACAAAGTATTGACATTCAGTATCTCTTCTTCTATTTTACATTTTAGTCTTTCTATTCATGCTTTAACAAAATCATTTGAAAGGCTGTAGCTTAGTTAGCTTTTCTGAGATGTAATATGGATTACAGCCCCCATCAAATCAGATTTGCCCATCTTCTCCTAAATGATTCTCAAAATCTGATCATGCTCACTTTTTGGAAACAAAAAAGTTTTAGGAAAGCAAATGAATGTACTCAAGGTAAACACACAAACACTACATATTACTTCCACTTGCACTTCTCTGTTTTTAAATCCTTTGCTCTATGCCGATACTGGATTATTATGGGGTACCATTCGGCTAGGTCAGTGATTGCCCTGGTTAGCAGTCCAGCTCAAGCACACCAATGCCCTTTTCAGTAGGAGTGGAGAGGATGAGGTGATAGGCACCCTTATCTTATCGCAGCTGATAATGGGCATACTGTTGGATGCATACATTGATCCTTAGTTCAGACTATGAGAGGAAAGATTGTTTTCAATACTGTGCAGCACCGACTGTATTTAGAACACAGCTATAATACTAAAAAGTCAAACAAAGTGATTCTCCTGTTATTTTTTAAAGGAAAAAGATGCTAGGTTCACAGCCTACATGCTTTTGAAGGTCAAGGGTATTCTACCGGGGCAGCAAAGTTGTCATTATGTGAAAGTTCAAATCTGAATATCTTCATTAAAAACACCAGTAGGAGTGTGCTGCATTATGCCAGTGATTCTGTCATGTCTTCCCATTGAAACTGATGGCATGACAAAGAAAAATATCAGAAAACTAATCCAAAATGACAACGAAAAAAATCTTACTGAAACAAACAGAAGCTTTATTTATTTGTTTTTATTTATTTGTTTGTCTTTAATTAAGCCTGGGATTTCATCCCCTTTGCTGATTGGGGGCATAGCACAGACAGTACTGCTTGAGTAGGAAGGAAAATCAGAACTGTGATTGGGTTAAAAGCAGTGTTAAACTTCTGCATTCTTTCTTGTATTTTTAAGAGAAGATATTAAAATACTAAATAGCTGTCTTTGCTGAGGAAAAGGTGTCTGGCTGCCAATCAGTTTAAGATATTCCATGTACATATTCATATTATTAGGAGGACTCCTTGAGCAAGATAAAATATATCCTGAATAGTTCTACGAACTATAATAATATTCAGTTGCATGGGATTGTCAGCAGATTTAGGGGGAGGAATGGAGGGCAAGGTTCAAAAGAGATGGATGAAGAATTAGAACACAATGATTAGCATGCTATGCTTGATGAGTTTAGTGTCTCCTAACAGTAGAATCTGAGCAAATTCTGCATTGTTACTGCAGCAAGCATTAGCATAGCTCTGTTGCTCTACATAGCAAGTAACATGTCAGGAATCAAGTTGAAACACCATACATTTTTAAATTTAAAAGGATCAATATTATTCAACACAAATATATAGAAACTGAGAGAGCTCTGCAGAGGAAGTAAAAGAAAAATCCTTGTTCTAACTTAAGATGGGCAGCCACTTCTAGAAATAACAGGGTGTGATAATGCTGCACGGATTGCTTTTTGTTTTTGAGAGTTGTTTCTCAAATGAAGAAAAGTCATTGCTGCATTAAAGAAGAAATTATGAGTATACTTGCAGGGTGATAAACAGAATAGAAAATGTGTTTGTGTCACCTTTATATCTGTTCTTAAGAATCAGACTCTTGCTTTAATACATACTGATATCTCAGTCTGACATCATCTCTGAGATATGTACAGTCTTTTACATAGTACACACTAAGGCTAGATAAAACCCAGACTTTTTACTGGGGCAAGACTTTTATGAAAACTTGAAAGCTCTGTCTTGGTGCAATGTGGAATGAAGAAAACTACTTGAAATCTAGAATGTTAATAGCCCAATAATATTATTTCCTATCCATCTTTATTTCTGAATATCTTCCATACTGTTCTTTTTCATTTATCTCTATGGTTTGTTCATGCCTATAAACAGAATACAGAAGATTCATTTTTAATGATCAATTTAATAATAATTAAGACACTCAGTAATAGGATCTACTAGTAATTAGAAGTGTAAATAATTACAAATGGAAAGAGGTAAGGCTCATGAGAGCCTCCTACGTTTGATTTGGAGGGAAAAACAATTAAAAGGGTTATTAACTGCATTAAGGACATGTTAATGAAGGAGAAAACATTCCACAAAGTTTTCTTTCTTGGCTGCAGGTTGAATATTTCAATTGTGATTTAATATCAATAATCTATTTTGAATAATGTGAAAGAACAGGGTCTTTTTCATAACATTACTCACAGACCTACATAAAAGTCATGTTCCTCTTGCTGCTGAGGTAGTTTTATTGTCTATGTGTCACCATAGCTGAGTTGTCATTTTTAAGGCAAATCTCATAACCCTTTTGTAACTCTAGCTTGACACTTAATTAGACTTGGCTTGTCTGATGAGGTTGCAGCAGTAATTATGTCTGCATATCCTTTTTCACATGAAATATTTAGTTATTAGCCATTGTCAGCTACTTTGGCCTTTTGAGAAGAGGGAGCCAGCTAACAATTCTAACAGCTATTTCAAATGTCTAATTATCTAATGCATATCTAATTCAAACCTAAATGTGGACATTGGTAAACATTCTTAGATATTTTGAGAAAAGTCACCTGAAATAATTGAGAAGTCTAGCCAATTTGTAGATATCTAGCATATTGCAAATATAAGCTTGACACACCATTCTAATTACAGGATGCATTTGTCTGTAGCTGGATGCTAAATGCTAAATGACAGAGATGACACAGAATGGCTTTACCCATAAGTACCAAATACTACACTTTACATCGAGTACTGTGTTTCATACAGCATGGAATTATATCCATAGAATGCCGTATGGAACTATTGACCACAGTGAGTCTTTTTAAACTGTATAATGAATATTGATTAAATACTAGCTACTCCCTATCAGTTAGCAAAATTTTTTTTCATCATAAATTGCCTATGTATTTCTTGCTTGTTATTTTCACTTGCCTTTCATTGACTTCATAATTCTAGAAATGTTTTTTTCTATATCAGTGAACTTTTGTTTATATTTCTGCAACCATTGTTAAATCAATGAGATGGTACTCCCAGTGTGTTGTGATCAGAAGATTGAAGCTGTACATTTAAAAATATTGTATATAACTTGTCTATTCTTCCCATGTTAAAAAGGAATACTTTGCACAGTATTAGCAAGGGGGCAATTGAATTCATAACACATAAGTTGTTGAGTACTGTATTATACTATATTTTTGTGCATTGTTGAAACACTGGCTCCCCCTGCATATACAAATTAGTTAGAAGAGACAATTTACATGATTTCAGCCTTCCTAGTATGCATTGCCAAGTACTCAGAAGTCAGTTTATTACTTTTTTGAAAAGAAACTGCTGTGGAGATTACCACAGCATTAGCCATTCCTTGCCTGACTATACAGATATATGACTTGATTGGATGTAGGGATGACTTAAGCCAAATGAGAGTTCTGAAAGACTCAAAATTAAGGAAATTTTAATCAGAGTTTTTGAGATGTATCTAGAATTCATATTTTTGGAAGAACATTACAGCTTTATCAATCTTCTAGCTTGTTTAGTGTTCTTCATGTTATCATGCAAGTAAAAGGAGTAGGAAATAGAGTGTAAACTGTAAGTGTATTCACATAACTTATAATTTGTACTGTAACCATATTTCTGGATGCATTTTTAGCCATGTTTGATAGCAGACAGAAGAGAGAAGATGGGCATTTTTAGGTCTTAATTCTTCATGTTAGCAATTTCCTGAAGTGAGAAGAAGCAAACCTGTGTCTGGAATGGGATGCGTGGTATGCACTGAGTGCGGTGTTTTAAGAGTTGGCACCCAGCCATCTTGATTTATGTAGTATCAGCTGTTAGACAAATTTATGTGACACTGAGCCAAACATTAATCATAGTTTAATTGAGTTGATTTACTGATACGAGGCAGAGAAAGAACATCTTCCATGCAACACAGGTATCTTACTATCCCAGATGTGCTGTGAAGAACTGACTTTCTCTTTTTAGGAAAATAGTGAAACATACCTTAAAAGACGAAGGTATAACCGATTCACAGATTCAAATCTAAAGCTCCAGTAACTCAATTGATAAAGGATTAATATAACCACTGCTTACTAGCAACTTCTGAACAGCAATGTTCTCCAAAGGGGAGAGCCAGAACCTAATTTGTCATTAATTTCTTCATATTAGGAGGTTTATTCATTGAGCGTGTTTGGCTTACAAGACACAGAATCACTTGAGATGTCTTGAAATCCAGTGCTTTTAGCAGCTCTCCAGCCAAAATTATGAATTAAAAAATGACATTTCAGAACAGAAAATTAAAGGGTAGTAAAACTATTATCCAAGTTGTTTAAAGTGCTATACTTCCTTTTTAATTTTCCCTTATTTATTTGTGCCTTCTTAAATAATTTCTGATTGGTCAGTTTCTGCATAGTTCACATAAATGATGCATACTTTAAATATTATTTGCATTACATTTTAGGAAACTTTTAAATTAATTTCAATATTTATTTGGGCTCTCATGAAGGTGCACAGTCACGTAAATATGTCATCTAGCCATATACTGTGGCAAAGGTAGTTTACTCAGGTAGGTAGAGCAGTGTCCTATTTTGCTTTCATAGTAATTAACTCTGCAGGCTAAAATTTAAATAAATGGATGTGAGCTACCTGGGTAGCCAGGTGTAGTATCTAATAAATGTGAATGAAGCTACTTGATTTGTTGTAAGAGGAGCACAAGGCAAAAGAAAAATAAAAACCAAAGTTTTTAAGGCACAGTAGAACAATTTCTAGTTATTCCTGTGTTTTCTTGACTCTTGTTCCTTTAGGATAGCTGAAGCAATTCAGTTTCATTGTTCCCTGAGTATCTCATGAATATTTCAGTTCCAAATGGTTGAATGTTGTTTTTATTAGTCCATTTAGATTGCAGCACAAATATATTTTCCTGCATGTGGCTGAGATTTGGAATTAGGGAATATTTGTGGCATGAAGCAATGAACAAAAAGAAATGCATACTGTACAGTTCAATACAGTTGTAACAATTGAGTGCTCTTTACAGTTCACACCTGCAGTGCTTCACAGACCTGGGACTTGACCTGCCATACCTTTTATTTTATATTTTAATATTCATTTCTTGCCAATAGTACTGTCTACTTCCATCACCCTGAAAAGTCATCAGACTGTGAGAGAAAGACTATACTCCACTTCTTTTTATCTTTCCAGTGCAGTTTTCTTGTTTCCTTTTTTAGCTGTCTTCAATTTACTGGTGGACATCCTTGAAAAAAGCAGCTCTGCTGAGCCACCAGCAAGAAACACTTGTAAAGCATGTTTCTTGTGCATGAATTTGATTCCTTTTTTGTAATTGATTGTGTGCACACAAGTGGGGTAGTTGTCTGTGGATAAATCATCACACAGATCAGATCCCCATCCCAAAGAGGTAATAACCTAAATTATTAACATGCCAGTTAAAAAAAAAAAAAAAGAGGAAAAAAAAAAAAGAAGAGAGGAAGATCTAGACTGGTTAATTTATCCATGTATAGTTTTTTAAGGAGTTTTTTTTGTGAGTTCTTCGTCTTTGTTTGATTGGTGTTTTTTTTTTTTAAATATATTTAATTATTATTCTCCCTTATTTATTAGGTTAGGAAGGTTTGGTTCTTTTATAACTAAGGCATACAAGAGTCTTCAGACTTTCCCTCTGGCCAGGTTTCCTGAAATATATGGCATCACGTAGGCAAATTTCAGTGTGTGGTTTCTGAAGAAGCCTATTTTAAAACACTTTACATTGCTAATGAAAGTCAGGATATTACAAGGAACAAAATCCCTTATATAATACAGCCTGCTAGAATTTAGCCTGCAGCAGTTTGTTAGGTACTGGCATCCAGTCTAAATAATCAGGTTACAGAAATGAGGAGAAGATTCGTAAGGAGTGGTTTTAGCAGTGGAGATGTCAGGTAATGACAAGACCCAGAGGCCAGAAATTGATAGATACTGTTCCGTCATCCAGAGGTATCTGTCTTGCTTCTGGAATTTCTTCTGGGTCAATAGAATGTAATTAGGTTGTTGATGGATCACCTAGTTTGCTGTGTTGACCTTGATCCCCTTTGGGGTTTATATCCGATTCCAAGAAATTAGAACACCTTTGTCTGGGGCTAGGATAAGATATTTTGTGAGTCTGCCTCCCATGAGATTTATGCATGGCATTCTTCTGTGGTAAACAATTTTCACCCATCCTCCTAATCTTCTTTTTTCACCACAATATAGTCGCCCTAGGGACATATCATACTTATCCACTAAGCAGCATCTGTTGGAAAATCAGAGCTAAAATTCGCAGCATCTCTGTCACCAAGAAAAAAAATCATGCAGGTTTTAATATGTTCATGCATAAGTTAATTCTTTAGGAAAAGGGCCTTAAGCCATAGATGTAAAAAAGAACATCAATGGAATATTGTTACTGGCAATCAAATCGGATGTCTCTGAAGGGTGTCCAGGCATGTGCATTGGAAAGAGCACTATTCTGTCCTCATTTCCTTTGCTGGCACAAGCAGCAGTCTGCTGATTTTCACATAATTAAGGATTGCATGATGAAGGCAACAGGCATATTATTTGATGGAAAGGTTGAGATGAAGGTGCCAGCTAAATCTGGAAGATTCTGTAATTTGATGTGACTGCTGTCAGGAACACAAACTTGCTGAAATTAGATCTACTGGCTACCACCAGAGTAGTTGGTGAAGTGAAAAATGTACATGCAGGGCTTAGATGGGTTTCCTGAAGTCACTGACTGTATATTTTCATACATCACTCCGGGGCTAAGAAGTACAGTGTTAACCTTCTGTGTACCAAAGCTGACAATTTGCATTTGATAAAATTCTAAAGCATCAGTGGCTTTAGCTGGTTTGGATCCCAACCGCTGAAACAGAAGGAAAACCTAACATCTTTCAGAAGCTTGGCTCTTGGTATCCTGTATTGATCTGTCAGTGCTGTAAGTAGAGCATACCTAACTGATATCTAACAGAAGACCAAAATATAATTTTGCAGGATATTCTTAGTAACTTAGCATGTTTTATGAACCTAATCATTCTCAGAGGAAATGTAGAGAGAAAATACCTGATGAGGTTTTAAATGTAATAATCAATTGTGAGCAAAATGACCTGCCCTGTTCCCTGCCGCATTCTCCTCCCTTTCTCTTGTGTACACGCACCTGAAAGTAGTGGAATGGGGCTGGAGGCCTATCTGACCTAGTCCCTGCTCTTCTTGATTGTACAAATCCAGCATTCAAACAATGAGGACCCTCTTCTTGCATTGTTTTGTGTCCTTTGATTTCAAGCTGGTAGGGTAGGATAAGCTATAGAACTGACAAAGTAAGTTGATGTGGAATTTATTTGCTGAAGGTGCAACTGAAGACAGCAATATGTCTGTTTTATTGGTGCTGGCTTTTTTTCTGTAGGTATCTTGTTTCTGATGGCTGGGCAGGATGCGCCAGAGGGACCAAGACCATCCTGGAACTGTGGTTGTGTTCTGGTATCTGTTGATTGCTCCAACTCTGGCCTGGGTTTCAGCTCAATGCTTTAAATCTGATACTTTTAAGAAGTAAATGGCCTCTTCTAGCTTCATCAGTATTCAGTTCTGCAGCAGCTAGTTTATTGATGCAAGAGTTCTTTGGCATCATATTTAAGGAGCAGACCCTCAGAATGGCTGAAAAAGCAACAAACTGAAGCTCGCTCTGAGAAGAGCAAATGTTTCAGCATTGTAACAGGTCATTTGTTACAAATTATTTTCATGTCCCATATACACCGGATTATCTACTCCTACAAACCATTTAATCTAATATATCTAATGGACTTTTTATGTCATGCATACAATGACATCTATCTATGGATTTTTACAGATGTTTATAATATATTTCAATTAAATATAACCAGAGACTTTAAAGACTCCAAACTTTGCTTTACTTTCTGAATGAGTGTACAGTAGACACACTCCTTTTACTCTGTTCTGACATGTTTGAGTTTTTTTATTTTATCCTGACTTGCTTTTTTGTTGGGGCAGAAAACACATTGAAGGTGCTGGATGTATGGGTAGATTTCCCATAACTGATCCGGGATTTGTCTTATGTCTTACTATGCTTTGGAGAGATTTTTACTTTGTGTCCTTTTCAATAAATTCCAGTTTTAATTGTCTTCAAAAGAAGCTTTGAACTGAGTAGGAAAAATCTGGCTTTGCTCATCAGAGTGTGAAGTAGAAACCTGCCATCTATCTGAACCTCATTATGTTGTATGATCTACTGGAGTAATACACAATTTTAGTATTTTCCCTGCTAAAAGACTTGAATGGTATATAGGCAAATTCGAAATCAGGACTGAGTTATGGTTTTTGGAGTTGAATTTCAAAGAAATGCAAAGTAATTTTTTCCTGGTTGGGATAGTAAAGGTATAAAATATCTCTTATTATTAGGCGTGTAGGTGATGCTGCAGACCACAGCAAGAGCCTCCATGGAGCTGCTGTCACTTCTGAGGCAACAGATACTGCCATGGGACATTGCTGCCATGTTTGTAGCATTGGCTGTCCACACACACAGCACTCAGCAATGAAAAACAAAAGCTCTGGCAGGTTGTGGCTCCCTGGTTTGAGGGAAGAGCACAAGTGGAATTTACAGTTTGCTGTCTTGCCTGTTTCTGACTTCCAATAAATATGTGACAACTTTCTCAAAATTACTGTTAAATGCAAGAGCTTGTGGGCTATCTGCACGGAGTCTAGACCGGAGATTTACTTAATCCACATACCCTTTTATGTTAATACTGTAGGGAATAAAACTGTTCTTGTACCTCATTAATTGTTAAGAGCCACATTACGATTTACAGGTTCACAGTTTTTGTTACTACTTGCAGCAACATTTAATTAGAAAGAAAGTTTTTAAACAAAGTAATCTAGTGTCTGTGCAATACAGTGGTGATTTATACGATTGTGGGTTTTCTGCAACTGCATGCAGGTGATTCCTTCAGCCAGGGAAGAAGGGATATGTCAGCATGCAAAAGCTACAACTACTTTAAGAAGCTATGAGGGGATGGCAAAAAAATTTGGAAGACAGACTGGAAAAATACAGTAAACTACCTATTAACTGCCTGGTTACTAATCCTCTGAGCCACATATGGCTACAGGCTTAATGAAGGCAATGAAATCTGTGCCATTCGCTTCTGAGGTAATTAAAAGGATACTGCAGTTTTTCAAAACATATTAATTTTATTAATCTTAGGTATGATAATGCACAAAGAATATTTGTAAAACAAAAGTAATGGCAAATAGCATCAATAAAAATACATTAATGTCATTTCAATTAGCGCAAATATTTATTTTGTGAAGCTCCATTTTCACCCTAAAATTCATTTGCAAATGATTTACTGAAGCTAAAACTGGTATATGGGCATGTACATGTGTAAAAAAAAAAAGAGACTCAAATATTTGTAAGATATCTGATTTACTTGTAGCTGCAAACTGGAATGTGATTCATGAATGCAGTCTTATTCACAGTTGCATAGATCAGCTACCTACCATTAGATACTATAAAAATAATACTGTTCAGTAACTGTTGAGTATCACTTCCCTTTTAAATGGCATGCTTTATGAAAATAGGTCACTACAACAGTGTGTTTTACTTTTTTGTGTGTCTTTTTGCTGTTCTTTGATTTTCTTTTCTCTTTCTAATACACTATTTTCTGTCCTTTAAATCAATGATATTTAGGCTGGCCTTTTATAGAATCATAGAATCATCCAGGCCGGAAGGGACCTCCAAAGG
Organism: Gallinago jamesoni; assembly: GCA_025769975.1. Lineage (NCBI taxonomy): Eukaryota > Metazoa > Chordata > Aves > Charadriiformes > Scolopacidae > Gallinago > Gallinago jamesoni. The sequence goes on from JAOQGH010000032.1 coordinate 9,432,727, forward strand.
TCATCTAGTCTGAGCTCCCTGCAGTCAGCAGAGACAACCCCAAATAGACCAGGTTGCCCAGGGCCTTTTCTGTGTACTCATCTCATAATCTATGAATCTCCTAAAATTATTAGGCATGCATGTGTTTGAAGTATGCATCATTTACTCAACTGTACACGGATAACACAACTTTAATTGCAAAAAGTGCCATAACTTCTTGTTTGAAGAGGTAAAAATGTTTTAGTCACAAATTCCCCTTCTAAATCTAGAAAAACATAAATTGAATTCTGTTATATTTTGAGCAAGTTCTGAGGGATGTTGCAATTCCCAAAAGGGAGTGCAATACCACTGAGCTCGTGGGGTGTAACTTTGCTGTAACTCTACGTGGAAGATCCCCGTCCTAGGGCTGTGTCCATTTATAAATCTAAGAGGGTGCTAATTAGGTCCACACCCTAATTTACTCCTGTCATTATTGTAAAACAAGAATCCTTCTGGAACATAGAAAAATGACTAGTGGAGGGAAAAAAAGAATCAAGGCAAAAGGCTAATACCCATAGAAAAGCTGGAAAAAAAAAAAAGTCTTCTAAGCATTTTAATTAGGTAAATAGCTATTAACCCTGAAGATCAAGCTTTATAGTTCATTAAACTATATCTTTTTTAAAATTGCTCTTGTTAGATTTTCCACTGAGGCAGATGAATTCAAACATGGCTGCAGGCGTAAGAAGACTTGGAATGCATGTCCATTAAACTGACAAACAGCTTGCCAGATGGAGCCAATGGAAACAACTGTAAATGCTGCACAGTGATTAAAATAATGAGACTGAACTGCTGCAGTGGCTGCAGCAGAGTTCTGTGATTGCATTTGAAGAAGGTTCCAATATTCGTTGTAATGCATGCTTCTGTCACTGTCTGAAGATCTTTGCATTGGGAAAAAAATTAGAAGTGGATAACCTGCATTATGAAGTTAAAATAGTCAGGTCAGTAGTAAATATCACAAACTAAGATATTTTAGTTAATATCCATATATTTGCTTCTGTGGCTGTGGAGTTTTATTACATGAAAAATTTGTGGCGTAGAAAAGTGGTGCAGTATTATGAAGTATCCAGGTAGAACTGATGAAATCACAAGCCTAAAATCTCATTCAAAATTTTTCATTCATTCATTCTTAGGCTACACTTTTTTATAGGGGATCTCTTAATCTTGTCTATTTCACTGTTAGTAGTGACCTTGAAGTAGAGGTAGTTGAAAGTTTACATGAGGAAGCTTTCCCTTTCGAAATTTGTTTTCATTGAATGTAGCGAGAAATGTAAATTCTATCTAAAAAGTGGACATTTCTGTGGGAAACGTAAGTTTACTCAATGGAAGTGTCATAATATAATGTTGATATAAGGAATATGAAAACAGACTAGAGTCTTTCACTATAAGGACAATATTTTTTATGTTATTTAAATGTTTTTTCATGTTTTTACTCCCCAAGTTATGTTTTAATTGCTCTCACTGCAAGTATAGCCATAAAGTGCTTTTTTTGCCTGATTTTATTTTTTAAATTCTTGATTTTTTTTTGTCCTCTATATGCATAACAGGCAAATTCACATGATAATAAAGTTATAATCATAACCATTCTGTTTTATAGATAAGCTACATAATACCTGAGCAGCAGAAAAACATCTTTTTCTTTATAGGTCCAGATGACCTATATTTTATATTTTATTTTTTTAAATTTTTTTAATATATATACACACACCTTTTTTAAAAAAAAGAGGTCTTTCATTGTTGCCCTGAGAGACTAGGTAGCAATGAAGTATAGATTTATGTTCTTTGTTTGAAATATGGGGCAGCGGCAGTGGTGTAAATCATAATACCTCTATTATGTCTATGTAGTTAAATTAGTATACAGTCACTGAAATTGAAATCAGAATTAGGTTCAGCCTACACATTACTTATTTAAATCCCTTCATGATTATTTTTAATTTCTTATCTAGACCCATCTAAAGTCAGTTATGTGACTGCTTTTTGAAACTAATGACTGGGGTTTTCTGGGCAGTGATATAATAAAATTGGTAATTGAGTACACTAAAAATATGAACAGTTACAAATGTTGTGCATTAGGGCCTAAACTGAAGAGCTGAAAGAAGCCTTCCACTATTAGAACAGTTTTATAATGTAATACTCTAACAAATGGGTTTAAATTTTTCTTGAAGAGATCTGGCATAGTCTATGGGTATTGCATAAGTCATAATAGAAATGTAATTGAACTGTGTGTGATTTAGTGGAGCTTCAATATAGGTGAGATGCTTTGTATCACGCTACCCGGTATGGAACCTGTACTGCTGGGTACAACATACACTATCCTGAGTGGTCCCACGCAGACAGAAATATAATGCTTCTTGTCTAGATCCCTGAATTCAGAATTATAATGAGCAGTTTAGCAAAGGTATTTCTGAGTGGATTTAGCCTGCATTTTTTAATTTGGTTTGGTGATTCTGGGGGAGAGCGCCTATTACACTTAATTTAAAAATAAAGACTGGAACTAGAAGTTATTACACTCTTTGCAATGATAACTCCTCATTTATTCAGGCTCCATCTTCTGTCGCTCAAGTAATGCATTTGGCTCCAAATTCAGAGGCTCAGATGACTGAGCTAGAACTCTAATAGCTGAACCTTTAACCGTGAGGCCCAAGAAGCAGTCATTTTGAAATTATATATATATTTAAATACAGTGCGCCAATTTACTTCCTATGCCTCATGTCTGTATATAACAGAAAGAGTTTGAAGTCTAGCAACGGGGAAGTGATCCTGTATTTGGCACTGATGAGGCCCCACCTTGAGTACTGTGTCCAGTTTTGGGCCCCTCACTTAGAGAAGGTTATTGAGCGAGCCCAGAAAAGGGCTCCAGTGGATTTAGTTTGGAGAAAAGGAGGCTGAGGGCAGACCTTATCGCTCTCTACAACTACCTGAAGGGACGTTGTAGAGAGTTGGGGGTTGGTCTCTTCTCCCAAGTAACAGGCAATAGGACAAGAGGAAATTGCACCAAGGGAGGTTTCGATTGGATATTAGGAAAACATTTTACACTGGAAGGGTTATCAAGCATTGGAACAGACTGCCCAGGGAAGTGGTTCAGTCACTATCCCTGGAGGTATTTAAAAGATGGGTGCTTAGTGATATGGTTTAGTGATGGCTTTTGTCAGTGTTAGGTTGATGGCTGGACTAGATGAGCTGAAAGATCCTTTCCAACTTAGGCAATTCTATGATTCTAATAATATTATTTATTGTCCTTCAAGCCTGCAACCTCCACCCTCAGCACTCTTTCTCATTCGATTTGAGCAAGATTCCATCAGCACCCCAAAGTCCTGTGGTGATACACTACACAGATTTCCATGAATTGCATGCTACTGTTGAGAAAATGGGACTTCAGGACCCAAACCAACTCTTCTTCTTGCTGCACCTCACTCACATCCTCCTGTTGGATACTGCTGCTTGGCTCATTCTCTTCTACTTTGGGACATCCTTAATGCCCTTTATTGGCTTTCTGGTGGTGCTGACCATTTCCCAGGTAAGCAACGATGTCCACAGTCTGTATGCATGGACTTGCATCAACTTTTATACACGTAATAGTATTGCAGTTTTCCAGTCCTCCATTTCCTTACTTGGTGTAGTTCTCCTTTGTTACAAGACGACAACCTCTGTATGGCATGTGTTTATAGTAGATGTGTAAAGAAGAAATGTGGCATGTGGGGAGCTCCCACTAAACCTAGTCTAGGATTGCTTCAGCAAGATATATTCTGGGGGAATCACAGATACTTTTGATGGCAATTAGGATTTCTTACTGGTTGTCCTGCACATTTTCTAATTCTGCATGGTCTTAATAGTTTATACATTATTTATAATCTTGTTACTCTTTGAAAAGAATAATAGAGAGGTTTCTGACCATCGTAACCAGTTGGACTAGACAATTGTTGTAGGTCCCTTCCAACTGAACTATTCTTTTTCTATTCTATAATCATGTCTTCATTACATGTTAAAGACCTTTACTCAAGTCATGAGTGAAATTTTCATCCTTTGCAGGAAAAACAGTGAAAATTTTCCTGCTTGTGATTCCTGTAAATTGTGACCCCTACAATATGTTAAGGACCCCTTTTTCAATTACAAGAATAAGAAAAAAGAATACAGTTCCACATCTGTTACTTTTTACATCATATAATATTTGAATATTCCCAGACAGAATGCCATGAATTACAAGCTGAGTTTTAGCTATATCTGCAGTGGAGCTTTTTTGTTGCTTTGCGTAGTATCTGTAACAAACAAGCTATTGAAATGAAGAATAGGATCAGTTACACTTTTGGCAGTACTTCCAGATTTCAAAACTGTGGGAGTCAGCATCCATAAATCATTTAAGAACTGTCCAGCAAGCAAAAATGAAATTAGCGAAACTATGTTTTAAACACATTAAAGAGAAGAGTTACAAATACTATTTCAAGCATAGCAGTAAAATGGGTTCAAAATTTTCTTGGTATGAATGATTCCTTTGGTAAAAGTAGTGGCTCTCAAGGATCTTTGATCTTTTCTCGCTGAACATAATTTGCTCAGTATTTCTGTGAAAGCCCTTGCTGTATAAACAGGAGAAGTTTTCTTTTCTATGGGTATTCACAATATTTTAAATTATATTTGTGAATATTTTTATCTGTTTGACTCTCTTGTTTGGGTAATGAAGTTATGAGCTTTTTTATCAGTGTCCATAGAATAATTTCAATGAATAGTTTCCCACATACCTTTGTAAGACTTCTGTATACCAGAAAGATTCTTACAAATAACACTGACTGACCTGAGTAAGCAAAGGAAGGAGTCCATAATGAAGGGAGAGAATTGAACATCTTTTGTTTTCAGTTATATTTGTATCCTCCCTTTGGCCTAAAATCTACCTGGATCCAAAATGCTACTGTATCCTGTGTAGCCTACACATTGTGCTTCCCAGTACTTTATTCAATAGTTAGTGTGAATTACCCGTTATTCAAGGGAAAAATCAAAGGAAAATGATTACAATATTTGGTGATGACAAACTATTACATTATGTAAGTTAAACCAGTGTTGTCTAGTTGGGATGCCTAATTTTAAGCTTCCTTTTGAGATTTGGACTTCCAAATAAAAATAGGCTGCATTTTGTGAAGTCCTGAGGTTAATCTGAGCTGCAATTAAACAGCAAAATCAACTTAGAAATTGATTATTTATGTGCCTCTAGGCAGTCAAGTATTGGGCTTGAGATTTATAAAATGCTGGAAAGTATTACATTAATACTGCTTATAAAAGCGATAATTTTTAGTGGCCTAATTTTCAAAAAATCCCATTGAAAGTTAATGAGATATATATGGCAAAGTACCCACTTTTCATTTGGAAGAAGCTTTCTTTTTTTCAAGAAGCTCTTAAATGTCACTGAAAAGCAGTATCTCACACTTTGAATTTAATCCAACTTCAGTGGTATATATTGGTTTTATTAAGACAAAAAAAAAATCCTTTTTTTTCAGCTTCACAGACTAAGAACATTATATTTACTTGTATTTTCCAACTGATGAATTGAATAACGAAGTACCTACTTTTCAAGAAGTTTTTAATAACATGATGATAGAATTAAGTGGTGCACACATTTTGTATGTGTCACTCTTCCATTCAATGAAATAATAATGTGTTGAGGCAAGATTGATTCATTAGAACTACATGGCATTCTTGGAACTTTTCACTCATTATGATTTCATTAGAACTGATAAATCAATGAAAATGAATAAACAGCTTCAGCAGATCTTATTTTGACCTGTTCAACTCTGAAATGTAAACTGGATGGATCACAAACCCCAAATTCACTACATAGTGAAAAATAAGTAAAATAAAAAATAAAACTAATGAATGACATCAAAAACTGAAAAATGTGTAGGTAACCTTCTAAACTCAAATGATAAATATTCCTGACAAGTTTAGTGTGACCTCTGAAGGTTAGAGTCCTAGAATTGTAGAACAGTTTGAGTTGGAAGGGACCAGGCTGTGCAGATCGTCCACCTGGTCAAATCTCACACAACTTTTCTCACTACAGCCATCTGTTACCAGCAAACAGCTCTGGTGCTATCTGCAGCCCAAGACCTAGATGGCTACATGTTTTTGTGGGAGCTCTGTCTGGCTTGCTGCATGCATTCTGCTGAGTGCATTCCGGTGGGTGGATACCACAGCCATACTGCTTCTGAGGGGGTGATGGCCACCAATTGAACTCACCTCTTGAGCTGTGGGATGACGATGCCCTTCCTGCGTTCCCTGCTGCATGCTACACCTCGTTTGTCTGTGCTGGTCTCAGTGCTTGTGCTTGCTAGTGCTCCCCAGGCTGCTTTTTATGAGTGTGGTTGCAGTTGTTCTGGCAATACCCAGGACATGCTGGCTCCTGGTGGGTCTCTCCACTGCCTTGATGTTTCCCTGCCTCAGAATAACTCGCTGTGCACCAAGATCTTCTGCTCCACTGTGGGTTGGACTGGCCCTAGAGCAGCTCGCCTCGGTGACTGACTGGCTCAGCCCTTGGGGAGGATATGGGACGATGTGCCAGGGAAGAGAAGACGTGTCTCTGGAACATACTGGTTTGTGAGGTCAGACATGGAGTCTGTGTACCTGGGCTATCCTGATGCAGAGGAGCACCCAAGCGATGCTGGCACCTGTGGGACTCATCCTGTTCTTGCTGATGGTGGGTGGCAGGTGCGAGGATGCAGTGGCAGCCAACGTGGGCCGTCACACCATGAGCCGCATTGCCAAGCTGTTGTCTCCCTCTGAGTGCCGCCAACTCCAGAAGTGGCTGGCGTGGCCCAACAAGGAACTAGAAGAACAGGAGCTGGAGCAGCTCTCGGAAGAGAACAACTCCAGCCGTCACCGTCAGGACCTATATGGCCCCGTGGGATGCTTGGAGGGCCTACACAGCTGGCTGAGGACAGCAGGAGAGATGGTGACCTGGGACTGGCTGGTCCATGGCCTCCGCCAAATCGGGCGCCCTGACATCGCCCGGGAGCTGGGGAAAAACCTGAACCAGGACAGGAGCCTGGAGTTGCAGAGGAGCATGGAGGAGTACAGCCGCAGCGTGCAGCACTTCACCCACTCTCTGCTACTGGAGGGCAAGCGGCGCAGCCGGGCACGGGGGAGAAGGGCAGCAGATGGGGACCTGGGGGACCTGTGCTTTGAGAGGCAGTTGCCCCCACCGTACACCCGCAGCCTCCTAGGCTGGGTCAGCCCCTTGGTGTTTGGCATCCTGGTGGGCTTCCTCACCTCCTTCCTCTTTGCCATGGTCACCCTGTACTTCTCCTGCGGGACACTGGGCATCTGATTATAGCCACCTGCATTGCTGTTATTAAAACCTATATTTTAATCAAGAAATCGCTTGCATCAATCAGACTAGTTAGAAGTAGCATGCAAGTATTGGAGAAGAAAGTGAAGGACAAATAACCCTAAGTGTGGTTTTATAAGATAAGTGAAGCAGTTAACTATTTGTGTGATACTTTTTTTTTTTTTTTCTAAATTAAATTGCCCTTAGACAGTGCCATTTCCTGAAGGGCCAATGCAGGCAGTTTCTGGCACAGAGATGGTCCTCTCAGGGAGGCCCCTAACAGTAAGTGAAGATCAGTCAGGGCTCAGCAGCCACTGAGGAAGGTTGGCATACAGCATTATGACTTACTTGAACAGACAAGCAAGAAACCTTGCACGCTGTCTTGTAAAATGAATAACATAATAAATTACAGAATAACGAATGAACGGTTAATGACTGAGAAAATTTGACTGACAAATACACGGAGCATGAGTAAGAGAGAAATGGATCTTAAAAGCATTGTATTAAGCTAAGTAAAAGAATAAGGAAAGAGTCACTGTTACACTTCTCTGCCTACTTTTTCTCAGGATCCTCCTTTGGAAAGCAGAAGTTTCTGATATTGTTCTGTTTTCAGTTCGGCTCCCAAGGCAGGTGTTGATCTGTCTTTCCAAATACATCCTCAACATTCATGGATAAACCTGTTCAAATAGTGAAAAGGTAAAGATGAAATCCCAGCTCCACTGAACAAAAGTCCTTCTGTTTTCAGTAGTATCCAGAATTTTTCTCTGTGATATGCAGCTCTGCAAATAAATTAGCATTTTGATTTCAGAATTGTAAACATAAAAGTCCAAAGATATGAACGAAAGAAGGGTCTCATATGTGTTGATTTTGTAGGTTCAGGCAGATGGAGTTCTGTTTAAGAAAAAGTTCTTTAAGAGGCCACCTGAGAACTCAGCATATCCAATAAAGCATATAATTTTATTTCCCTTAAGTATGAAGAACACTTTCAGCATTTTATCCTTTTAAGTGTTATTCATAGATGTGTACACGGGATGCCATTCACAGAAGAAATGAGGCAACCTATAACTCAGCTTATTAGGTCTGTAGCTGGTAAAAAAGGAAGGAAAAAAGGAACTAAAGAAAAGAATTACAAGCAAGCAGCTCTTGGGGGGCCTGATTCCACCAATATGCCTTAATGGGCTCATTGATCAACCTCATCTGGGGTCCCTCACAAGCTCAGTTCAGTCCCTGCCTGAGCCACTGTGCTAGTTTTGGTTGGGATAAAGTTAAATTTCTTCATAGTAGCTAGTATGGGACTACGTTTTGGGGTTGTGCTGAAAACAGTATTGATAACACAGGGATGTTTCAGTTACTGCTGAGCAGTGCTTACACAAAGTCAAGGCCATTTCTGCTTCTGCTCCCACCCCACCAGCGAGTAGGCTGGGGGTGCACAAGAAGTTGGGAGGGGACACAGCTGGACCCAACTGACCACAGAGATATTCCATACTATATGATGCTCAGCAATATAAAGCTGAAGGAAGAAGACAGAAGGAGGAGGATTTTATAGTGATAGAATTTGTCTTCCCAAGTACGTGTTACATGTGATGGAACCCTGTGTTCCTGGAGACAGTTGAATACCTGCCCGTTGATGGCAACTAGTGAATGAATTCCATGTTTTGCTTTGCTTGTTTGTGCGGCTTTTGCTCTACATGTTAAACTGTCCTTATCTCAACCCATGAGTTTTCTCACTTTTCTGATCCTCTCCCCCATCCCATCCAGGGGGGAGTGAGCAAGTGGCTGTGTGGTGCTTAGTTGCTGGCTAAGGTTAAACCATGACAGCCACGTTGAAGCTGTGTCTGTCTCCAGCCCTGCCTACTGGATGGACCATGGACTTTGCAGTGGGGCCAGCCAGCCTCCAGGTCAGGCCGATTGCATGTACATTGTAGCCTGTCTCTGGCCCTGACAAGAGTCTTTGGACTGACAGGATGGACTATGGACACAAGGTGTAGCCCTGTCTCTGGCCCCATCACCAGCTGCTCTTGACAGGGCTCTCTGTGGAGAGCGTACATTGGCATGTCTGGCGTGTCTGGGGCTGTTGATGGACCCTCTTGCCAGCACTGTGCTCTGCCTGCTGTGTTCAGACCTTGTGGGATGGTGCCCCGTTGGGGAGGGTACAGCCAGCACGGAGGTTCCCCTTGGCTCCTGGCTCCCTGTCCCTAGGGGAGCAGCTGGCTTTTGCTATTCCCTGGCAGCAACGCTTGTCAGCATAGTCCTTCGTGATGGGTTCACCCTGTCACAGCCAAAACTTTCAGGCCCACCAGCTTTCCCTTTGATCTTCGCCTTTAACTGAACACATCTATCAAGTTTTACAAAATTGACACACAGCTATCCGATTCATAAGCTTGAAAGAAAAAGAAATAGCACTTTTATGAAGCCACGGATGAAAACCAGAACATTCTGTCAATACAACAATAGACCCATTGCAGAACAGAGGAAAACAAAATCATATGCCATTTTCTAAAGTTAATTTTATACATAGATATTCTTTAAGTTACAGTATTACCAAAAGAAGGTAGTCATAAAAAGCATGGACTTCAGCTGAGCCATAATTTCACTACAAACTATTACATTTCAGGTGTCTGTATTAAAGGGACCATGCACTGCTCTGACATCAGGAGGGAAGTTTCTACATGACCTGTTATTATGTTCCCAGGTAGGTCTTATTAGACCTAGCATTTATTAGTTGCATTGGTGAGACACATGGAGATCTTCAAGCTAATCAAGACTCTATGCTATATAGTTATAGTAAATTATAGTTTCCACCAAGTGAGTTTATAAACAAAATGTTGAGAAAGGGCAGCTGAGAAGGCAGAAGAAGGTCTCTGTAATAATGGAGTGATTAAGTTTTGATAAACTAGCTTTTCTAGATGAATTATTTTCAAGATGGTGCAGCAGATGAAGAATTTAAAGTTAATTTGGAGGTGCATAATGATGTCAGTCTGAGGACTTTAATAAAGGTCCTCCCATTTAGAAGGACTGGAGTAGGAGTAAATATAATGGTTCTAATAAGAAAAGCCTTCCTGGGGCTGGTAAGATTTATAGAAAATACTGAAAAATAAAAAGAAAACTGCTAATTAATTTATATGAGGATTGTACAAGTAAAGAAGAATGTGAAGGCTGTTGGATTTAGTGAGACAAAGCTGGTATTCTTTTGGTGGCAGAATGAAAATCCGTCAAAAATGATGAATCAAAAAATTATCCAAATAGCAGCATATAAATGGATCTGGCAAGACCCTGAAAGCAGCAGTGAAGATTGCATTTGCACAAGGCAAAAATGGTGGCTGGAAGAATACCGCATAATGACAAACACTGAGTCAAGAGACATGACAAGTTATTGACAGGTAAGCTGTTTGGATGAAAACAGAGGGTTAAATCGAAGGTGAAGTTCAGACTGTGGCTTTAAAAGATGGGAAACACAGCAGTGGGTCTGTAGAGAAAAATGCGGAAGGGAGGGCTTGGGAGGAGGAAAAAGAGCTTGTTTTTGGCTATGTTTCATTTCAATTAATGAATGTCCAAGGGAGGCATAAGACTGGTATTTTGAAAGTAAAACAAACGTGTGTGAGAGCACAGGCCAGAAAGGTATGATTTAGAAGGCTTGGGCCTGATGATGATAGAGAATCTAAAGAAATTACCTGAACAAAATAGCTCTCCTTTGGTTAATAATACCCAGGCAGCCACAGAGCTAGTCTTTTCTTACTTAAAGAGAAAGGCAGGCAGCATCTGACACCTCTGCCATTGTTGATGAGTAGACCATACCTTTTCAAAGACTACAGCTTTCAGTCTCTGGTTAGTTGAATTTTTGTGCCTGTTGCTCAAATTTTGTGTATGATTCTGATGTCTCTCATTTTTTTAAGTGTGCTGAACATCTCTATTTTACAAGAAGTGTATTTTTTGTCTGTGGTTCTGCCAAGTTTGGCCTTTCTAGTATGCAGAGTTTTATCATGCTAGCATATCATTTTAATACACACATACACAAGCATATAGAAGGAGAGAGCTTCATATATGTTTAAAAAATAAACAACAAGACCAACCTCAAAACTAGTTGCAGAACTGTGAAAATACAGAATATACAACTTCAAAAATGTCAAGAAGAACCATAATGAAGTTGTTACATGAAGTCACAGGTTAAAAATGAAAGAATGCACTGGTTCTGTTATAAAACTCATGTTAATTCTGTGACTCCACTAAACTCAATATAATTGTCCTCACTGACTTATGTCAGCCAGATCATTTTAAGCAGGTGTCTCACAAAATTGTAGAGAAAAATATAGACAATATTTGGTCGGTTCGGTTCATTATTTTGTAAGACTATTCAGGCTAGCATATATTCTTTGTATTACTTTTTGTCCAAGAATACCATTTTGTAGGACACGAAGAGAAATCTAAGGTCCTAACAGATTCAGGGTCATTACCTAGGAAAGAGTGCTCAAAATCTCTCATTTTTTATCACTTTGATATTTTCTGGATTACTGCATTCAAGTTTACTCTGATTTGGTTCTGCGCTATCAGTTGTCTTGGCATGTGGGGAGAGAGCAGAAAACACACACGCTGCTCTTTAGAATTCTAAATTGCTTTGCAAAGATATATTAAATATAATAATTTAACTAAGATTGCTGAGTTTGCAATAGCAACATGTGGTGATTGGCAAATCAAAAAGGAGTGTTCTTTCTCTGAAAGGGAGAGAAGACCTGCTTCAGACAGGCAGTTGTATTGATCAGGTGCAGGAATCTTAACTGGGGATGACAATGCTAGAGCAATTCACTCTGTTCTTTCTTTGTAGGGCCTGTGATTGTCTTTTATTCCTTCTTGTTACATCCTTGCATCTTTAGTATAAAAGGATTGTTTTACATATGTTGGCTACATGTTCTTTCTTCTCTTTATTGTCTCCTAAAAATATTTCTACCCTGCTCTCAAGGATGTGTTCCCTTATTAATCCATAATTGACCATTAATGATTTATGTTTACACCCTTGGGGCTTCTGTTGTCATCCCATGCTTGTGCTCTCAAGGGCTTCTACTGCAAGAGTGATTCTTGGTGGAGATTTTCTTCAGTAATTTACTATCCTTGCTCTAATGATAGAGTCTCAACACATCACAACAGGAAATAATGCACAGGGTCAACTAACATATAGGTACCCCAGATTTTTGTAGTATGTCTTTGAGTTCACAAGTGTGAGTATTTACTACCTGTGAATTTAGTACTACAGTAACAGTAAGGTGATACCTCCCAATATTAGTTTCCTGAAAAGTCTTAGAAAGATTTTGTGGTGGTGTTGAAAATGAGTCAGGCTGGTAGCTTGTCAGTCCTTGAAAGGTTAGCTAAGATGATCCCTTATTCTGTATGCATTGATTGGTATACTTACACAATCTTTATTTAGCCGTGTTTGATCAATGAAAAGGGAGTATAATTTTATGTGTACGTACTCAAGGCAGTGTATCCCAGTACCAAATGATCAGATTGAAATTCACAATTGACTTTCGAGCATCTGTAAGCAGTTGTTCCACTTGTGATTTGTTGACAGTCATCAGATCTTTGATTGACCCTTAATACTCTTGGTGCTTTTTTGCTTTCTTGTTTACTTATTTGCTTTATCATAAAGGGATAACTTTAAGGTAGAAATATTCTCAAGATAAATTTCTCTTGAGAGAAAGAAACCAGATACCAAAATGAGAATTAAATTGTGCATTTGGGATACTTCAGTTTGGTGTGTAACTAGATGTTTAAAAAATACTAAAACTAATAATCCAGATATCATAACAAATGCATGTTTGCCTCTGTCACTGGCAGGAGTTTGATTTCATGTGCTTTCTTCTGAGGAAAAGTTTAGAGAGTTCTATCAATTATTGATAAATATTTAATAATACTTATTTACGAGTATGATTACAAAAGGGGAATAATGGATCCAAAGATGAAGACCATAACTATTTAATAATTTTAGGTGTATTCAACAGAGAAAGAAACAAAACAACCCAAAATCCAGACCTAAGAACAGACAGGTCTATTACCATGACTCAATATTGCCAAAATTTAGAGGCATGTACTGTAAATACAAGACTCATGAGACAGGAAGTACTGACTAAAAATTACTTTGGTGTATCATAAAAACAAACAAAATGCATTCTATTAAAAAGAATGAAGATTTCAAAAGACAAAGGTTAGTAATTAAAGTTGAATGTTTGCCGTGTAACCAGTATATAGAATCAGTATCTAATCAAAGTTTATTTCTGGATATATATTTTGGAAGTGCCTAATTTGGGTTTATGGAAAATGTGATCTTCAAATAATCAATTGGGTATTAAACTGTGATTCAGTTCTTCCCTAATTACCAAGAGCTAGACTTTGCCATGTAAATGAAGACTTTCAATGTAGTATTTTATCTGCAAAATATTTAGTTCACAGATCAATGATTACAGTTGTGCTTGATATCTTGAGAAATATCTCTGTGCTTTATAAGCTACAAACACAGTTCTACCAGCCCTACTGAAGTATGCAGTACTTCAGAGAGATCCCTTCGTTGGCTTAGCAAACATGAGCACATCTGTATTCAATGAGAGATATAGTAATATAATGGGAAGGGTAGGAAAGGGATAGAGATTTTTCTGAGTAACAGAAAATTTCTGTACAATATAGAAGGCTTCTGTTTGTATTGTGGAATGTGGAACCAATGGTAAAGTGATGTTACGCTCATCTATAGCAGAGGAAAGAGGGAAGGTCCAATGAATGTTTTCTTTATATATCTTATTACAACTTTATATATTATCTATATAAAATATATTACTTTCACTATCTATATAAAATATATATACCAGAACTATATTTATGTAATTAAAATATATTATTATAGTATTAATTATACTATAATATGGTAAATAACCCATTCTTATATAATTTCTTTTTATATATCGCATATAATAAATATATTATATATGCATATATCTCTATATAGATAACTATCAATCATGTCTGTATATATGACATAATTCATTATAGGATATGATAATGCAATTTTCCCCTCATAGAATACACATAAGAGTTGTCTATTACTATAACTTCCTATACTATAATTGCATTTTTAGTTTAGAACCCTGTGGCTCTAATTTGGCTGATGACTGGATGATCAAGATTCCCACTAGGAATTGTCTGACATGGTTTTACCAATTCAGCATAGAAACCAGATAGCTCTGCAGCTGTGTAGATGGTTTCAGTCTTTCTTTCTTGATAAAGGGACATTTACCTAAAATGGACATGCCAGAACTGCATGATGTTTAAGCCGTAGCTGTTCATATTCTGTCTTGTTCTTGTGGCTAAGTGACTAGAGAATTGTTGGTAATTCCTTACACATAGATAACTGTATTTTACTTCAAGACAAAAAAAAATGCAAAACATGCTGTAAAATTATTAGATTTCTTATTTATAATATTTTCTTATTTTCTGTTTTTCCATGCTGCAGTCTATGACAACTCCATAAACCTGTGATTAATCCTTTACATATAGTTTACATGAAGTTTTTGTTTTAGTCTTTATTAAAATTGATGTATAGTCTACAGTATAATAAAACAATATGGAGATTTATTTTAAATCAATGGTGCCTTAGGCCAATTTAATCAACCCAGTAATAACATTTAAATTGACCCAGATAATCTGATCTACATGCAGCAGTGCTGTGCTCTGCAATGGAATTATCATTACGTTTTACACAGTAGCAGCAAAGATGATGACATTAGGAAACTGACCATTAAATAGAGCCCATCTGCAGCGGACTGCAAATAGGTTTTACTGGTCATAATAAAAATTACATGTATAATGTTTGATAGCTGCATAAGGTGAAATGGCCATTAAACTTTTCCAATGCTTTATACTGGGCTCATCAGTACAAAGAGCTTCCTTTCATCAGAGTCATGATCATGCATCGCATGGTCTATAAAATTCCTAATTTTTGGAGAGAAACTGTTTCTGTCAGACACATTTTGTGTCATTCTCCATGTCTCATATCACTGAAGTAAAAAGAATTAGCCACTGAGCTGCTTAGTTAATAATATTTTTAAAATCCAGAATCTCAGTCCTGAGAATCATTTCGCTGTTGGCAGATGTCCTTTACAGGTAATAAAATAAATTCTTAAGAATCTGGGGGGAGATAGATATCTATAAATATATATAAATATTCATACATATATCCAATGTAATATTTAAATTATATTACTGTAACTATGTCGTGCATATCTTATATAGAATATGTAAATGTAGAGTTGCTATTACAAAATAATCCAACATTCCTTCTCTTTTCCCTACCCTGAAAAATGCATTGATCGTGGAATAAAAACCCAAAGTAGCTCTTTTCTTTACCTACCTCCTGTTCCCCCTTAGCCCTATCACAGTGTTAAAAGGAAATGAACTTTTCTGAAGTGAAAGAATAGAATGGCTTTGTTGGTTTTAGACATAGATAGTAGATTCATGAAAGCTGAAAAATATTATTTTTATTATACACTTAAATTTAAGTAGCTTTGCTAATGATATTTATTGCTTAGTTTTATGAATGGAAGAATTCATATATCAGATGATTCAGAAGAAATAAACGAAACCCTTTTACTTTAAAAATTGTGCTTTATTCCATATTAGTTGATAGTAATGCTTTTATTAATTATCTGCTTTTATTTACTACACTTGTAATGATGGCTGAGGCAACTATTCT
This sequence comes from Gallinago jamesoni, assembly GCA_025769975.1. Lineage (NCBI taxonomy): Eukaryota > Metazoa > Chordata > Aves > Charadriiformes > Scolopacidae > Gallinago > Gallinago jamesoni. The sequence continues at coordinate 9,448,776 of JAOQGH010000032.1, forward strand.
TGAGACTAATCTTGTTCCAAAAAACACGTAGTAACAAGTTCTTATACATGTAAGACATTCAAAAGTATAACTGTTTGGGGGTAGGGATGCTAATGGACAGTGCAGTCTTGAGATGTGAAGCATGATCAAGATTGATGTAGTGACCAACACTGTAAAAGACATTAGTGACATTGTTGAAGACTGAGCCACATTTTACACTCAAGGGACAATAACCTACTGTGTACTGTACGCCAAAGCATCAGATTTGCTATTTGGGATGTGTAGACAAATTGACGTGCCTCTGAATTCAGTAGGGCTCTATCTGTGCATGGAAAGTTTAAGGCAGAAGAAAAAGCACTCCCCTGAAAGGATAAGAGAATAAGTCCATTCAGGTGCTGCTCTGTTAATACATTACAGTAAAAAATTATTTTTTATCTGTTACATTTTGTTATGTTTTCCACCTTTATATGTGCTTAGAACATTAATTTCAGTATTTTCATTCATACCGTAACTCCTGTGCATGTTATACCTTATCCAAATCTAAATTTCCAGGAAAGAATAACAACTGTCACTTTTCCTTTTGTACCCTGCTACAATAATTTCCTCCATGTACAAATGAAGACAGTAATATGTTGCTCAGTTCCTCATTGGCATAGTGTACTTAAAATCTTAACTAAGTTTGAGTTCTTATTTGTGCAAAGGACTTTACAGTATTTCATTGTTTCAGGGCTGTTTTAATACTTACAGAACCTTCTCTTGGTCCTTTCTACCTATCATCAAACTCTTTGTAGGTATGAAATTGCTTGGTTTGGATGCTTGTCTGTGAGAGACAGCACAGAAATCCTGTCTGCCAGCCATTCTCTGCAATATACTGGAAAAAGTAAAGCCAAATAAAGTGTTGAAGCCCATGTTTCTACGTGAGTAACCAGTAGCTCTTTTGCATGGCTTTTTGAAGCTATAGTCACAATGTCAGACCAATATCAGGCACGGTGTTGCTTCTGCTTGTCTCTAGAAGTGCACTATTGTTGGAAACCAGTAATATGTGAGACATGGTTTCCCGGAACAGTGTGTGAAGCTGTATCTGAAAGCTGAAGAGTTTAGTTAAGACACAGTCATCCTTGAGCTGGACAAGGAGCAAAAGAAGACAGTAACTTCTGTACCATGTTCTGGGGTAGATCTAGGGTACCGCAGAGTGTACTTAAAAGGCTGTTTTAAATGCACATCCCTTCTTGACCAAGGAGTGGAACTGATTAAGCTTTTCCCAGGTTTAGCCTCCCTAGAATCCCTGCGCAGCCATACAGCTCTAAATTGCCTTATATTAAATAGTTTGTGTTCGTGTGCTATCCTCCATGCCACATTAGTGGAACCTCCAATAGCTAGAGGATAAGATGTGGCTTTATGATAGGTGGGCTCTGGGAAGGCTGAGAATGGCAGTGGTCTGTGCACAAATTCAAATCTGTCTCTGTTCACAGAAAAAAATATTTTCTTTCAATCCTCATTCTTCAGATGATGATTGCTACAAGTAACTTCCTTCTGCTGAGGATTGCTATTCATATGAATATTGAATTTCATACTTGCAGGTATCTCTAAGGTGCATTTTCCTCATGTGATCTAAAGTGTCCATTCTCCTTTGAAAGTTTTGGATGTGCACTTATTAATTACTGTCTCACACTAGTTCCTATATTCTCACCCAAAGCAAGGCAGTTTTGCTTCATTGACTAGTAGTTATCCAGTGTGCAAGATTGAGCAGGCCTTAGCTCTGAGAGCAGGAGGCTGTTTCTAATCCTGTGACTGCCAGTCTTCATCCACTATTTCAAGCAAGTCCTGCAACTCCTCAATAGCACAATTTTTCCATCTGTAAAATCAGGGAAATTGGATAGCAGATGATCTGATGCAAGCGTTCTGAGAATTTGATAATGTTTTTATCATGCTCTAAGATTGTCTCACTTCAGATATTTCCAGATAAGACTTCAAATTTTTCCCACAAGAAAAAGCAGGGAGGTAAAACAGCAGATTATAGTCCCTAAAAATACACTTGGACCTCTTCAAGTTTTATATGAACTTAATTCCACTTGATTTTGAGCAAGTATGTTGATTCTAACAATGCCAATAGCATATTTGAACTGATGAAAATTCACAATGAACTTCTAATAGTAAGTGAAGCTGTGGGACTGGGATCAGATTTACAGCAGACTCAAGATTTCTAGCTTTCTGGAGGAGCTTGACCAGAAAAAAAATATTTTTATAATAGTTCATCTCCCCCAGCTTCTGATAAAGCTGTTGGCAAAGGTAACAGGTTCTTTCAGAATGCCTTTACAGCATAATTCAAGAGAAGTCAGTACATCTTCATTGTGTTGATTTTGCATTGTAGATTTCAAGTCTTTAGCTGCAAGGATTGTAAATAGTTCAGAGAAATATATTCAATTTATCCCTAAAAAATTCTTTTAGCTTCCAGGTCCTGCTGAATTGCACACTCCCTGGGATTCCTGGCCTCATAAAGGAGGACCTTCCCACTGTAGGATGCAAGTTCTTTTACTTACACCTTCTGCTGCTTTCAAGGACAGTCTTTGTCCTGAATAATTTGAAGTGGGAATTTGTTCAGCAAGATAACTTTGAAACCAAAACTGAACAATCAGTGTAATGCTCAGTTCAGTGGAGTTTTTGCTTTCTTTCCATTACAGATGATGAAGGAGTTGAATATCTTTTGGCAGAATACATGGCTTACTCTTTCTCTTCTTCCATAATTGCAAATATCCTTCTAAAATTGGAGTGCTAACTTTGCTAAGTATTGGACACTCCTTAGGAGGCAGTATGTCACCATTAGCTTTAAAAGTTTATGTTTTTCATTATGACAACTCAAATGCATGCTTTGTAATGCCAGTCTTCTGCTTTTAGAGGCCTTTTACTAAAGTCAGATAGGTCACTCAGAAACAACAGACATACTGTCTTCGTTGCTTGCTGTCCTCAGACACTCAGCTTGTTCGCTACAGGTTTTCTAAAGAATGCTTTCAAATTGCTTCCAATGGCTTAATGTACTCCCATTCAGAACCTTTGGGGTTTTGTTTTCCTTTTTTTTTTTTTTTTTCCATTTTTCCCCCATACTGGAAAAAATGTCCCAGCAGTTGCTAAAAGATGCAGAGACTGAAGCAAATCTGTCATTTTTTCCACAAATATTCTTTGTTTAGATTAGATATAATCTCAAATTAGTTTTAACGAGCTCATCTGATAAAACCATGCATTTTTCATTACAGTTATGCCATGGTTATACATAGAAGGTGGAACTAAAGGAAAGACGGAACATGACTAATAACATTTCAGTGATTTCTGTTTTTGATGTTTGTATCCATTAAATTTTTTAAGTCATTGTAATTTCAGTCAACTGATTAGTAGAGCATATTAATATTTTAAAGATATTTTATAATTTTATTGGCAAATAAAAATGTGTAAAGTACTGATAGGAAAGACCTATGGGGTAGGTATATCCATTAAGGGTGTTCCCGATACCCTGCAAATATGCATACTTTAGAACCATCTTTCCCGTTTGTCAGATTTCTTAGGACTCACTGCAGTCTGCTTGCTAATTAGAACCCTCCTGCCAGTTTTACTGCTCTTCAAGAAGTAACTCTTCTCCTTGCCTCTCATGTATTTTGCTCTGATCTTTAGTTCCTGTTTTCCTATTATCATTGATGAGCTTGCTGCCTGACTAACAGATAAGTGCGGTTGCAAATCACATCTCTTCTGCAGTTTGTTCTTTTGGAATACCAATCTCTGAACATGGAAAGGAGTTAAAGAGTGTTTTCTAATTGAAACAAACCATTCCAGCAACACCATTCATTTACACAAGATCCTGTAGAGAAAGCACCAGAGACACCAAAGCCCAGAGCATGTATATAATACTCATCTTAGTCACAGCTAGGGTTTTGGGGAACTTCATGGATATAAAATTAAAGTTTACTTGGATTGTGTGGTTTTGTGCTGTAGATACTTAGGGCCTTGACTGATATGGGAAGATTAACTTTATTGCTGCCACTGGGACCTACAAATCATTTCTGTAGCCAAGGCAAATAATCAGCAAGACAGGTACCTTTCTCTTAAACTTGGGAGACTCAGGTCATTGCAATCCTGTTCTCTGCTCTGTCATGAACATCCAAACTGTGCTCGGGAGAAATCTAGCTGTCCTGCATTTTAAACTTTTAACTGTAGCATTGTAGCTGTGCTGGCTTAAGCGTAGATAAGGTGGAGCTTGTAGGGAGAACTGATGTCTTTCATTGTGCCAAGTGATATAGCTGAGAAAAAAAGGAGTGCTACTGGGATTTTTAAGCCCTTGCAATAACAGCAGAACAGAGAGTGCTAAAGAATGACAAAAATGAACTGAGCTTTTCCTTTTTCTGGGAGGTGTGGGGAGGGAAGTTATCTCCTATTGTGGAATGGGATTGTAGAGGCTAAACAGCTGGGTCTTCTGCCTAATGATAATTTTGAATGGATGATTGTAAGCAACTTGCCTATCAGCTGTTCCCAGAGAATCCACCTGAAAAGAAATACGTTGTAGAAAATCTGGAGAGAAGTGTATACTCACCCAGTCAGATAAAACTCCCCAGTGCATAGAACTTTTGTATATAATCTTTTGGAGGGGGAGGATAGAGGCAGAGGAGAAGGCAGGAAGAGTGAGAAAGGGGAGGTAAAGAGTCCTAGGTCTTTTGGAAGAGGAGAAATTTCAACTGAAATTCAGATTATATGGCAAGGTACTCATTAGTTTTATTAATATTCTGAAGTGTACAGCAGGAGATTTGCAGAACTTTACATCAGTCTCCTCTCAAATAACCAACATACTTTTAGTGGTCAGTAGTTACTTTCTCTTTGACCTTTGTTTACAGCCTTCTCCCTGGTACATTTTGTTTCCTCCAAAAGAGTTTCAGGAGTTAGTCAAAATTTTGCTCTAAAAATACATCTAAATCACTTGCTTTGAAAGAGTACATGATATAGGGTAGCAATCCTTCCCATTCTCTCACTGGCCTGAATATATTACAAAGCCAGTTACATACTTAAGAAACGTAGAGCTGAATCTGTTTGACTTTCCAAATCTTTTAGCTGCATTTCTCTGCAATATATAACGATAATTCTTAGATTCTGGATACTGTATAACTTTGGTATTACAGTATCAAAAACTCCTTTTGAAATGCAAAGAGATATTTGTACAGCCTCAGTGATGAAGCACTTCATCAAAGCATATGGAGTGACAAAATAAGAGAAATTTAAATTTTTACTTTTCCTATAGAAAGCAAGCAAACTGCCAAGAGGAATAGAAAACAAACATGACTACCTGCGGTATATCCCGTACAAGGGTAATATAAAAGGTCTGATATTTTGATATGCCTTTCTTGTGATCTGTGCCTTGATCTCAAATAATAGATCAATATACTAAAAGTAACACCCTACATTTACATATCTGACTGAATATTCATGTGACGTGCATTTAAAAGACGTTCAGCTCCAAAGGCTTCACTATGTGTCTCTGTAAATGCTACCTAATACTTTGCATTTCTGTGAATGTTTCTGAATTAAGCAGATAACAACTACTTCCAGCTTTCTAATTTGTCATAGTAGAAGCTGTAAGAAAAGCTAGAAAAAAAAATTAAAAATCCCCAGCTACCCACATGGCCTGAAGCTATTACATAAAGCTTCCAAATCTAAACACTCTGCTAAGATCAAGCCTCTAAAAGAATAAAGGATTAGGTATTTTTTTATTATTATTATTTTATTGAATTGAGCTGTTTCTGTGTCACTCCATCTATAGTCTTTTACAAATTTTCTCTGAAGCTATTTAAAACAAGGGCAGAGTATCAAAGGTAAGCTACCACAGTTCAAACTCAGTAAAGCTGGCACTGCAGAACTAAGATGAAATCCGGGAGATCTGTATCAGAACACAGGCTACTGATATACACCACTGTTAAGTGGAGTTTGGAAAACTTGTATAATTTTATAGATTTTAAGGTCAGAAGGGATTATTTCATCCAGTCCAACCTCCTTTATATCACAGGCCTATATGGTGTGCGCTACGTGAAGCCCAGAGATCTTAATTAGACTAAAGCACTTTGTTCCTTAGGAGACTAAGCTGTGACAGCAGCGACCACAGATACTTTGGTGTCATCAAGACATCTGTCTTGGCAGGAAATTGGTCAATTGATTTCAGCAAGGAAGTAAAGCCTGCAGAGGAAATGCTAAACTTCCAGGTTATGTTTCACTTTCTACACACTTTTATGAAGAAATTTCTTTCTGACACCAAATCTCATAGTTGGTGGTTATATGTTAAACAAAATCCCTTGATTGTCCAAATAATGGGATCTGTCAGTGATCTGCCAGGTTCACATGCCTATGTTTTTTTTCTGTGGAAATTAGAGTATAGGGTTTCTAGACGACTACCCTCCATGTGTTTGATATATGGATAAGGAATGTTACCTCAACTTAGGAGACTGGAATTTCTTTTTGCTTAGTTAATTATAGCTAAAGAGACTGTAAGCATGTGAGAAGACCAGATCAGATACAACAATTGAAAAAACCTCGCTGTAATAGTTTATCATTTCCAATAACCTGCTTCCAGCTTTGGCCAATTTATTGTTCTTCAGGCAGAACAAGTCCTCCATTGCACCCAGGTAAAATCTAGCATCCATATATAAAAGCTTCATCCAAGAAGATGACAGTGTTAAAACATGATGCAGAAAACTGACAATAATTCTTGCCTTTAATATAAAGTCACGTGTCATAGGCCTATGAGAGACAGTGTGGCAACCTTTGTCTTATTAAAATCCAAGGCTGGAAAAGATGAACGTTAGGACAGTTCAAAAAATTCCAAGGCCCACCCTCTGGGATAGATATGAAGAATTTTTATTTTATCTTTCTTTTTGCAATTCCAAATGATAGCCGGCTCTCAAAAAGCTCCTAGCCAGGTTAGCTGTGAGAAGAGCAAGCCAAAGGAGTCAGCAACTGAAGCAAATACAATTCATCTCAGCAGCTGGGGGTTGCAGGTCCATAGGGGTACAGGGAGCAGGAGGCATCAGGACAGCTAGGGCTGAATGCTAGACCCCAAAAATGTATGAGGGGGTTGTGAATTTCCTTGTAGGCTCAGTCTGTGCTGGTTTCCCTCTTTTGAGAAATTTTATCTTATTCCTTGTCTAATTTCAAACATTTGTTTTGTCTTCATAAACATCTTCATAACCAGATGGCTTTATCCATGTACATGTGTGCCCTGTGTCATCTATTAGTTTTGTTTTCAGTACATGGAGTAATCTGACGCTCTGAAAGCATAGTATCATAAACCCTGTTTCTCACCTCTGGGAATAGCTAGGTGATCTTCCTTCAAGCTTTTCTAATATTTTTTGCAGCCTTATGAGAGTGTGGAGGAGAAGAGTGGACTGTCTAACATAATGGTCTTTCTAAGACTTTATATTAAAGTATTCTTTCTGTGTTTTGTTTTGGTTTTTTTGTGTGTGTGTGTCTTTATACACATGACCAGAGGCATTTTCCTTTTTTCACCTGTGCTAAACATACATTTATGAAAACTTCCAAATACTCTGCCTTCTATTCACTCTAAGTTTTGCAATGTTAGGTGTCATCTGTGTTTTTCTGGCTTTTCTTATATTACATCCATTTCAGTAGGTGATTCTGATTGCTAGAGAATGATGAGAAAGACCGTATCAAAGTTCTCTCAAGCTCATTAACCTGTGTCTGGGCCAAAATCAAATACCTTATGCTTAGGAATGGGTATAATAAGACAAATAGCAACATTTTTTTCTGGAATACTGTGCACACTTTCAGAAATTTGGAGCTTAGACAGCTAAAGATATAATTTCTATATCTAAGTTTCCTTGCTTTTTCTTCTCTGAATTTGCCTGGTGCTTTTTGGACCTATACCACCCATAAAAATCCTGTGTTAAGAAGTTGTCTTAGTTAACTACAGGTTTTGTTAAGAATCACTTCATTTTTTTGAGTGAATTTTCTTTTTGCTAGTTTCATTTGATGCCTCTAGTTCTTAACCTGAAAGACATAGTCAGTAGTTAATCCCTCTTCACCTTCTCTTTTCCTCTTTCTTTTATACACTTCAGCTATATTCCATCCAGTCATCTGGTTAATTAATTCAAAATGACTTTAGCTTCTGGTATTTTCTGCTAGTAGTTCCCCTAATTTATAGGGGATAGTCATTAGGCTGATCTGTTTGTAATTCCCTAAGATGACCTTTTTTGTAAGTTGATTATATTGGGACAGTGTTGGCAAGAGAAGGCTGTCTTTTGAATGTTTTTAATTTTCTAAGATTTGTTAAGAGGTATCATTAGTGGTTTACTAGTCTCCTAAACTACTTCGTTTAAGATGCTTGGCTAAAGTTTTTCAAGCTGTTGATTCAAAAATACTTTCTTTTAGCAGCAACTAGATCCTCCTTTCCTTTTTCCTCAGCATCACCATGATGGATGTTTGCTCTTCTGCTATTCCAGCAGTAGAACTGGAACTGTAGAAGTACCTGCTGAACATATTAATATTTCAGAAATTCTAGCAACTGCATCAAACAGTTGATCTATAAAAGCCCAAGATATTTTTGTGTGTGTGTCTTTTGCTATGAAACTGCTTTTCAGTGAAAAGATTCAGAGCATTTCCCCAAAATCAGACCCTTTCAGTTCAAAGATCTAAAATTCAGGCATCTGAATCCCCAAGTCACCTTTACAAATGTGAGTTAGGAAAGAGACTGAAGTTTTGTGTCTCAGGAACAGGAGGCACAAGATTTTAATTACAACAGAAATTGACATGTTCTTTTATTCTCATAGAAAATCATAAACTTTTTTGTTTTTCCTTACTTTCTTCAAAACTTTTCTGTAGCATAGGTGACCTACTGTGAGGGAAATATTAGCTGAAAATTTATTCTGAAAACAGATTAAATTACAGCTAAAGAGACACAGAGAAACAAGTATTTCGTTCTGAAGAAGAGACATAGAAATATACTACTTCTCTTTAGTCTCCTAAAACATGCACATACACACAAGTTTTTGAACACCTGATGTAATTGCACTACATTCTACCGTAAGAAAAAAAGAAAAACCCTTCATCTATCCACAAGATTCCTTAATTGGCCTAGGAGTCCTGGATGAAGTGATTGATCTTGCGCAGCTGTTTGTAGCAATGCATGGCAAGTATGTTTACAATTGACAGAGACAGATGACACTATAATTGACAGTTTACTTTTCTTCTGTGTATTTTTTTAAGCTAGAAGATCAATTGGACATCTCCAAAGTTTGGAAGGGAAAAATAGATTTGTTTCTACTTCCAATTATTTTTATTCTGCATGGCATGCTGAAACCTGTCACAGCTAAGACCAGATTGTCCAGTTTTAATATGGTTCACTCTCTTTCATCAAAATAACTTATATTACACTTTGTCAAAATAAATGACACTGCTATGTGTCTCAGCCTATTGCAAGCCTGGAAACCTAATGTAGAGAAATACCCAAGTAACTCATTTACCTTAAATTAATCACACAAACGAAAGAGAGGACACTTTTGTGGGCAAACAAGTGTTGCCTTTTCAAGGAAGTCATTCTAAAAAGGTATCAGTATTAGGAATTTCAGAATAAAAACAGGCAGCTACCTCCAGCATTGCAATTACTGGTCTTCCAGTCAACAGTCTCAAATCACTGGATGGCAGTCTGTTTGTGCTGAATACAGAAGAGCTGAACTTAATTGTGTATGGTGCATGTGATGGTAGAATAGCGGAGTGCAAACATAAAGGAATTGAGGAAGTAAGATACAAAACCTTTTCCTTAAGTAGCTGCTGCTTCTGTTTCCTTCATGTTATCCTAGAGTTCTCTAAAATGTATACACCTTACTCATTCCCCATAAGTAGGCAATTATATGTAGTCTGACAATAACTCTTCTTCCTAGTTATCTAATTGTAACTAATACGTAGGTCCCTGTTCCAACACTGACCAGCAAATGAAGCTAAAAAGCAGAGTTAATGATTTTGTCTCTCCAGAAAAAGGATGAAGAATCTCTGATTTTTCTCTCTACATGCCCTTTTTATGCTTTTGAGGTGGGAAGATACGTGTGATGGAGAGTCTATATGGGGAAGGTAAATTATTTTGTAGATATAAACACTGATTGCATCTCTGCTTCCAAGGAATCCCTGTATTTGTATGTGCATGTGTGGGTATGCACATGTGGGGAAGAGTTGTGAGCTTGAGAGGTTAATAATAGGTGGGGGATGCGTTGAGGGTTGTGTATTTAAGGCTACAGTGTCCTGACAGGAATTGACAGAAGAATAGAAGGAAATGGTGATTGATGTGGAAGGCTAACAGGAGGAGAGAAGAGACTAAAAGAAAGCTGGAAAAAAGAAGTGAATTAGATGGGAAAAGATGGCAAGAAAAGTATCAGAGTAATATAAATTTGAAGAGAAAAAGCAAGATTTAAAGATAGAGAAACAAAATGTAACAAAGCAAAAAATCACATAAAAGAGAAAAAATCGGACACATGCAAAGAGACTTGGTAGTTGAAAAAATGGCTACACAGTGAAAGCTTGAGGCAAATTAGTTCCTGGTCAACATTTTAAACATTTTAAACATTACATTACTTATTAGTAAAATGGAGATAAGAAGTCTCATTTCATAGCTTGCCTGAAGCAGCAAAGAGCCCAAGGCTTAGATTATGAAGGAACATTATTTAGCAGAAATTGGGCTTCAGAAAGGACTATGATTTGTTTTATTGTGACTGAATGTAATTGTCAGGAAAGAAAGAAATATTTTTTTCTGACCTGAAAGATTGCACATCAGTAGGCACTTTTGGTACCACTGCCCTTAGATTTCGTCTGCAGAATCTCATGTTATATCAAGAAGTGCTTTTCTGGGATGTGTTGCTGAAAAGCAGAAAGCTGGGAGAAGCTCGAGCAGTTATGGATGACTGATGAAGGCCAGGGTAGAAAGAGGATTTTTTATTATTTTTTTTTAATGCTTCTGATATAATTTGTTATTCTTCGCAAAGCCTGTCCAGGCAGCTTTCCAACTTTAGTTTATAAAGATAAGGACACCCTTGCAGACAGAGGACTAACTTTAGGGGTCAAAAGGTCTTAACACTTCTGAACTAATCATGGAGGCCTGGTGAATTTGAAGTCCTTCTTCCCAGCTCTGAATCCTTGCATGAATAAGGTGGGACCAAATTTCATATTGTTATGGAATGCAGCTTTTTTTCAAATCAGTCTTTTTCTGAGGGGTGGGTAGAAATTACAAATATGCATCTGTACAAATGTGACAAAACATAAGGTTTATAAGGTATCTTTAAATACACTTAAGCAAGAGAAAAAAACTAAACAACAGATATAGGGTAACTATTACTTGACCTTCAGGGCGTGGAACATGACTTTACTTTGATAAACACTATTCCAGGCTGTCAGCCTTCGGCATATTCAATACCAGCAGAAATCAAATTCAAATCTGGGGTAGTCCAATGCAGTTTTATCCTTCAGAGTTACTCCTTCCAACAGCTGTTCTTTTGATCAAATAGGAAAGAATGCCTCAATTAACTGGAACAGCTACAGTCCTTTGCTTTAGCCTCATGAGTTTTTTTATACTCAGATATTTGCTTAGACTTTTTAACAGGGCAAGTGTATATTCTTTTTCTGTGCCCATTCTCTATTTGTTTGTTTTCAATGGAAGCAGATGCACGTTAGAACCACAGTTTTGGGTAGTATGCTAGCATATGCCAAATTACAGTGATATCTCCAATGTTTTGTACAGCACTCCATCAATGCAAAAATGGTTGATTGCTACCTGTTGTCTTGCCAACGACCAGAGTAATTATTACAGTAATGCATATTGCTACCTTGACATTGTTTGGAATGGATTTTATAACCAAGTATTTTTCACCCAATAACAAAGTAAGCTAGGTAGCTGTAAACTGCAGCCCTGAATCAATACTGTATGTAGCAACAGAGTGGAAAAAAAAAAAAAAAAAGAAGAAAATGCAGCCCATACACTGATAAATGGCAATGAATATGTTGAACATAAAGAAAAAGAATAAATTAGCACTTCTCTCTTTTTCAGCCTCAGTGTCCCAGAAAACTGTATATAGATTATAGCATTACATACTACTGATTTGTTGCAGCTGCTTCTCTAGTTTTTCTATCAGTAGAGCTAGTCCAATTTTGTGCTCTATTTTCATTTCTCTTTTGTACAGCTCCAAACCCCAACATTACAGTCTTTATTAACGTTTCCATCAAGTGTCTACACTTTTCAAAAATATTATAGTAATTCCAAATTTATAATTCATCTTTAAATAAAGAAAATCAGTGTACTATGGTGATATAAAACTTCCTTTTCTTATTAAGCTATTCAGGTGTCAGTGCAATTGTTATCACTCTCTGCAATCATTAGAGATCATGGTTGATATGTAAAAATATGTTATAAATGTGAATATAGTTATGGGATTTTCTTCATTTTCAGAGTAAAGATACATTATAATATGCATTAAAATTAGTTCCTCATTTTCAGCTTTCTTTTTAAAGCATTAATCTCTAGCAGAAATTCTTTGGAGGCTTGGAGGTATAGGTTTGACTGGGTCAGTGGGCACCCATATGTTCTAAGGCTTACCTCTGTGTTTAAAAACCTTCCATGTTTAAAACCTCTGAGAGCTTTGAGAACATCTGGGAACTTTCCTCTTTCTTAGGCTTACAAGCAAAATCAGAATGAAATAAATTTTCATGCTGAAAAGCTGTATTTCAGGTACATGGAAGTAGTGTTAAATTGCAGTCTAACTGCTTGTTTTAGCTTTTGTTTGGTATAAGACTGAGATTGGTTTTTGTTGGCTGTCCCTAAAGTATTTAATTACAGCATTTATAGGGATCATGATATTGTTATGCTTTGATATTTGCTAGCCAAAAAAAAGACCAGGTTAAGAAAAGCATGTAGAAATGTTTGCTTGTAACACATGAAAATAGACAACTCAGTTACTAAGATATATCCAGGTTTACATACAAGCTGTGTGAGCAGATCCTATTTAATCTCCATATTTAAGATTAAGATTAATCTGGCACAATTATTCTGTTTCCTACCAATGGTCACAGGTGGCACTCACAAAGGAGAACCTTAGGAATATACTATTTTTTGAACAGTACCGTATTTCAAGGGTTATCTGTAAGATTTCACTTGGTTTTAAATCTTCTTGATCTGTTTTCCCTTTGTCTTTCCCCCACTACGAGCATGTTTGGACTGTGCAGGAAAGAATCTTGGCATCTACAAGACTGGGAAAATAAAAGTCAAAGGAATGGTAGGAGTCTTGGCTTACTATAGAAGGGAAAGAGAAAACAGAAAAAAAATAGGCTTCTTTGAAGCTCTGGTTTTGTTTACAATTTGTTAACACAGTAGCAGAAATATGATTCTTGTTGTCCTTAACCTTAGTTACTATAAATTCTTCTCCTTGGAGGCTGTCTTTAGAGCAGGGGGTTCATTCAGTGGGTGGAGTTACCTAATTCCGACTGGATTCAGTATTGACATGATTTTTAAGGATTAACACTGGTAACATCTAGAACTTGAGCTTTAAATCTTGTTTTGATTGCACTTCAGCTTATTAAATGATCAGATAATAATGTTAGTCTAGGACTGCCACCATCAAATCCATCATCATTAGTGGTGTGTTTATGCTGGAGCTTGTTCTCGTGTTCTGGACCTATATCCTCCTTCCTGAAAATAGATGATATGGACGTAATTAACCATTACCAATCTTCCCTTTTTTAAATTTACCTTTATAATCAGGGTCAGCTGACCAAACTCTTCTAAAATTGATGCAAACTTGTGAAAATCATTCATCAGTTTTACATGGCAGGAAGTTTTATACCAGAGTAGACTTTGATACATGTTAGCACATGTTTTAAATATATAATGGAAGCCAGTAATAATATACATCTTCTGCATCGGAGTGCTATGTTTCTTTTCCAAACCCACTAAAAAGAAGACAGCATAAAAAAATCATAGTAATTCCATTCCAATAAATGTGCTTCCTAAAATGCAAAACAATGCTATTAAACTTCACAATTTCCTTCCAAGGCTACTCTCCATAAACTTATACGCATTATGTGGTTGGACTATTCAGCTTTCTCTGTTCCTGATGCCAAAATATAGAGAAAATTAATAATTAAGAACTCATTAGTACATTTAGTTTTATTGTTGGAAGTGGAAACTAACACATGGACAGGAAAATGTTAGCCTTGCTCTGGAATGCATGTGCTAGCTTGCCTTTTTAGTTCCTTCAGATGTAGAGAATGCAGCCTCAGACAATTAGATATAATTCCTTTCTCATATGTTGTTGAAGCCTGAAAAAATTGTATTTCTCAATGTGGAATTTTGGCTTAGGATTTTTTTTAAATGCATTTTTTTCTCTTAATATGCATAGTTATCATTTTAGTGGAATAAGCACATTTGTTTTCTAAGGTATTCATCTTAAGTAGTCATCTGCATATTACTCTATAAAAATGTATTTAAATGTAAAATGGAAAATTGTATTTAAAATAATTGCTCAATAATGAAGAAAAACGTGCATGCTTCTCTGCACTTAATAATTTTTTTTGTGTAAATTAAAATGTCAAAAAAAAGTATCAAATACTACAATGTGGCAGGAGAAAGCAACAACCAAAATTCTGGACATCTTAAAGCATTTGCAAATAATTTCAGTAAGTGTAGCTAGAATCACACTATGTACTTTAAACAGGGAGATAATATAGCTCTGTAATTGTCTTTGTCCTCTTTACTCACAACCAGAAGTAGCTTAAAGCCATGTAACCAACCAAGTAGTTGTGTGTGATATCCTCATTTATTGTTGTTGGGTTTTTTGTTAGTTTTTTTTTCAATATAAAAGAATATAAACACAGAAAAGGAAATTCAGGAACTAGAATGTGGAGAACATCAAGGAGGAGATAGGCTTGTTTCAGAATGTGATGTTTGGAATTTAGTCTCCCTGTGCTAGAAAGGGTAGAAAAGCTTGCATATGCATTTTAGATGGCTATGAAAGAGTAATTTTCCATACTTTTATCCTGATCAGAGCTCTGATGTTAGATGACTTGCATAAATGGTAGTCACTCCCTTTACAGCATTGTGAAGCACCCTCATTCACCGAAGTCTTTGGGGAACAGAATCTGACAGATTCCAACAAAACATGAGAAGCCTTAAAAATAATCTTACACTTCAACAACAGCCATGGAGTGCCAAATAGTCGGCACCTCACAGCAGAATTGTGACAACCCTGCTTTATCTCTACTCTTAAAACATTGAGTCAGCTTTTAAATGTTTCTTCCAGTACTTGGTCTTCAGCAGGTTGGTTACATATCAATCTTTTTATTAGGTGTGTTCTAAATGCTGAGGTCAGGGTTGTGGAAACGTGTACAAGTAGAGGTTAGGGTAGTAATGATGAGACACTGAGAGTTGCTGCTGCTAGAGCCTCCCGGTTTTCCTAGCAAGGGCCTGTTTCCCCATGTGCAGAAGGCAGCAGGATCATAACTCTGGATATAGCAATGGGACATGGGACAGAAAGAGACTGCCAAAGAGGAAATCCCCTTCTGCACTGAACCAGCCGGATGTGTAATATTTTCTCTATTTAGAGTAATCCCTGTGGTCTGTACTAATGAAATTATCTCCCAGGAGATCATTATCTGATGATTGCAACCCATCATGGATTGTTCTCAGTGACCTGAGTGCTGTTGGAAAATATTTTTGTAACACCTGCTACATCCCCTGTTAGAAATTTAGTTCCTCTTTTGGCCAGATGCCTTGCTATATTTTCCACAGTCTGTTCCCCTCTGTTACAAAGCCAGTTTGTTTTCCCGTGCTAAAGCTGTACAGGGCTAGTGCTCCTATCAACATTGTCTTTCTCATCTTTTCTATAGCAGTGTTATCAGATGTGGTGTCTTCTCTGCTGCAAGCATATAAATTACATTGTTGATTCTTTATGGTTTCTTGCACTCTGAATTGAGTTATAGCTTTTACAAGTAATGTGATCTGGCTCTAAGAGAAGACTCTGACAACTTGTCATTCCTGGAATCTGTGACTGTCTTGTCTTGTATTAATTCATCTTATAAGGCCCACTATTTCAGTGTTCAGCAAGACTATGAGCTACTGTATTAACATCCACTACTGCTAGTTCTTCATTACATCTGTCAATATCTTGCCAAAGGGACTTGCTCTTAGGTACTTCCCCTTCCCACCCAACATTCTTCTTTTCTGTTTTTCCTCTATGTTTCTCTGTCATTGCTGTGGGAACTGCCTATTTATGTTTTATTATGTTGGGCAAGTTGTTACATTTGTTTCAAAATATAGCTGAGGTGAAAATTGCCATTTTCAAAAAAGAATTTTAAAAACAGTGTATATATATGTTTTTACTTATGCCTTATTCTTATAACAAAGTCACAGGGCTGTATTTGCATATGGCTTATGTTAAGCTTCCTATGCCTCCTGGAGGATTTCCTAGTACTTTATTAAAATAATACTCTTTTTTTCATAATTTGAAAGTTATTTGAAATGTAGTAAAATATTAAAAATGTGTCAAGATAGTATATGCTTTATTTTACATCCTCATTCTAGCTATTCTCAGTTTTCTTTATCCATGTTTTTGAAAGATTAGTCATTCTTATCCACTGAGGGTGAGTTACTTTTCTAACATTTCATATTAAAAGTGTGGAAAATGATACAGTTAGATGCTATTCTTTTTGTCCAAAAAGGTACATAAAGAAGACCCCATTTTAAAGACTTTCAGGCTTCTAAAATGTAAGAAGAATCAGAATTTTAAAAGGAGAAAACATCTAAAGGCTAATTTTTGTCTGTGTGAATCTTAAAGCAAAAAGCAGGCTTAAGAAAAGCATCTTAGATGATCAGTGCACCTTAAATTGCAAATTGAGAACTGATGTTACAAAGCCCTTTCCTTTTCAGAACTGTATGCAGAAATTACTGTGAACTTTTACGCAGGTTTCCCTTTTTCAGGGCTTTTTGAAGTTCCCCTTTAACTGGCTGCTCTGCATCCTGATTGAGGTTCAGCACATTTATATCCAAAGGAAATCACATCATGGCTAAAAGTAAATGACATTGCTTCAGAAGACTGCTGCTTCTTGCAGAAATCAGTTTTCCAATCTCCTTTTGATCTTCAAAAAAAAAAAATTAGTATTATTCTTTAAACCAGAAAAACCTTTACACTTTCAGCCATTATTATAGCCTATAAAAATAGCTCTTTGTAATAAATTAATTACCTTTTCAGTTCATGTATTCATTTAAAACTGTATATGCAGAATCATAATGTTACATGTAAGAGGTAGCTTGAACAAGAATAGGTTAATTTTTGCTTCTGAACATTTTAAACCAAATTACTGTTTTTCAGTGACCCTGGAGTGAAGAGTTAGGAACTACTTGACCCAGTTATTGAAAGCAAAGATGTATAACTTCATTCTGAATCTGCCTGAGAAACCAGAGATTTGGTTTTCTCCAAAGTTAATTTGCTGGCAAGCTACAGTTAACGGTTGGGAAGGAGGGATTTGGGTGGGATAATTTTTCTTGTTTTGTCTTTCTCTTTTTTTTTTTTTTTTTTTTTCCATAGAGAATATCAGGCTGATTTTCATGGCAAATTGAAGTTCCAGGCTGTGAAGAGGGGTCAGGCAGTATATGCAGTGGAGGTCACGTTTGGGTTTTTTTCTCTTGATCATCTCATTGACAGAATCTATCACACAGTAATCCTCAAAAGTGTCCCATTTTTGCCTATAAATTTTTCACAATGGCTATTTGCTACTGTGAATTCAATTAAGGGCCAGTGGCTGGAAACTCTAGTGTGTCCATAGAATTTTCACCAAGGCAAGTCAATATGAGATAACTTTTGATTTCTCATTTCTAAGAAAGTGTAAAATACATCTTTGAGCTCCGGCTTTCCCACAATTGCTTTTAAGCAGTAACCTCACCAGACTTTTAAGCAGTAACCTCATCAGACTTTTAAACAAAATGACCCTACCAATTACACCTTCTTCTTGCCAGACAGCAAAAAAGAAAAGAAATATCTTTCATATATTGCTCCTTGGATAAGGCAGTTAGATACTTTGGTGATAAGTATCCATCTAAACACAAAGATAAATTGTTAGGGTCAGCTGAGGTTGGCAGAAGTTACTTTAAACTGGTTTCTCATTTGAGAAGCTGCATTTCAGATGAGTGGTCTGATTCAGTCGAACTGGAGGGAGTAAAAAACTCAAAACAAACATTTTCTTTTAAGAATAGGCCTGTGTGTCCATCTACCTCTGGCAGGCAATGCCCCAAGTTAATTTGCTACCTTCAGCAGTTGTCTTTGAAAACTGTATTTAATACAGAACTATAGGTATTTGCCCTGAGACAAATATCTCCCCCTCCTCTCTTGGGAGAACTTTTGGTTTCTTCAAAACCAGTTACCTTCTGTAGGCAGAAGTCTGTCTGTCCTTTACTAAATAGTATACCTTCCATGAATAGGAAATATTTCAATTTCTGAAGGAAATTTTAAAGACTTTTTTTCTGATACAGTTTTTTTATCTTTTTGGGTTTTTTTTAATTTAAAAAAAAAATAGCAACAGGCTTTACAGGGTCTTTGGTCAATGAATATTTTTTGCCAAGAACAATCCTAGTTATTATAATGTGTCAGATCTCTTTGAGTCCATCTTTCACGTTTTGATGTGAATGAAGTAAAAGCACAAAACCAGAAGCTGTGTTTTCTTACTTAAGACTTAACTTTAAAAGCCAGTATCATATTGCTTCTGGTATTCCCAAAATGAAATACTTCTGATTTGAGACAGGTAGCAAAATTCATTGTCACTAAATCCCCCAGTGTTCATTGCCTCCTGATTTGAACAGTTTCTGTGGTCCTTCTTGAACATTTAGTGTGTAAAGTGAATAAGTTCATTGGTTAAGAAAAAAGAGCACTGCAATATTTTATATGTCCTGTAAAATTTTATTTTAAATGGCTGGACAAAAAAAAAAAAAAAAGAGGCATTTTCTGTGTCATTTTACCAGCTAACAGTCTTAGAATGTGTATATTTGAAAGAAATCATAATGACATAAATTATTGTATTTACAAATCAATTATGGCACTTCAGGTTTATTGGTCATTGTGAATTTCCTAGATCTTTATGTTGCTGCATTTTTATTGTGCTTTCTGAGAAACAGTAAGTTCAGAAAAACATTGGTATGTCCAAAAGTAATAATTGAAAGTAATAATAAACCATTAATAATGTACAGGAGAACCATTCATGAGAATATAATTAAACACACTGTAGGCTGTAACATCAGTGGTATTGCACTATGAAATAGAATTCCCTGTAGTGCATTGTGAAGTAAAGCATTCCACCATCATCTTTACTCAGTGCTATTAGCACTGAAGGAGGCTGCAAAACAGCTCATTAGCTACAGCCAGATGTTTTCTGGTCCGGACAACTGCTATTAAGTGGCATGTATTGCCTGGCACAGGGATTATCAACACAGAGCTGTGACCTACAATATATGCATGTACACATAATACCATATTCTATACAGTGCTCCTCTCTCTGATAGTAATTTCACTCCTTCATGGGGTGGTGGAATATGGGGGGTTAGGGAGGATTTATTTCATTTTCAGATTGCAATTAATCAAAGCTTTCTTAACCTATATATTATATGGGAAGAGAGTAGAATATCTAATAGGCTAAGACAGCACTTTAACATAAGTTTCTTTACAACTACCAATACTACTTTACTGGATTTAAATGCTTAATCTGAAACACTAATATTGGTAAAGTTTGAGTAATTTTAGATTGGAAACTTCTCTTTCCCCTGCTATGGGCTAAATCTTACTTCTTAGAGGCTAGATCTTTAGAAGGTTTTGAATCTCTTTTTCACTACTGATTCCTTTGGATTTTTAGAAGGATAGTTCTACTCAGATCTATCCTTGAAAAGGAAAACCAAATAAATTTTCATATTAAAAATCGTCAGATATTTATTAAGAGAAGGTTTGTTTTATGTATTTCAGAGACAATGTTGCTGTTCAGAGCAGTCAGTTGGAATGAAAGATATGCTATATGTATCTTCTCCTCTGCATTCTTCAATACCCTTTACATACTGGTGTTTGGCCAAAGTCAGAAAGTTTTTGGCTGTCTTGAAAACATTGAAAGATAGAGATCAGCCATCACCTTTGTAACTACCCTTCCAGTAACTGTAGATGGCTATTAGGTTGTCCCTTAGCTCCACCTTCAACTGACTAAATAAGTCCAGCTGCCTCAACATTTATTATTTTGGTAGCTATCTCCTGGATCCTCTTGCACTTCTTGACATACCCAAAGGGGACCCCAGTGTTCCAGACACAGCACCACCAGCACTGAGTAGAGGGAGTACCAGCTCTTCCTTGTCTGTTTTCCACACTCCTCCAAATGCAGCCTTGTCTGTGATTTGTCTTACTTGCAGTGAGAGCTGGCTCATATTCAGTCCTGCATCTGCTGTAACTGCTAGGTCCTCTATGGCAAGGTCAGTATGCATTTTCCTGGCCTGTACCAATGTGTTGAGTGACTCTACCCCACAGCAGAACTTTCTGCTGCTGTTTACTGAACCTCATGAGATTTTTGTTGGACCAACCCTCAATTTTTTCAAGGTCTATCTGTATCAAAACTCTGCCATTTGTCATGTCAACCAGTTCCCTAGTGTCAAAATAGCTGAGGATGCAGTTTGTGTCATTATCAAGGTTGGTGATGTTCACAAAATGTTCACAAATGTGGATCCCATGTTCGAATTTTGGTTTATTGACAGCTGCCAGCAGGTGCTGGGCCATTGACCCAGTTCATAATCCACTAACAGCCTGGTCAGTCCAAACATCCATACTTTCCAAATGAGGGTGCTGTGGGAGATGGGTTGAATATCTTCACAGTACAGAGTACATAATTTACCATTTTGAACCAGTATGATTAGGAAAAAAAAAAGTATGCAACTAAGTAAACAAAACCAAAATGCTGTAGAAAGAGTAGGTGGCTAAAGAAGGCTTCAGGGAGAGCTGAGACATCACTTGAGAAAACTACCATTGAGAATGAACTAGGTGTTTTTTACCTGTGTCTTGCCCGAGGTAGGAAAGAAATAAGTGTTTTCTTCCTCTGGTATGGTATTTCAGTGGGATTTGCTGATATTTTCTGTCTGAGTCGGATGGAGAGTTTGCAGAACAGAACTGAGGCTGTGTGGAACATTGAATTGCTTGTTTCCTGTGTGTCTTATCTTAGCCCTCTTTCTATGTCATTAAGATGTTTAGTTGTTTTAGTGGTCTGTATAGGGTACAGAGCACTAGTGTACTTGCCGGAGAAGCTATTGCAAAAAATATATTGACTACTGAAAGGGCCATACAGGAAACTGCTTTAGGCCCCTCAAGGATATGAACAGCTGATGCAACTGTGTCTGTGTAGTAATAAAGAGTTTTATTCAATCCAGTCAAATGGGTTTAGTGTATTACTTCACCACAATAGATCCACCTGAGACAACTTAGCATGTGAAAGCATGTGTCTGCAGCAGAGAACGGTAAAAAAACTTTTTCCAATTGATAATGCAATAGAGAAAAGATGCTGTCTTTCAGGTCAGCTGCCAAGAACTCCTTATCTGATTCATAAGCAAAGGAAGATGTGGAAATTCCCTATGGATTAACAAACATCACCTAGTCCAGTTTACAAAGGCTGTCAACATAAGACACAAGAGACCCTAAAATTTGGTAAGCTATAGGAAGGATATTATGCTAGTTAATTCTGAATTCTCTTTCAGATCAGTTCTGTTTTTCCAAAATGTAGACTGAAACAGAAAGTGCCCAAGTCATGGACTCCATGACTGTGTGCTCCTTTTGTAGGGTCCTTGTTTGAGATGTGAATGCTGCTTCTTTTGTTACACTCTGGATGCTGGGCAAGAAATCAGGAGATGACAGTAACTCCCTCCTGCTGCCAGGAGGTTCTTTGTCACTCCTCTTAGAGGAATGCTGTATAAAACTGAAAACAAATGTACCACCTCTCACACAGCAGCCTTTTGTTTTCACCAGTGATGTTATGAGTGTTATCAATACCACTGAGTAGAACGCATGGCCTTTTTGTGTTTTATGATAAGAAAAATGCATATATATAATTTCAGTTGATGATGGTACCAAGAATGTATAGGATATGAAGACAAACATAAATTCCTGCTCTTTTTTTGGCAATTGAATATTTCATTTCTCCTATTTTGTAGAAAAAGGTATTTCTGAGATTTCTTCCAATTTGGCAACTTTCTTCAGAATATTGCCACAATCTTCAATAATTAATATTGAGAGTATATCATCTGATATTTTTATTTGCTACAAAAGATAAGAAATGTCAACCAAGAAAGGCTTAACCACATTTTTATTGAATTATTAGAAATGGAAAACAAAATAGCCTCTGAACCAAAGACATATATTTTAAACGAAGTATAGCATTTAAAATAATAAATACCCATTGAGTTATTTAAAATTTCATTTGTCCATTTTGTGCAAGTTAGTTTTAGAATCACTTCTGTTCTAGATGTACATTTATTAATGGAAATGTTAGGGCAACAGTAATTTTATGGGACGTATTTATTTTTTAATAAATCATTAGTCCATTGCAATTTAAAAACTTAATCTTTTATAGAGTATTGCAGATAGAGTTGGCGCCTATATTTATATGCTAATGACTCTACAGGAAGAAAGCAGAATTAATATATAATGCTTAATTAAGAGAAAAAAATGCAATAATCCTATAACTTGGAAGTAAAGCACAAACTATTTCTGATGCATAATAGAGGCTTTAATTATGTACTTTCAATGAAGGAATTCTTAAATAATGGTCCTGGCACTGGCAATAACATAAAAGAAAAAAGTCCCATTGAAAACTATTGAAATAAATTAATCCTGTTCAGTTATAAATTTTGAAAGCTAATTCCTTATGGTCTGTTTTGTGCATTTACATTGTTGAGGAGAAGTTTTTGTCATTAAGTATTTCAGATGAGAGTATTTAATTCTGTGAGGTGTCTGTTATTCCACTGTCTTTTAAAAAAATGTGGTATCACTCCTCTGGAATCAACAGGGGCTTGATACTGGGTTCTGAGGAGTCAGGATTAGATTTAAGGTATTTTCCTATGTAATTATATATATCATTGTTCCTATTTGCACTATTTTAAGTGGTCCAGAACAACACTGATGCTTCAAGCTGTTCCTGTGGTTTCTGTGCAAGCAAATCATCATTGCAGGGTGTTTACCAAGCAACTGTACTTTGAGATTAAAAACAGAGTCACTTCAGTCCTACACTCACCAGCTATTAGTGTAGTCTGTGTGACTGATCCAAAATAGAATTATGTTTATTCCAATTCAGATTGAAATTAGATTTAGGAAAACTGAAGAAGTCTACTATTTCTTTGCAAAATTTTAGGTATGCAATTGCTCTGCTTCTTACTTTCAGATTTAAAAGATCTATTAGAACAAGCTTGATCTTCTGAGGAAACGATATTCTTTGTGGGATTTTTGTTGCTTGCTGATTTATTTTTTTCCTTTGTCAGAGAAACTCCAGAGCCTTACCTGAAGTTGCTTTTTTTCAATAAGTTTATTTCACAAAAGAGTGTTTACCCACCTCTATAGCAAAAATCAATACATGATATAAAGAAATAAAGAAATGCCAAATGGTCTGCACACATTCATCTCTTTCACTGTTTGAACTATACTCTTCATAAAAAAGCCTGACTACTGATTTTTCCTGAAGAGCACTCGTAATATGGCAGAAACACATTGATGTCAGCATTAAATAAGAAAAACTTCAAAAAATTAAACTCCCAGGCTCTGCAGATTCAGGACTGATATCTGATTCTAGAAAATTATTCAAAGGAAAGCAAAGTAATAGGTGTCTCTATGTCCAACTTTTGTGACATAAATTGTGTAGTTGAGCTTTAAGATAATTTTATATGTAGAGATATGTTTTGGTGAACTGCAGTTTTCTGCTGGTTGTCAGCACTCAATGCTGAGAAATAGTTTTACGTGTTTTCTACATCCTGTCTGCTGCTATGGTGTTCATATCCAGGTTTTAGAATGCTCTTCAGTATAACTTTTCATAGCAGCTAACAATCTTAATCACTGCTTTTACTAGAAGCTGTGTATAAATTTGCTCTACTTGCTGAGAGTAAAACCTACCTTCAAAGGATACCACCTTCTAAACCTCATTTTGAAAATGCAAGTGGGATGCCATCTGAGAGTTATTAAGCATACTACTCGTATGTCCTATCCAAAAGTAAAAATTTAAAGCTACATCCTGCCTGTAAAGTATCTAATAAAACAACAGGAGAACCCAGCTTTGTGAAATTCACAAATGGTGGGGTTTTTTGTAAAAACAAAAAATGACATTAGTAGTAGAGCAGCTATAATACACAGTGCTTGCTTTATTTGGAAAATACTGCTTTTGTCACTGTTTTCTATAGACTGTCCTCCCATTCTTCCCTTCTCCCACAGTTGCTTCCTACCCACTGTACTGGTGAAAGATTTTCCTCCAAGGTTACCTACCCCTTGTGCTCCTGATTTTCTGCCTGTGTTAACTTCTTCCTCCTATTTGTCTCATGCACTAGTGTGAACTGTAGCTTTTGTGTCAGGTGGCCTTCAACTACTGAAGACTTTAATGCCAGTGTTAGAAATAATTTCAATGTTTGTTGTATTCATTTTAATATTTCCCCATGCTTCTTTTTTATTGATTCTTTTATATGGTGAAATTCAAGGAGCTTCTGAAAGTCTTCAGTTGCCATCAGGTCAAGTTAAGTATCTAAATATTGCCTGAACTCCATAATGATTATAAGATGCATTTGAAAATTAGCCCACAATTTCTTTCAATATAGCAGGCATTGTCAAGAAAACCCTTTCCTACAATTCACTATTTTAATAAAGGTACTTTAAAGAAACATAAGATTAAATGTATGATTAAATACAGGGTTTATAAGAAGCAACTGAACAGAGAAATTAAAGTTGCAGAATTTGAAGAGGAAGGTGGGCTGTGAAAACTGCTATTGAAGGATTCTGATAGTTCCTTCCATAGGGAGAAAACTTGAAAAATATCCAAAGGATGAAGAGAACATTTTTAATCCCTTGGTTCATACGTGGGATAGACTAGAAGTGAGTAATTACTCTAGGAAATGTTTGAAGTAATCAGAATCTGGACATAAATGTAAATTAACATTTGCTTTTGGTGGAAGTCCCATGCAGCTAACTTCCATTCAGATTCCCCATACAGATAGGAAGTTGCCTGCCATTCAGAGCAGTAATACCACCTTTGCAGTGAAGTGCTGATTGAGCTTCAAAAAGTAATAATACAGCTGTGACCCTTTAAAGGCTCATTTTTCTATATGAATAATAGCATTTACAGTAAAATCAACTGTGATGAAAATTACGAAGCTGATGAATCCTTGGGGTTCAGGACACATATTGAGTACTAATTGGGTTCAAGAATAAATTTCACCAAAAGCTATAACATTGAGAAGTGAGCAACTTTCTGGATAAGGGGTTTATGCCTTTTACTCTAGGAACAAAAAGTATCTATTAGTGGAGATTAGATGGAACATTATGTGGTTGCTTGCTTAGATGGTATGTTTGCTTAAAAACAAAAACCCCACAGAGGGAGAGACAGAAGATATTTCTGTATTAAACTAAACAACCAAGACCTTTAAGAAGGTTACACAAGAGAAACTACAACTTTGATCTATTTCTATCAAGTTATTAAGAACGAGAACTAATGGTATGAGTCCTAAAAGCTCCTTAAGATCTCAGTTGCTTCTATTCTGTGCTTGATGTCCTCCCCTCCTGACCTTATGAAAAGGTGCTGATGTTGAGTGATTTGAATGAGTGATGCAGCCTGATGAAATGTTGATATCTGCAGCTAAAGTAGTCGCTCAATGATCTCTTCAAATGTAGTCCAGTAAAAACAATTTTTGCTATTTACTAGTAAGTAGTCCGAGGCTTTGAGCTGACCTAACAGCAGCAGCTCTCAGGACTGTTTGGCTTTGTCATGGCCCTGTCTGGGCTTACCTGGGGTAACAGTTGTCAAGGGGTCAGATGACCGTTCATTGCCTACTCTGCTCTCTGGCTCTAGGGGTGGCCGGGCATCCCTTGGTGGTCCCTTCATAACAAGCAACAATCCTTTGTATTCACTGGGCTGGGGGAAAATCTTCTGCAGCTTTCAGACTTTAACTGGATACTGCTAAGAAGGAAGCAGACTGTGATAAGGAAGACATATACAAATAACCCTAAGCGGCCCCAACATTTAGAATGAAGAACCCCCCACAAGAGACATTAGAATCCTCCCAACAAAGACCTCCAGATGATTTGTCATCTCCCCTTACACTTCTTGAGGGAGTCAGAAGCTATCAACTTTAGCATCCAGAGAAGCACTAGAGGACCACATTAGAAGTGTTTTGCATGACATTTTAAACTTTATTATCAATAAGGATTTCTTAAATTAATTAGATAATTTGGAATTTTAGCCTGTTAAAGCATTAACTGGGTTAATAAATTCTCTGCTCCACATGGACGCTGTTTTCCCTTTTTCTCATAACAAGATTATGAGTGTAGCAATAATTGACAGTGAGAAAGAGGTCTTTTCTGGAGGATTATTCTGTAGATTTATGTCATCCAGAAGATCAGATAAATTCACCAAGAAAGTGCCTTTTTAATTGTTATTATTGGCCAAAAAATGAATCAACTCATTGGCGGACCCTAGAGGGACATCTAACGGATATGACTATAGTGCCTGTGCTGAACAGATCAGACACAAGCATTGTCACGGCTGTTCCAGAGAGGGAACAACACAAACTTGGAGCTGTTTTCAGGACACTAGAAGGACAGGGTCATCATCTTGTAGCTCAACAGAAAGCCATGCCATATCATGTCTTTTAAGAAACAAAAGGGAAAATTTAAGTTTCTTTCAAACATTTCAAATATGAGAAGATCCAGAACATCCCTTCTTAAGTTTCCTCACTGTTTAATAATTCTTACTGTTTAAAACATACCTTACTTCTAATTTGCATGTCTTGAGCTTTAACTTCCAGTCAAGGCATATAGTTGTATTTTAGCCTGCTATGCTGAGAAGCTCCCTAGTGTAAGATACCCTCTTTCCATGTCTGTACTTACAGATTCCTTAAGCTTGACTTTGATGAGCTAAATAGATTGAACCTCTTAAATCTCTTTCTGTAAGGTGGATTCTTTAGTCTTTAAATCATTTTGCAGTTTGTTACTCTACTCTCTCAAATTTTGCAGCACCGTTTTAAGTGTGTGAATATTTGGATATATTATTCCAGTAATATCTCAAATCTCAAATAATACCATCACTTTCTAGTTAGCCACCTGTTTACACCATTAAAGACCATCTTAAGTCTTCCAGCTAGACAATCGTCTAAAAAGTCAGTCTGAATTGGATATTTAGAAAGAATTCTGTTCTTTCTTCCAGAATCACTACTAGAATAATACTGTAAGCATGACCTATAATCTTTGTTTTAGAAGTATGACATTGTCAGATAAATTTTAAATGTGTGGTGCTTAATGAGTTCTGCAATATGATGACAGTTCACTACCTTACCGAAGCATAAAATATAAATAACTTCTAAAAACATTTTGTGGGGGTTTTGGTGTTGGGTTTTTTTTGTTTGTTTGTTTTGGGGGGTTGTTTGTTTGGTTTTGCTTTTTAAATATTACCATAGGGCCTTTAATTGGAAAACCTTAGCAATAATTCACACTTTCCAAAAATGGGTGGCACAGATATTGAACATGGCTGGCAGAAGAAAGATTATTGCTTAGGCTGTTGTTTGGATGGGACCATTATGTTGTACCTGGTTATTGTCTGCTGTATAAATCCTCACAGACTATTTCAAGCATAATCGGGACATCTTATAGGTAGAACGAAAATCCCACTCATCTCTCTAGCCTTTACAGAATCTGTAAATGAGCCTTTCAGTATAGTTTGCTTTTTGGAACAAAATTTTGCATATTCAGACTCATTTGGGAGAGTTGCAAGCTCAACCTATATAAACTGCTTCAGTGCCATATGTCTTAGGGGTTTACTTTACTCTAGCTAGTTCTAATATGGGGGAGAAGCAAATATCCTTGATCCCCTAGCTAATCACTCAGTTTCTGCTTATGTGGAAGTGGAGCGATTGTTCATGAGTTCTATGAGCATGACAGAGTGCATCTTCTCATGTACATTATGATCAGACTTTTGCCATGAAATAACTCAGAATTAACTACTTGGAAATGTCTAATCTGTGTTGTATTGAGCATTCATTAACAATGAATCCAAGTATGAAAAGAAAAAAACTCATTGTTTTTTATATGCATGTATAACTTTGTCTTACAACACATAAGGATTTTAATGTGTTTGATGTATTCTTGAATTTGTTAAGAAAAGCTTAGTGAAAGGTCTCTTATGAAAAGGATGCTTCATTAGACTGTGTGGATTCCAGCAAAGTAGCTTAGGTAAAGGATGATTTAACTTTAACTTCAATCAAACTACTGCTAAAGTTGACAGCTGAATTAAGGATGTCTGAGTCAACAGCAATTCTTTTAAGGTCAGATGGGTCCAGAGGGACTTGGTCCAGGAGGCACAAAACCAAGTAGCTCCAGATCAAACAAATTATAAGTTCCACTGGGTAAGACCCAGATATGATAGCTCAGGTTCAAGGAACTTATATACTAATAGAGATTAGGAAGAAACAGCTCAAATATTTTCTTTGAACTTTTTTTTTTTTTAATAGAAGAGAAATGGAAAGTATGGAAAGTGAGCATTTAGAAGTACAAAATATTTTCTGTCCAAGTATGATCAAATGCTCAGAAGTCTGGCTGTCTGGAAATTAGCATCATTTCTCTAATACTAAAAGGTTTAATCAATTTAAAAATCGTGATATTGACTTTGATATGCCATAATTACTGTTCTTAGTAATTACACCCACAAGTATTCCAAAGTTAAGCAAAACCAAAATTAAAGTGGCCTATTCAACCTCAGCTCTTTCATATGCTTTATGAAATATGCACATTTTTACAAAGCATGCTCACACTGTGGCTGCTTCACAGAATCCCTGAGTTGTGCAGTGTGAAGAAGAGAACTGAGCAGTTGGTTCTACTGGCACATCAGCAGGAAGAACAGACAGCAATGTTTCTATTTGGAAAGTCCTGGTATTGTCCATGTAATTTATAATGGTGGGATATGGCCTTAGTACAGAAACTGATGAAGTGGCTGGGAAAGAAAAAGAGTCAATTTCAATTTTTCTGTTTATGCTAACTCCTGAAATTTAGAGGGTTTCAACTTAATCATGTCTTCGAGTTTGACCAAGCTATAGTTTTAAGACTTGAAGCTCTAGAGCCACGAGATACATAAAAGGTACAGTTTCACTCCTCCCTTCTTTTCTATATATCCCAAGTCCTTTTCCCCTAAAACCATTTATATTTTCATACTTGCTAAGAACATTTTAAATTAGTGTCTTCCAACCACACGGTTGAATCTAGCAAGATCTGAATGAGAAGCAGAATCTTCATTATTTTTTTTAATGCATATGGTTTTGCTATAAAATAAAGCTTATGTGCTGTGTTATTGTCCCCAGTTAGTGCTCTGTCTCTGTGGATTTGCCAGTCATTGCCAAACTAAATCTATGCCAGGGTTAGTGGTCATACACCTCCTAATTTAGCAAAGGCATTAAGGACTTGAGGCATTTAAAAAAGAAAAGAGTTTATTGGAGTTCTTTTCTCTTTCCTAGATAAAAAACTTTGTCACAGCTCAGCAATCACAGAGACACTGCTCTGCCTGCCTGCTTGATTTGTTTTCTATTTATAAATAGATTTATCCCTCCAAAGAGGTTCATTTAGGAGGGAGATCAACTCTAACCAATAGCAGGAATGGAACAGATTGGAGAAACAAAGCTTTGGAGGGAGGCCGAAATAAATCCAATTAACTGTGTAGGTTTCATTTGTTTTTCATTATTCCAAAGTAAGATAGCATTCTGGATATTTTTGAAAAGACAGTGGAATCCCAATTATCCAAGCATTCACAGTCAAGAGTCACTCTTTCTGATGAACTTTCAGCATCTTTACTTCCTGAATATTGACTTGCTGTTACTCATAATTCTATTATTTATGTTATCCAAAAATATTCATGTGAGCCCAACAGTTCACATAAATGGCATTTTAAGAATAAAAGGATGCTCAGCAGGAGTAATCATGCTTTGGGGCTTATTTTGAGTATTCTGCTTTGATCTGCAGATCTTTTAGAGCTTGAGTTTGGGAGGATATATCATCCTGTGGGTAAAATTTCAGCTGATGCTTTTTCTAGCAGAACTGCTTGCATCTAATTTCTGATTTTCATCTACCAACTCTCTCTAATAATTCTTTTCCTTCAGAGAGAGAGATAACTTATCTATGTGTCGAGAGATACTGGTACATATCTGACCTTTATGTTTTCCAGTAAACGTTTAGAATTTAAATTGCTTGGTGGAATGTTTCAACCTTTCCTCATGAGGGCTGATCTCCTGTGTTTATGAACCCCATTAAAATAATACATGGTCACATCCTAGTAGAAGAGCTAATTTTTTGTTTTATTTGAACTATCACTTAAACCATCATGCCCAGTGCCAACTGATTTCTGAAGTTCTATTCATTACATAACAGTAATAATTAACATCCTTTCAATGTAATATAGGATAAATCTACCCAAACAAATATAACTCTTTTTTGTGGTGCTTTTCGTAAAAAAGGGCAATTAAGCTCCTTTATTCAAGAAGCCGTATTCCTTTATGGCTATGTTTATGGGAGAATCACAAGAGGTAAGTATATATCAGGTAGAGCTTAGAACACAGCAAGGTACTCGTAATCTCTAGTAAAAGAATGTATTTATATTTTTGACATTAGTGACACTCCATCCCACTCAGTTTCATCTTAGCCTCATGTCTTTTTCCTGTAATGCATCCTGGCATACTATACACCAGATATTTAAATAAAATTAGCTCCATATTTTTAGTTCCATCTCTCTGTGTGTGTGTATATGAAGTGTTTATATATGTGTGTGTGTATATAAATAAATAAAAAAAAAAGAACAATCAGAACTTTTCAAAAGTTTTAATAGCTTTCTGTGTTGTTCCTCTGAGAAACTCTCCAGATGAGGAGTATGTCTCCTTTTATAGATTCTATCAGTTTGAGTAGAGTGTCAGCTTTCAGAAGAAGAAAGGACTATGTAGCAGAATAAAAGGATGTGTATAATAATTTTTTCTGAAGAGAATGAGAAAATGGAATTTGCTATGCTGGATCATATAATTCATTGTTAAAGTCTTGTGGCTTGTTCTGACACAGCCAATAGCTGACAAGATGTAGTGAGTTGGGATCATCGAGTCCAAGCATCTATCCTACTCTACAAAGTTCTCCCCTGCACCTAACTTCTTATGTTGCCTGTATGTGGGTGTGTAAATAAATAGGTATATATATATATATAAAAATATAAAATTTCTTTATAAAATGAAGTCTATCAGACAGAAATGCCAAAATAAGCATTTTTCCTTTTCCCTTCTTTATTGTTTTCTTGGAAAAAATAATTCGGTTGTAATTTTGCAGTAAGTTTGGCCCCTGAAAACAATACATTTGAGTGTATCATCCTGGACTGTTTCTCTGGAAACATGCCCAGTTATACACAAAATACTTTGAAATTATGGCAGCTTTTAGAACTACAGACTTAGATACCCCCAAATCATCAATGACTTGTGAAAAAAATAAGCTTTAGGGGCATATATAGAAAGGAAGAGGACATGTAACTGGATGAGCGTGCTTCTTGTACAGCAAGATTTTTATTCAGGCTCCTTGTAGGAGAAGCCTTAACAAGTACTTCAAAACTTAGAAGAGTGGAGGACAGTGAATTGGTAACATGAGAACTACCACGCACAACATAAAGTTATTGAAAAATTAACCTTCTTTGGGAATTTTTATTTTCTGTTGTCTTATCTTGACAAGAAAAATGTGTTTTAGTTTCCTGAACAGTAAGCTTTCCTGGTGTTGTACATACACTGGAATAATTAAAACCGCTTTTAAAATTTTAGTTTTCTTCTTAGTATTCAAAATGATACTATATAATACTGTATTTTTTTAAGTACTGTTCTTTGCTGCTTTCTTAATGTCTTTCTACCTATAGATAGAGTTGAATATATGACTCATACAGTTTTTAGCAAAGTGAGAATTAATGCCTGTTGAGTTTAGGTGACTAGTTTGCCCTCATAAAGGAGTGCACCTTTGAAAGGGTGGGTGAGCAGCAGATGGCTACATAGACAATGAAGTGTTCAGCAGTGCTAACACTGAAGTTGGATAATGCAGGACTAGGCAATACTGTTACCATGCAACTATAACATACTTATTTTAGGAAATATACACTGTGTTTTTTTTTTCCCAATGACATTATGTTCATTTACTGTACCTGCAACTGCGGACAATATATTTCATTTATGAAAACTAGTGCAAAGCTGCAGTGCCACATTTTTCATAATACACACAAATATAACAACAATTTTACTTGATGAATTTGGGAGTACAAGGACTATCTGATCCTGTCCTGAGATTTGAAGTATACTATTTCATAGAAATTAATTTCATAGAAATTAAATTAAATTGAAGGAAGGCCTTCATGGTAATGTTTACTGCTAAAGTTACAATTCCAGCATTATTTATGTAATTTAAACACTAGATTCCACCTGGGAATTGAAATCTGTAAAGTCAATATAACTTGGTGTTACAGCAAATCTGACAGCTCCATGATGGGCTACCCAGCATAGCTCTGGCATTGGAACGATACTTACTAGCACCGTATGAAAGACATCAAGGCTATCTCACTGGGCTCCTTCTCCTGCTATATGAGATTTCTTGTGCGTTTTGGTAGGGCATGTATGATCAGGCAGTCTAAAAACCAGATGTCAGACAAGATGGACTACACATCTGATTTAGTGTAGTAATTCCTATGTCCCTACAGTTAATTGCTATGGGAAATAGTAGTTACAATGTAATCCAGTACAATTACTGGCAGGAGACAATCCAAGAATTGGAATTTTAGAGTTTTGTTTAAAATAAAAAGCATGTGTTAAAAGCCATATTGATTATTTTAATCCAGTCTCCCATAGCAATATTGTTAAGCAGTATGACTCCTCTTTGTCTATAGTTTGCCTGGCGGGAGAGGAACAAAGACATTGATCTGCTATTAACTAAATATACTGGAGAATACTTTGTACTAACCATTTGAATAGGAAATGGAAGAATGCTTTAAAATAACATTTGCTACTATGCTTCATGATATCACCATAGTAACTAAGAGTTCCGTCTGAATGCTGTGCTTTTATGCTTGTATTTTCACACAGAAAAGAGACATTAGCTACTGGTCTTTAAATAAGAAAACTGATCATTAATTTTGCACTTTGTAAAGTCCCATTAACCAAAGCATATTTGCAAAATGATATGCATCAAACAAAGAACATAGCAATTTTAATTAAAGAAAATTATGATTCAATAAACCATAAAAATGGTTTATTTAAATCTATGTTTTAAAAAATAACATTACACAGCCTTTAAAAGCCTAACTAAAACATGGTTAGATAGCTCAGGGGCTTTGACTAGGGTGTTGGAGCACATATCTATTTATGTGCTTTCAAATCCAGCTCAGATTTGTGTTAAAAGGAGGCTGTTTCAAGATCATAATTTGGTTACCCTAGTAAAATGCACTTGTGATCTTCAGGAAACTAGGTGTTTAGGTATTACTAACTTTATTTCTAGTGACAATGAGTTGGCTGCTTTAGTAATGGTGACGGGAATGCAGCACAAAGATAATACAATATGCAACTAAGAAACCTTGAACAATTCTCTCTCTCATGGACCAATCTGAAGATGTATGTGTGCTATGGTTTTATGTTATATCTCTGGCATCACAATAAAGCCTCCAGTTAACTGATCTCAATAAGTTTCATATTCTAAACCCTATTAATCATATAAAACACAACCTGCTTACAATTATGATTCACACAGTCAAACTAGCTTAAGTAATTAGTATTTCTAGTAAAACTGACGGTAAACTTAAGTGGTAACGATTCCTGCAGATTAAATTAGGATAGTATCTCCCATCCTGTGCAGGTCCAGAGAACTGCAATGTGAGAAAACCAAGGCCTTTAGTCGCATTTCACTCCCCCTGAAAACAGTATAATACAAAAAGCTCATGCAAAAAGGCTTGCTTGTACCTTAAATATGGAACTTGACTCCACTAGATGTGTAAAACAGTAGTGGTTTTTTAGGAACAAAGTAAGGATGAACTCAATGGATCCATAGGTTACTTCTCGGTGAGAAGAAAGTAAACAACGTGGAGTGGCTGTTCTGACTGAGTCTTAAGTAAGGAAAAAGTAAATAACTGTCCCTACTTCATAGAGTATTCTATCTTTCTCAAGCACAGAGAAATCCCACCACAATAATACAGCTAATTGATACATAAATTTAGAAGGATTAGATACTCTATACCCTCTATACCAATCACTAACCTGTAATGGTCTCTGTGGTGATCACTGAACTCGTAGAGCTATAGAGCAGCAACTTAAACACTGACAGAGAAAGGGTCGGCTTGTTGCAGCTAAAGTACTGAAGTTCTTGATTCGTACATATGAAAGTAATTTTGAAAGTTTACTCAACATTCCAGTGCATTTCTCTTTTGTAGTATATGGTTTCCTGTAATCCATGAGGGATGATTATCACTCAGTCAAAATGAAGCTTTTCATAACGCAATTCATGAAATTGTGTTCTTAAGGCCCATATTCCTTGATCTGATGTCTGACGTTAAGCACATTTATGTATATACTTACATGGAATGCAGCTAGTGTATGTAGCATAAATGTTGATGTTAGCGTAACAGGATGTAGTAACTCTAATAGATAGACTAGAAGACTAAAATATAATAACAATATCATAAAAGTTAACAACTATGACTAACTAACTGCTTTAGGTTAAAAACTTTGGAAATATTACCCTTTGTAGTACTGTTGAGTATTAAGTGCAGCAACAAGTACATCCCTTTAGAATTCTTTAATAGTACAACAATGCACCATGGAATAGTAATGAAAAATTTATGCAAAAAATAAAAAAAAAATATAATGTCCATTCATTATTGGTCAAACTTTTCTGGATATTTGAGAAGTGAGTTAACTCTAAGTGCTTGTTTCAAACCAGATTTCACACTGGAAATAAGAAAAGACATTTGCCTTCCAGGTACTTACCAATTCCATTAGACATGATGGATTTTTTGTATTATAGAGATTCTTAGAAGATGAAAAATACTGATTGCTTCCCTTCTCTAATATAGCAATAGTTCATGTCTTGGAACTAGTTTTATTGTCAAAGTGAATAATATTTTAATATGTTTAGAGATGGCCTCATTCTTCTGTATGGAAAAATGAAATGACTTTTGACATTAGGGTGTTTTGTTATCTGTTCCTTGAGTAACATCAATATCACATAATTTTGATGGTGTGCTTCAGGTGTGATTTCTGGAAACAAAATGCAAGAGAAAAAATGTCCTTAATGCATTACAGTTTGAGGTCCTTCTCTGTAAATAATGTTGTGTATTAGAGCAATAGCATTTGGGTTTCCTATAGAGCAAATACTAAACTAAATCAAATGTCTGTATCAGAATATCCTTTAGAATATTTTTTTAATGTATTCTTTAGCACTGAAATACTTATGACCTTATCATACAAGAATATGTTTGTTTTTTAAGCCTGACCCCACAGGACAATGACAGTATCTAAGGAGAAGTTCCTGGGTGGGAGTAAGTTTCTGCCCACTTTAAAGGTAAGTCACTTCTGGTTTGGTTTGTCTTCCCTGTAAGTGGCTGGCAAGTTTGTTGAATATTGTAATTAAAGTAAATCATCTTAATATTTAATTTCTTTTTTAATTTTGTTTTCTTTTTTTTTCTTTATTTTGTGTGCTGTCAAGGCTATTAATTGATTTATTGCTCTTCACCATATCTATATATGCAGGATATAACTCCTTTCACTGTAAAATATGAAATAATAGTTCAAATACGTTTATTGCACTTTTAAAGATTTGGCATTCTGGGCCCAAATGGAAAATTACCTTGGACTCCATCTACTTCTGTTCTTTTTGAACTAAGTAGGAAAAATGAATCTGAGTTCTGCAAAAGTAAAAACACCTGGGGACAAATATCTACCTTTTACTTGCAAAAGGAAATTATCAGGTGCAACTTAAAAGGGGATAAATAAGAAGCTCAATTTCATGAACACAGAGATTTTAGGAGAGAGACTGTGTTAAGGGGATTTTGGTTTTGAGAAAGTGTCAGTGTATTTCTAGGCTTTCAGGCAGAGTACTACTGTTCATATAAAAGAGTGACTATTTGAACAAAGAGAACAAATGTATGCTGTAAAAAAAAAAAAAAATTGCCAGACTATCTCCTACAAAGAGCTAGATAGCTTTACTTCTGCCCAATAACTTAGCTCTCTGGGTTTGCTGGCAGAGTAAGCAATAGATTGTGAGCAGCAGACTTAGCTCCTGTCTAGGACTTTACATTTCAATCTCCTTCGTAAGTGCAAAAAATTTACCAGAAGCCTGAAGAATCTGTTGACTTTCTGGCTTTCCCATACTGTAGCAGTTCATGTTAATATTTACATCACTTAAAGTGCTGGCAGCTAAAATGATAAAAAAGCAGAGCGCTGTCTTCAAAGCCAGAGAGACACTTGGTAAATTATCTCGCTGTCAAAAAATAAATCCAGAACCCAGTTTCACAGAATAATACTGAATGAATACCAAATATCTAGAACCCCGAAGGGTCTTTATTGCAAGAGTATGCAATATCATCACATCCCTTGTTTAGGCATTTGCTCTGTAAGCAGACTCTGTCATGCTGACTCTGTGCAGTGCGAGAAAGATCAGTGTCTAATACATCCACACAAGACACAGAACCGGCTGAAAAGCAGTGTAACCAGCCAGTAGGAAATGGCAAGGGCAGGGATGTGTTTGCCTCTCTCTGGGATTTAGGCACCTTATACAAGGCTTCCTGGAGATGCCCTCCTTTAATTGGGATTTTCAGTACTGAGCCCACTGTTTTGTTTAAAAAATGAGTGTGTACCTTTTGAAGTATGTCAAGAAGAGAAGTCAGGCAGGCAGGGTTCTCTCTTCCTTCTCTCTCTTCTTTTTCCTTTTAAGAAGTTTTGGTAACATATTATGTGAAACAAAAAAAAAACAAACCTGAATGATCCTGTGAAATACCTAGTTTATAAATTCCTTTAATAGAAGTCTCATCACTCTTAAGGGAGGGGTGTTTGTTTATTTAAGTCAATTATTCTATCAGCTGATCAACAGATCTTTGAAAACTTTGGTTGAAAGACACTTCTTATGCATCATTTTTAATAGCACATTGTAACTCCGGGGCTTGTCCGGGTCCGTGCAGGAAGGTAATAAATAACCTGAGTTTGTCTAAGCAGCTTGAGCTAGCAAAAAAAGAGAAAGAAGAAAAAACTTCTGAGGAATTCTGTATTTTTATGAAAACAATTAATGAGAGATACAGAAAAGGGATTGCCCAAGAAAATGAATATGAAGAAGCAGCTTGTCTATACTCAGGGCAATGTCACCACATGTAATGACTAAAAAAAAAAAATTGTCTACAGTTACTCTGATGTAAATCTGAGGTTATCATGCTGAATTAGTGTTTAAAGGAGAAAGTAATCTGGAAAGAAAGTACCCATGAAGGAATTCCTACAAAGCATTTTACTGTGAATGTGATGTATCCATATAACTAGGAACCGATGCAATCAGAATAAAACCACAGAAACTGTAAAAGTAGGTAAGACAAAGAAAAGATACTAAGTTATCATACTAAAAAAGACTCCACATTTGAAACTGCATGACGTAAGACTGTGCCGTGTCTCTGCCCCTCTAATTAGCTGGGTTAGCACAATGGCCTCACTGAAATGGTGGTGGGGAATGGGAGTAAGAAAGATTCACGTTTATTTCTAAATGGCCATGCCAGCTAAGCAAAAGCACTTACCATCCTTCCTAGAGAATGGTATGCAACTGCTGGCACACCAACTTCAACCTATGGGCTGAAGCTCAGCCACTTCTTTGGTGGCTTTGGGTTGATGGCACCAGAGGGTTTAGTTTACCAAGATTTTGGCTTACCAGCTACAGCAGCTTGGGCAGGAAAGCCCCTTTTCAGCTACTCTAAATATTAATCATTCCAAAATAGAATCTCTTCCCTAATATTGAGTAAAAAAAATACCACTATAGTGTGCCCAGAAGGTAGGAAAAGAAAAATCGATCTTGTTAAGCTTCTGTGCTCTCCTATGTCTTCTGTCAACATACCTTCTTCAGTGTTACGTTTACATTTTGCCTCTGTAGCAGGAAGAGTTAGAAGGCTATGAAAGTATTAAGATCATAGTTTACGCACAAGACAGTACCTGTACAAAGCCTTCTTGCAATCAGAATATTCAGCAAATATTTTACAGGTTTGAACCAAAGCACTTATTTAGATTAGGAAAATATTTACCATAGTTTGGGGAAAATAAAGACTTAAAGGCTAAAGTCAGGTGGGGAGATCTGGACAGAAAATAAGAACCCTTATTAAAAAATAAGGAAGTATTTATACACAGGAATTGCTGGAAAAAAAATGATGGCTGATCATAAAGGAGATAGAATGGCCTCTCCGGCCATTACAAACACAGGAAAGAAGAAAATAATTGGAATTGAATCTAAATTGTTAATGATATTTAATTGGTTAGCAGAAAATTACTTTTAAGACTTGTTTTTTTT
The DNA here is from genome assembly GCA_025769975.1 of Gallinago jamesoni. NCBI lineage: Eukaryota > Metazoa > Chordata > Aves > Charadriiformes > Scolopacidae > Gallinago > Gallinago jamesoni. The sequence continues at coordinate 9,487,583 of JAOQGH010000032.1, forward strand.
GACAATCTAGTTAAAATACTGTATTTTTTTACATCTTTGTGAAAACTTTAACAGGTTTGCTTTTGTAACAGCACGCTATAAATGAGAACATTGATTAGAGCTTGAAAAGTAGTAAAGCCAATGGTAATTATTATCATTATTATAATAATAAATATTACTCTTAATGAGTAAGAATGCAGGATTGCTCAATAAGAATTTCTTTCTTGATCTTTTTTGTATCCCTATTCTATTCTCCTTTTTCACTAATTTTTTGTTTCTTTCCCTATTCCTTTTTCACTCTAGCTTTCTGAATGTGAATAAACAGATTATTGAGCAGATAAAGTTAAAGAAAATTTGAAAGTTCTTAAAATGTCATTTGTACACTACTCAATTAATATATGTCTGGATGATTTAGGGTCATTTCCTCGGGTGTTAGCCATAGGTAGATACTTTCCTGCTCACCCAGTGGTGCTGTCACTGGGCTAACATTGGTTTACAGATACATATATAGGACAGCAAAATCATCTAGGGTTTGCATGCATTTATCTGTAATTCATATTTTGGTTTGTGAAAGAGTTGAGATTTGTAGATATGTAAATATTACCAGCTTATATAGAGATATCATGACTGGGTTCTGGAAGTAATTTTCTAGCATTTGCTGCAATTTTCTGAAAACAGATTATATTTCCTAAGAGCACTGACTCTTAGTTACTAACAGAAACTATATACAATCTGATACTGTGGCTGTAAGTTGTTTTTTTTTTCCTTAGGAGGGTGTGTTTATGTATAAATTACAGTTGGGGATTTGTTGTTGAGAACAACATTGTGAACTTTTTCCAATAAAACATGAAGCTGTGAGATAATCAGGTAAAACCATGTACAAATCTATAATTTTATCTACTGTCTTGCATTTGATGACTTCTCTTGGCCTACAACTCTTTTACTCCAATGCAAAACTAAATAGGGGAGACCTTAATCATATGTGTTTGGTTCTGGTTTAGAATGAATCTTACACAAGGTGTTTGAAAAACAAGATTCAAGGTTTCTTTGTGCTGATTACACACAGGAAGGAAGAATTTCTGATAAAACCAAAACAAAAAGCCCTATAATTTTGCTTATGTATTTTTTTCACGTAGGTGTTTTTTGAAAACTTTCTAACTAAATTTAAAGTAAAATTATATATTATTCCATAAAAAGTTTGACATAATTTCCAGGTTTACACAGATTCATTATACTAGGGCTTCACAAGTGTGAATGGTCTTACGGCTTATTGTAGATCTTGTGATCTATATAGTACATGCAGTTTTATAAATATCCTTACATTTTAATTAAAAGCAGGGAAAAATCAGAAGTGCAATGCCTTCTCTTCCCCACAGAGTCATACCTTAACCAGTGTCATACATTCTAAAAACAGATAATGAAGAACCATTATGAAAAATTTATCATGGTGAAAAGGCGGAGTGGCTGATGAGAACTTTGTCTAAGATATCTTTGCCTCAAGGTAATTTTTGGCATCTTAGTTTAAAAAGTTCAGTGCTAAGGAAAAGGCCTGCACAAATGATGTTGGTTAGCTGTAGGTATTTAAATATTCTAAGTTTTGTGTTTGAGGGATTTGTATATGATTGTCCAATTCTACTATAACTATTAGAAAAATCTCTGATCAAGAAGATTGTAACATATATTATCTGCAATACTGCACACAACTAGAATGAATGTTCTTTCAGATGGCTTTTGGGAGAGAAGTCTTTTTTAAAGGGAAAATTCAGAGCTGTAGCAGAATCTTGGATGCTAGAGGTGGGATTATGCATTAGTTTCCAATCAATTCTTATGATAATACAAGATTGTTCTTCTTAAAGTTTCTAGCGTTTTGTCCGTTGCAGTAGGCAGGGCTGCTGTCATTTTGTGACATTTGCAATGCTTACGATACCTCTTTTCCCTCCATTTTCAGCAAAAATGTAATTGCATTCCCAATGTGTACAATTGTTGTTTATATGTTCAGATGCTTATATATAATTGACATTACATTCTGTGACATTACAGTTTTTCTAACTTATCTACATATTTATTTTACTTACCTTGCAGAGAAACAAAATCACTTACCCAGTAGTTTCAAAGGTTTTGATTTTGAAACCTTTAAACTCACTGAAATAGTGTAATTAATTGTTGAATATAGTAAAATTTTGATATTGAACTGCACTCAGTTCTTGTTCACATTCTTCTTTTGTACATATCTATTCAGAGCTGAAGTTGCAGTACGTTGGGTTTTTTTTCTGGTATTGCCTGCATATTCTTTATTTACTTAACTAGAAGGCTTTGTAATGAAATTTAGAGTCATCTTTGGAGTGGTGAATTCTCATGAAATTTAGCCTAAATATTTGATATTTTTTGTAGTTTATATATTTTTTCATGATGGGATTAGATACAGTGAATGACAATTAAAAATATGACCCTCTTCTTTTTTCTTTAAGGTATCGCCATTGCCAACTGATAATATTTGTCTCCAATTACTTATTACCTTTTCTCATTTCCATGACTTTTCAGAAATTGTGAGTAGTACAGTGAACTCATTAACTTGTTGTCTTAATGCATTAGAACACATAGCCGGGATAACTAATTTGTATAGATTCATAAGGTGTTATCTACTATTCTCCAGTGATACTTTTCAAATGTTAAAAGTATATTCCTCAAGTTTTCAGTGTTGCTTCACCCCAGCCACACACATTGAAACATGGCATAAGAGAACAAGTAAAACATGCATTAAGAAATGTTTCCTAGTGTTTGTAATATTTATCCCAGTCTAAGTGCTTTCTCTCACCATATTCCATGTTATATTGAGGGCACATCTGCTTTCAGAGCCTGCAGCCAATAGTACAGTTGTCACCATAACATGTAGCAAGCAGAGAAAGTGAGAAATCATTAAGTTAGTCTAAAAAAAAAAAAAAAGTCATTGAATGCTCAAAAAAAAAAGTAGGTAACATACACATTTTAAAAATCATTTTAAATCTGACAAAAAGGCAATCAAATCTGGTAGGATGTTGATACAGTTCAATTCCACTGACAATCTCAGTTGTTATAATCTGTGCATGTTGAAGCCTGTGAACAGCAAACCACTGTATCAAAGAGGCCTACAAACAGGGTATTACAATAATCCAGACTTGATGTTATAAAAAACATGAATCAAGAGCTCAGCACCCTGTGGAGACAGTAAGCTTTAATCTTTACCCACTACTAAATTCCTGAGATGGTATTAGGTGCTTATGACTCTCAAAGTCTTATCATGTGTACTGAGCTGAAAACAGTAACTTTTCTGTTGACATTATTTAAACCGTGTAAGATTCTACTTACTCTACTTCAATTAAATGATCTTTAAAGCTCTCTTTTTATATTGATTAGGATTTCTCAGGCTGTCATTCCATGACTCACTCATATTTCTAATACCAAGATCAATGCAATTACTTTTTTTATTTACCTTTCCAGCAATAAGATATTTTTAAATAGAATTAATGATAGCACTCCAAGAATGATTTTCTCAAAACAAGGTAAATGGCCTTTAAAGGAATATTAATGCTCCCTTTTGTATTAAGATTATAGCAGAAGAAACATCTCAATTTTTTTTTCTCTCTTTAAATGATGCTGTCTCAAGATCACAGACTCGGAGTGCTAAGTGGAACTTAACAAAGTTAGGTCAATAAGTAAGGAGGAAATAGCTACAGACCTTAAAAGCATTCTTCCCTGAAACTGTATCATCTGTTGCTGTGAAAATCCTAAATGGCATGATTTTTCATGTTGATTACCAATATAGTTCAAAAGAAAGGAGAAAAAAAAAAAAACCGAACCGAAAACATGAATACTTTCTATTCTCTTAAACATGCCATATTTATGAATTCCAGACAGGAAAATTTAAGATTCCCTGAGCTGGAGATAAAAATTAATTCCTATTTTATTTAAGGGATAATTTAACACAAAATGCAGCAGAGATAAGATGGAAGAAAACGTGAAATGAAAGAGTTAACAAAGGACAGAGAAAAGATATCACGGACATAGACAAAAGAAAAAAGGGGTGGAAATAACAAGGAAAATCTAATGGAAATTCTGATGTTCTTAACATTTGTGCAAGAATATCATCCACATGTTCTTGTTCAGCCTGGAGAAGAGAAGGCTCCAGGGAGACCTTATCATGGACTTTCAACATCTGAAAGGAGACTATAGGAGAGCCAGAGAGGGACTCTGTCAGGAAGTGTAGTGACAGGACAAGGGGCAACAGCTTTAAATTGGAAGAGGGGAGATTTAGATTAGATACTAGAAAGAAATTCTTTACAGTGAGGGTGGTGAGGCACTGGAACAGGTTGCCCGGGGAAGTCGTGGATGCCCCATCCCTGGAGGGGTCCAAGGCCAGGCTGGATGGGACTTTGAGCAGCCTGCTCTAGTGGGAGGTGTCCCTGCCCATGGCAGAAGGGGTTGGAACTAGATGATCTTTAAGGTCCCTTCCAACCCAAACCATTCTATGATTCTATGATTAAGGACTTCCCTATCGTTCTGAATATTGATAATGTAGGTTTTGCTTCAGCTAGGTTAAAATTAAAATAATTTTCCATTATAAAAGTTGTCTTAAGAGAGTGACAGAAAAGTGAGCATATATTCTTTTTATGCAGTCCTGTTATGTAAACACTTTTCAAGTTGGAAAAGAAGGGGGAAAGGGCGGTGTTTGCTTGTTAGTTGGTTTTGTTAATCCTAGGAGTAGGAGACCATTTTCAAAACATTTCAGAATATTTTTTCAGTTTTGTTTTAAATACTAAAATGAATTAGGAGGTCTCCATATTGTTTATTTTGCAATTATTTTGAAAATGGAATGCTTAGATCATCATGGCAAGTTGTAATTTTTTCACTGAAATCATATTATACTGTCTTCCAGAAATGTCGGAAACTGTCATCAGCTCTGAAGTTCACTGGATAGAATATATTTACTAACCTTTTGCTGTGCACCCCAAACTGTATATGCTATATAACTTTGGAAACTTATTTTAGATGCTGACCAGACAATGGGATGATAGAAGGTAATCAGATCACTTAGAAGTTGAGCTGAATGATGTTTTTCTTTTACATTATTTGTTCTTCAAAAATGCACTTTCAGAATAGCTGAAACGAGAATGCAGGGCTGAAATAGTATTTTGAAATCCTGAGAAATTATTCAACAGTTGCAATAAAAGCCAAGGAAATGAAGGACTACATTCACAAAACTGCTATTGAATGAAAATGGTAATGTATCATCATTTCCTTCAATATCTCTTCGGTTACTGTATTCTCCTATGAAATAGAGGACTGTGTTTCAGATCTCTTTTCAGCAGCTTTTACCCATCGTACTCCACCTACCAGGCAAAAGTCCTAGGCTCCAGATTGTAGGTTTTTTTATTTTTGGTATCTGATAAATTACTATTTAAGTAGCTCATAGCAAGTTCCACCTATCAGTGCATTTGTGAATGATTCAGTCTAGCATACAGTGCTACGGTGGGTCATCTCACACAGAGTAAAGATATGAATCTAAGTGGTTTGTATTTTTAAAACTTCTGTTAAAAAGAGAGAGATAAAACAAAGGTCCTTGTTTCTCTTTCTTCTAGAACCTCCATTTTTGAGTTTTTTTTCTTATTTTTCCATGCTTCTTCATTTTTAATATGCTCAAAGATTAAATATTCCATTTTGGGACATGTGAAATTAGACCCACAAATATTCATGGTAGCCTTAATTAACAAATTGCATAAGCTACTGGTACAGGAAAGGACTTTCAATACTCTCAGTAGCTATTTTGACATTTCACAATGACCTGAAACCCAAGCTTACAGCTTTTTAAAGCACATAAACGTGTCACCACATGTAAGAGTATGATGATCAAAGGAACACTGAAAATGTTCCCATATCATGTCAAGGGAAATATCAACTACGTTTTTCCTTTACATGGTGAAGGAAGGTATAGATTCCAATCAGCAGTGGCTAAGGAAGATGTTACTGTCCTTTATTCGGTGCATGTCACAGTTCAAAATTCATCTTGTTTAAGTTCTGGAAGGGAAAAGAAACCTCCCTGCAGTTGCAGCTGTTACTTTGTTTAAGGGGAAAATAAATTCAGCTGAACTAAAACAAATGACTAGTGTTGGCAACAGTGGCAAACACCATCTTGTGACTTCTCCAGCTCCAGGGATGTGGGAACAGTTTTCTGATACTGGTCCCTGTTTACCAGACTGTAAATTTTATTAGTTCAGTGTCTGAACCAATAATCCAAATAAACCCCCCAAACCAAGAGAAACCACAATTTTGAAAATATCTTGTACTTTGTTTTTCTACTTAACATCGCATTATGCATAACAGATGTGTTTCATAACAATAATGGAAATAACAATGGAAACCAAACAGACCACATATTTCAAGAGTACTTTTGTGCACAAGTAAAGATCATACTGGCTTATGGTATTTCACATTAAGCCAAGTACGAACTGCAAGAACATCCTTCTTAGATTTAAAAAGATAGCACACATCTGTTTTCTAAGCCCTGATATTTGCAGGCATAAGGAACTGCTTACAAAAACCTGACATTCTCATAGTATCCGGGAAGAAAGCACCATATACAGAACAATAAAAAATCCAAACAAATTTTGACCAGGCTTATTACATTTCTCTGCTAATTTTCAGAGAGTTTATTTAAATTAAAACAAATTTTTACTGTACATGTCTGTTAAAAGCAGAGTTTAAAGGAATCCCTAGTTATAATATTAGTAAGAGTTAATGATTTTCACCCCTTTTTTTCAGTGTTGCTGTACATAATGGGAGCCCAGAATAGCAGGGTAATAAGCTTTCTGCTGACAGTACTGGAAGGATGCTGGGCCCTGTGAGTGGCGATACAGTCACACATTTCTGGTGCATGGTGATAATCTGTGTGTTTTTCCTACGCTCCCATAAAAGCTGTGGGAGTAGAATACTGCCTCTTGCTTTGAGAACGTCTGAATACACTTCCCATGTTATGCACGAGCAGAATTCGTTTTCAACTAAATACATAGCTCTGCTACATTAAACATTGTGTTCCCGCGGTTTAATTGTGTTATAGGAATTAGGCTGCACAAAGATGGTTTCTTAGTTTGTAGCAGAGATAAAGGGCATTATTATCCATTGTCAGTGATGTGAGTTACTCACGGTCTGTGATGAAAACAGAAACAGTAATATCTGTTTACAGCAGGAAACAATTAGATTAATGCCGGAACAACTTCTATTTGTTTTTCTTTGTTTCAAATGTATGCTGAATAAGAGAGCATAAAAGCCCCTTGAATGTGTAAAGTGGGGTGTTTAAAATGACTGCTGCTACACTGAAGCAATCAATGAGGTCTGCTGCCATCACTCCCAAATTCTCTTTGTTCAGGGGCTGCCCCAGTGCCTTCTCTCCGGAGCATGTGGGGCCCCTGAAACCCACATCCAGGCTATCGCACAGTCTGACTCTGGGTGCTGGGTGCATTAGAAACCTCAGAGCATATAGAAGCATGTTAGGGGAACTGTTGCCTTGGGACCCACTGGTAGGTTTACTGAATGCTAAGCACACCTGAGGAAATATATGCAAATTATCCTTTTTGGAAGAGGAGGAATTTAGGTTCATTTCCTCCCCTTGACTCAGACTTTGGAAGAGAAATTAATTTCTGATGGAGAGCAATTTTCACATCCTCTCTGTAATGAACATCCATTTTTTTGTACAGTTTTTTGTACAGTTTTTTTTTGTACAGAGTATTTCCAAACAATATATTTAATTTTCAGCAATTATGTTCTCTTATTTTTTGTCATCTTTCCATTGGGAGCACTGAGGTCAGAATTCAAATGGTATATATTTAAATATTTTTCAGCCCTGTGAGAGATACTGTTGCTATAATACCTGAGTTTCATGGATTTAATTATTCTCCTAGAAAATTTTTATTTAAGATTAAATATTGCTGTGCCCTGCAAAAAGAATGCAAATAAACACACGTTTATTCCATGTGGTTACTGCCTTTACTGCATATCTGTCAAATAAATAAATACATAAACAATTCACCGAGTTAAGGAGGGCTATCCTTAAATAAGGAAAGTGATTGTTAGATTGTAATTTCCAACCAGATTATTATTGTGCATTTATTCTTAACTGCCCTCTGTTATAGGTTCATTATGCTGCCTGTTAGAAAAGACAGTCTGACAGCTCTGTTGTTTCTCTGGGTCAGTTTTATCAGTTATTGAATACTCAAACCTCATTAGCTTGCTGCCAAGCCTCCAGAACTGCATGGATTGCTGTCTGCAGATATAAGCATTTAGTAACAAGTAGTTTTGCATTAATTTTATTGTTCTGATGTGGTTGGAGGGGGGGGGGGGGGGAGAAGTGGTTGGGCATGGGAAAAAGGAGCTGTTAGTCCCAGTACTTAAATACATACTTAATATGTGTAATATTTGGGAGTGACTTTTCACATATAGCACAGATTTTTTGTTCCACTAAAGGAGCTAAGTACATTTTCAAATCACCTTCAAAATTTTGACCTGCATCTAGTCTACTCCATTTTTTTGTTGTTTTACTTTAAGGCACCAATCACCTTTTCTGCTACAAAAGAGTACCTCACACATCTATCAGTAAAAGTGACCTGGCAACAAGTGTTCTGCAGTGAAGTACTCCTTGTTCCAGAGTCCACCTCGTGTCCAGATCGATCTGTTTATGCTCAAGGGGATCCTGATTACTATTCTATACTCTTTTGCAATTGCTCCTAAAAGTGGACTGAGAGTTAAGATTTTACATAGCAATCAAAAAAAACTAGTGAAAAAGCAGCTTGCTTATTATTACACACTCATTTCAGGTAAAGAGGAGATAGGTACGTATGCAAAAGCTACTAGCAGTTCCCAGGATGTTCAATATATTTTCCTGGGCTTTCTTTACAACTAGAAATGCTACTGATGGCACTATTTAAACACTAAAGAGTTCATATTTCCTTCTGCTGGCTTCAATATTTAAAATGGGGATATACTCTGGCATGATCTGTTACTTAAATGAGAACTCAGTGATTTATATGCAAATGACTGATCTCTGTACTTCTTTTGTTCTCTTGCTATTTCTGTGAAGGCTGACCTAGCACTCCTTTTCAGACCTTAAGGCTATTTTAAATTTCACTGTTTGGTGAAAGTGACTGAAAACGTGTCCACAGCTGGCAAAGGAGTCATCTGGTTGTGCCTTATTTTCCTTGCTACATCAACGGAAGGAAGATGTGAAAAATCTCCAGTAAAGGCTCTGACGTAAGGCTTCCCAGGTGATTTAGCAGACCTTTGGTCCAGACTGTTCAGATCACACAGCACAAACTGCTCATGTGGGATGAGTCCTTCCCTTTCTCCATGCATGTACTAGTCTCTTCAGCTGCCTGTGGTACAGAGTATAAAGCAGAAAACCTTGCAGAGATCTCCCTATTAAATATTATTTGTGATTAAAGTGATTTCAAATCCCCAGGCTGGGGTTTTTCAGTCTGGGGAAGAGGAGACTGAGGGGAGACCTTATCGCTGTCAGCTACCTGAAAGGAGGCTGTAGAGAGTTGGGGGTTGGTGTCTTCTCCCAAGTAACAGGCAATAGGACAAGAAGAAATTGCACCAAGGGACAAGGGGAAATAGCCTCAAGTCGTGCCAGGGGAGATTCAGGTTAGATATTAGGAAATATTTCTTTACTGAAAGGGTTGTCAGGCATTGGGATGGGCTGCCCAGGGAGGTGGTTGAGGCACCATCCATGGAGGTATTCAAGAGACGAGTTGACATGGTGCTCGGGGATATGGATCAGTGTTGGGTTGGTGTTGTTTTGGGTGTGGTGTGTGGTATGTGTAGGTTTTTTTTTGTTTGTGGGTGGGTTTTTTTCATTGGTTGGACTAGATGATCTTACAAGGTCCCTTCCAACCTAGGTGATTCTGTGGAGAATTCCTTACTGCTATGTCCAACAGGACTCCTCCTCCTGACTCTTCTTGAAATGGAAAAAGGAAAGAGTTTTTACAGACAGGCTCTGTAAAATTGTAAACAAAACAGAATAATTAAAAAAAAACAAAAACAAGCTTCAAAGCATTGGAAGTTGGTGAAGAATTGATATTGCATCAAATATCATGTCATGCAATAATGTTACAGGAAAGAAAAGAAATTTAACACCAAAGCTGTGACAGTGGTACTCAGTGACTGATTGTCTCTGCTGTGGAGAATACTGGATTAAAACTTTATTTTAATGCAAAACCTGTGCAGAAGATAAATGATACACTAGCCAACTTTCTTCCAGTAAATTTTGAGTACACTGAGTAAAGTTAGTCATGAGCAGAAGCTTGCTAAAGCAAGAAAATTGCCGTAAAATACTGCAGGTCTACAAAATCCATTAACAGTGATGCATTTCTAGTCTAGTTCCTGCAGCATGTTACTGATAATTGGAACTCGGGTATTGTTTACTCTATCTATGTCAGCTGGTGACTGTGATCCTCCAAGACCATATAACTGTGGTGCTCCTCAAGCTGAGGACATTTCATGAAGGGTACTTCTGGACTGAATCTGTAAAACACTCACGTGCCTTACAGAGAAAGTCTAAAACACAGATGTGTTGAAAATCCCAAGTAGATTGCTTTCTTTTTATAATCAAAACAATGAATTACATAGACAGATATAAGTTGTTAAAAGGAATATAATAGTTATTGCTTCCTACTTCCTGTAGAGTAGTATGCTGGCATGAGAGGGTGTGCTTTTGGTAGTTAATTTTTATTATTTGATTGATGTTTCATCCTTTTGTATGCATCTAGATATATTTAGGTGACAATTTCCTTACACCTAAATGATCCTATTCTGGTTGAATAAATATTTCCTAAGTGTAGGAGTATAGACTAAATCCCGTTAATGTTTCTTTTACTACAACAAACCAAAATCGGTGTTTTATCGATTCTTAAGCATGGGTCACGGGCTATTTTTTATTCTTGAGAACTTTAAAAAAAACACATGAAACAATACCCCCAAACATCGAACTGCCTGTTCTAAATCCTCCTTTCTATTTTATATGAAGAATAAGAAAACATAATGTCTGCCTTGAGTGTGAAATATTGAGATATTAAACCAATTTTTAATCACATTTATTGTTTTTGTGGAACAACTGTACTTTCCATAGCTCATTGAGATGATCATGAACTCCCAAAGGATTGTTGGCAGAAAGAAATTTAGTGTAAAATATATATAAAAATGTTGTAATAACTTACTACTTAAGACTTTAATTGGGGTGTCTGGATGAGGTCCCTGCATGTCGTACTTCTTCAGATGGTGCCTTTCAGCAGTTCTCTGAGCTAAAGTAGCAATGCAATATAGCTTTACTTGACAGACACCATCTTTCAAAATTAACAGAGTCTAGTTTTACTACATTGAATACTCAGCACTATATTAAATCATGTAATGATGTCATTATTGGTTTGGTAAAGATAAAAACAGAGGGGAGGAACTGGCATAGGACAGTCATGGCTGGAATACAGTTCATAAGAGCTTTTTTTCATCTCGGGGATATAAACCTCCAAAAACTATAAGGAGCAGGCAATTGTAAATACCTGGCCTCTTGGGTAGGTCTAAAAGCACTTTCCATACCCTGGGTAGGTTTTCATAGGCATGTTCATGACATATCTTCCTGCAGAGCCCAAGTAGAGATGGAAAATTCAGTTATAATATACACCATTTTTTGACCAAAGCTGTTATTGCATCTGCACGGGGAGGCTGCAACATCAAAGGCAACGCATGAAATGTGGGGGGGGGACCAAAACAGTAAAAGTTGGGATTTGATTATTTGTGTAAGTCATCATAAATACAACACTTTTCTTTGATGTAGCCAGCACAGCAAAAGGTTGGAAGGCCATACTTAATATGGATAAGAGGATATTTCAGTGAAGGTGAAATTGGCCTGCTGAAATCTCCTGGAAACCAGGCTAGAAGCACCACAATAAAGTGATGGTTCTTGCAAAACCAGGCTCCTGCTGGAGTCGGGAAGGCTTTCCGAACCTGGGAGGTGAAACCTGGGCTCCTCTCTGTGCTGAGAAGCAGGCTAATGCTGAATGTCACCGAGGTTCCTCTGATTGCCAGCGTCACCCATATGAGAGTGGGAACATGGGTTTTGCAGCAACAGATGGTAAATTAGAAAGATTGCTAGCACTCAGAATCTTATGTAAAAACCATTTGCTGATTAAATCATATTCGATCAAGAATAACTGTAGCTTATTTGCCTAAGAAAATTAGCTGGGATACTGTTATCAGCGTCTGCCAAGTAGCATGGAGTTTTATATAGACAATCGAAGGAACTGGGTAAGATCTGACACTGGTGGTCCATGAGAAAGCAGCATTGCGTTGCCTGATTTAGCAAGTTTGGTGCGGCTACGTTTGTGCCAGGTGCGGTGCTGCCCTTTGCCGTGCGTGGTATGCAGTCCGTGGGGCAGCCCTACCAAGCAGGGATTTCAGGTTACAGCTACGGCTTACTTTGGACTCACTCTTGCAAACTCCTGCTCAGGAAGGCAATCTCAAAGGAGTCAGGAGGATTCATCTAGTGACTCACGGACTTCTAACATCAGTATTTTTAAAGTCTCGTCCTGGTTTTGTGTCTGAATAATTTCTTATGCCACAAAAAAAAAATCAGTCTTCCTTTGCTTTTAACTAAAAAGCTTCCTTCAAATAAAGAATTTCAAGGCCATTTCTCTCCTCAGCATAATGAGGAAAGGATTTTAGTGCTGTGAGCTTAAAAGAATATAGATGTTCCTGAAGTGGAACTCTTTGGCCTTTTTGTCATTATTATTCTTTAGGTATGGCTGAAGTATCAATAATCATTTTGGGGAAGCAGTATGTCCAAGCTGGAGTAAATTTTTTTCTGTAAATTGGGCAGACAATTGGAGAAATGCATAGATATACTGGCAAATTAGCCCCAGGATATCAGAGTGATTTATCCCATGGGGCTGTTGAGTGGATTAATTAGTAATGCTTAGTGAAATAGTCACAATTAATGTATTTTATTAGCTTGATATTTTTTCCTTTTATTTTTCCCCCATGAAATTGCCTACAAGAAGCCTATGGATTTTTTAAAATGCATGTAATTGGGAGTACAGTCCATCTGGATTTCAAATGCTTACCCAGCAAAGCAGCCTTCCAGTCTGCTCTGTCACAGAGATGGTGTGGACTGCAGTCCCAAAATGATGCTGAAAATTTATTCCCCTGTTTCTTCTGAAATTGGACGGCTAACAGGGGGAACTGGCTCTTACCTATCTGAGACTATAACGTCTCCAATTCTGCCCAGCTCTAGGACACAAAGTCCCTTCAAGTGGACTTGGGAGAAAAAAATGCCAGTGGTGTAGGGACTAGGAAAAAAGTTAGTATTTCAGCCTATACTATTGAGGGAAACGGATGATCTTTCAGATCAGACTAGTAGTGACTGAAAGATGCTGTACTGTTTCAATCTAGAATTCCAGACAGCTCTGAGAGAGGAAACTGCCATTTCCTATCCCATAATCATGCATTATTACTTTAAAAATACATCAAATGCATCCTGAGGCACAGAAAATTATCCTACATCTTGAATACCAATTATGCAGAGTACGTAGGATAAAACAGGAAAAATGTTCTTTGAAGGATGCATCTCATATACATTTGTTTCACTGAAAAAAATGATATTCTGCTTTTCTACATCAGTTGTAATTGTGATGACCAGTTTAGACTGGTATGCATATGAAGTCTCTAGTGAGAGAGAGAGAAAATACGTTATATTTTCTTTATATGCACGTAGCACTCTAAGGCACAATAATAAGGGAGAAAGCAATTACATCTACATCAGATTATTTCATAGCAATAAATTGCATTTTAAGTCTCATGTGGTGGAGCAATGGATTAAATAATATGTATGGAAGCAGACCAGTCACTCTCATTTGGGAGAGAATGTCCCTTGATGATATCAGAAGGAAGCAGGCTCCTTAGCAGCTATGAGCAGGTGCTGTGTTGGGGAGGGGGGCTAATGTCCTCCTGAGTCAATTGCTCAGGATTAACTTTTAAATTCCTTGAAAATTACACCTAGGAAAAAATGTGATATGGCTTGTTTATTCTTATTTCTAGCGACGCCATTTATTCTCACATGAACATCTCGTTAAAGATAAGACCCAGGTTTAATTCCCTGAGGACTGGAATGGAACCAGCAGCAAGCAAAGACCCTGGTGCAGGCACTCTTCCCCAGCCCTGGGAAACGTCAGCAGGGTGCTGGGCGTATGTATCTGACATCCTTCTCGCTTTCATCAACCCCTCCCTCTGACCCCCCCAATTAGAGTAATCAGGGGATTAAGGGAACACGTCGTTCAGAAAGCCTATCATAATATGGAAGTGATGAAGTCTTTCTTTGAACATCTGCATGCAGAGCAGGAGTGTCGTTTTCCAGGAGCAGTCAACTCGCTGTGAGCACAGGATGTATGTTCTATAGAATAGAATATGCTATATTCTATAGAATAGAATATATCTGTTCTAGCACAGACTTTGCGCTTCTGCGCAGGGATCCTTCGTATCTCAGCAGGGTTTAAGATAGCGGTGCTAATCATGATGAGGCCCCCAAATCTTGGAGTGTGGGGGATGCTGCTCCAGCAGATGGGTCTTCACGTGCTGGTTTTGAGTTGCCGGTCCTCTGCCCTGCTTACGCAGGTTGGTTTTGATGGGTGAGCTGCTTTGGAAATAGGGTGTTTCATCAGCGCACTTGAAGCGAGTCCTTCGTTCCCTGACGGGGGTGATCATCCTCATCCTCCCTCGGATGGCGTGTTGCAGGAGGGGAGGAAGGCAGCTGGCACGGGAGGGGGGATGCCGAAGGCTTGGTCCTCGTGAGCCGGCGGGGATGGAGCTGCTGCTGTTCACCATATTGTGTGAATCCGGTGGGGCTGGCAACATCAAACAGAGTATTGGAAATTACATTAACAGTACTCCGAGTAGCGGCTTCTGAAATATCCGGTGACTGGTGCGTGTGAATGAGTAAAGCCATTAGCCTTTCCTACTAATATTTCCACTAATGATTTCCAATTGGATTCTCTAACAAGGGAAGCCACACAAGGGAAGCGGAAACAAAACCATTTGGTCTCTGCTAGGGAGAGCTCTTCAGCTGGAGAAAATGGTACTGTTTTAATAATTGGACCTTTTTTCCTTGCCTTTTTCTTTTTTTTTTCTTTTTTTTTTTTTTACCCTGAAAGCATACAGGAAAATTGACAAAAGAACCCAACTAGTAACTGGCTTTATGTCAGCGTTCTGTATGTTGCACTGAGGAGACAAAACCCTTCTTGCGAGCCCCAAGGCAAGCTGCAGGGCTGCTGGGTGGCCACTTTGTGCCTGCTCCTTAGCCCCTGGGCTGGCACAGCAGCTGTTACCTTCTGCATCTCAGAAGAAGCCTTTCCGAGCTAATTGTTTTGCATAAACACAAAGAGCCTTTCCCCTCAAAGGCAGCAGCCCCTTAAAAGCTGGCACGGAGCCTACCTCTCCTCTGAGCAGGGCTTTTTGTGGGGGACCCCTTTGGGCTCTGCTGCTGCAGATGGGCTTTTGCGGCCCCACTGCCCAGCCTCCATTCTCTCTTTGGGGCAGGTTCAGCCAGGTAGCTCAGATGTGACATCTCTGTGTGTGTGTGTCACTGCCAGCTTCAGCAAAAGGGCTTGGTCGAAGGTAGGTCTGTACGCCACGGTTAGCAGCCAGATCTCTCTCTGTCTGATAACCCTTCCCCAGGCATCTGCCCGCCTTTGGGTGACCCCCGCAGCCTGCTCTGCTGTGACAGCTTCTAGGTGCACAACCTGTTTCAGCAATATCTGAGGGTGTAGTCATGCCCAAAAAGCTGTCTTTCCAAAGAATGTTTTATATTTGTGCTTAACAGTATCACAGTCGTGCCTTCCATTTACGCTTTACATATATTTATGTGCAGTAAAACTGTATCCAGTTCCTTTCTTCTCATGCACACGACAGAAAACTCAATTAGGATTTAATCTGCGCGGTGCGGTGCCTGCTTTCTGAGATAGTAGGCATCAAGTTATTTTTGAGTGACTGCAGTGCTCTCTTGAGCTTGCAGTTTTCCCTGGAGAAGCCTCTGGATCGTCTGAGGCACCCGGTGGGTGGGTGATGCCGTGGTCTGTGCTGCTGCCTGGGCCGTCGGTGCTGTCACTTCCCAAGTGATGCTCTTTGCCCCCACCTCTCTTCCCGGCTTGCTGCTTCCCCCAGCTTTGCCGGGGGTCCCTGGGGGATGGCTCTGTGACAGTCTCCTGCAGAGCTGCTGGTCAGGGCTGCTCTCATCACAAAAGAAAAAATGAAATATAGCCATTGCTTTTTTTTTTTTTACTGAGGTCTCCATTCCAAAGAAGCCCAACCAAGCAGAAAGTGTATTTAAGCACCTTATCCCCCTTAGAGCAAATGTTAAAATACTGATGTTTTCAACAGAGCTGCAGTTTTGATTTTTCCACCAGCTATATGGCATTGACCCTATTGCCATCTCTTTGTGATCAATACACTGAATTCTAAACTTCATGTCTTTCTGATCAGACCTACCATATCACTTCAGGCTTCATGGATTTGCTTCCCTGTGGTTCCAGCACAGACAAGGTGTCCAGATCTGTTAGCCACACCGCAAAAACGAAGGTCCTCCCATTTGCTCCGTGAAGTAAGGCTGTTCAGCAGTTAGATAAATGGGTCCAGATGGGGAAAGATTAAAGTGGATGGACTAGTAGCTGTGTGCTATTGGGGTGTTGGTAGTCTATGTGTGTGACAGACATGCAGGTGAGCAGGGTGGGAGCATGGATTTTCCATCTCGCTGGTGGCTTTTGGCTTTGCCCTTCCACAAGGTTGTGATGGGGAGAGGGGAGGAGCGCTGCAGTTTCTTCAAGCCCAACCACAGGCAGGTAACAACCTCCACCTCCAGTGGTTTCAGTGCTCCTATGGGCTCCTTCTCCTCTCAGCCTATTTGGCAAGTCGTTTAGTTTTGCCCTCACAAGCCAGAGTTTGGCCTCTGGGCTGTCATTTGAGCCCTGTAATACAGGAGTTCATCATATTTCTCTTAGGACCAGGAGGTGGTTAGCTAAAATGTGCTAAACATAACCTTAGCTTGAGATGCTAAGGTTATGTTTAAGGCTGACCCATCAGCCTACATGTACGTAAAACTGTGTCCATCCCTGGAAATGGGTAACTGTATGTTTCTGCTGTTCCTCAAGGTGCTGTGCAGGGTCTGGGCTCAGGAGCACTCATGCCTCATGAGGATGGAGGAGGTTGAAGATCACCATTACTCAGGCACTCTGCAGCTGGTACTGCATTTGCTTCAGAGAGGATGTTGCTGGAGAACTACAAGATTATTATTTGCAAGTCCAGGTAATGGGTTTAATTATCAGAGTTCACCACTGGGGCTGGTAGACCCAAGTTGTTTTAAAGTTGCGGCTTATCAGACCTGAAAGGAAACTACATCAATTCACCAAAGAAACCAATGCTGTGGTGGGTGTGGAAGGGCCAAAGGCCAGACCCTGGGAGCACGCAGCCCTCCGAGCCACGTTGGTGCCATTTTGTTCCCCCAAGGCCAGGACGGATGCTCCTCAGACCCAGCCCTGGTCATACCTACAGTCTGCACCCAGGAGCTCCGGCTAAAGGGGACCACTGCTACCACCTGTCCCACTGGAGACACAAGGTCCTGGCTCCCAGGGGCAGCCCCTTTGCCCTGGAACGAGCCACCAGCTTCTCCAGTTACCCTATTTATGATCCCATCTCACAGCCGTAATTTAAAAACCGCTCAAGTAGACATATCCAGTTAATCTGATAAAATGTCAAAATACTTCTGTGTACAAGATAATCATCTGCAGGCTTCCTATGAGCGCTTGCAGAGAATAATGGCAGCCTTGTTCAGAGAAAATACCTGGATAGAACAGCACCTTTTGAGGCAGGTAGTCATCCACAAGATATTCTGATAAAACAATCTATGTCTTCGAAATGAGCTGTACCTCTTGCTGCAGAAGAACTCCCCATAAACAAATGTTTGCGTACCAATATCACCAAAATTAGCTGGACATCCATCTGTTGTATGTAAAAACTGCTGTAGACCCCTTGCCTTCAGTGCAGCCACGTTTCCTTTCAGCAGATGAGGCTATGAATTGATGCAATTAGAAACTGTCTTGAGAGTTGGTTTTAGTCAGGGCAAAAGAAAAAATTGGTGGATGACTGGCCTGCTTCCTCCTACATTTGCTGAGTGTCTCTGTGATTACGGTTTTCATTTCTTCTAAGAATATCAAACCTAAACACTGAACTGAAATTTTCCCTGTTGGAGGTCTGCTTTCTGGTGGTTTTATTTACTATTTACTTCAATAGAAACAGTTTGGTAATTCTGAACAGGAAAAAATAGACTATTTTACCTTATTGAATAATTCTGGCAACCCTCTTAAAAAAAAAAAAGCCACAACACAAAAAGACTAGCTGTTCCCATTTTGAGGCAGAACATTTGTATTTGAGAAAGGAGTGATCTCTGTATCACAGCAGTTTCCTGACATGGTAAAATTTCTCTTTTGACATGACAGCATCAATATAATTGTCCTGTTATTTCTCATATAATATTATTTAAAGCAGTGTGATAAATAGAATGACTTCATTTCCATTCAGACTATTTCCCTTTTCTCATTTCAGCCCCTTACACACAAAGAAATACAAGGCAACAGGGCATGTAGGAACTGCAAATTGGAAATGAGTCCTTGCCGTAAGGCATAGCTTCAAACATGACTTTCTCCATTTCAACATCAGACTAGGTTTTCATCCCACTTTTTCCCTATGCAAATTGTTAACAGTGAAACAATAGTAAGGATTTAAAGAAAGCCCAAAATAAGAGTTTCAAAAGACATGAGTATTTTGCTTCAGGAACTCCCTCTAAACCAGAGACTGCCTTGAAGGAGTTTTGTAATTGCCTGTAGTGGGTTTTCTCCTGCACCTCTGTCTCTCATCAGAGACAGGGTATGATTGATCAGAACCAGGAGGATGATTGTATTAACTTTATTTTGAAGTTCGTTTTGAGCTGGAAGTGGAAACTCGAGACAACACTCATATAATTGAGAAACTAGGAAGAGTCAATTTATAAAGCTCTGAATTGAATTTAAACTCTGGTCTCTGTTTTAGAAATTGTCGTTTTTCCCAACTGCCTCTTTTTATTTTTTATGAGCAAAAGCTTGTAAGTTGATAACTTTTAGTATACCGTAATGATTCTGAAAGGAAGATATTTCGGTGTCAAATGTACCACTCGGAAGTAAAAAGTACACTCCAGTGAAGAAGCTTGTTTTCAACTTAAAAACAACTCTTTCCCAGGGTGCTCAGGGAGTAATGGTTCAATTCTTCACACAGGGGAACAGCATAGTGGTTTATGTGTTTTAGAAGTACTTATTAACAATAGATTATAAGCCTGAATCCTGTAGGATTTTCACATCTGTGTCATTATAGATGAAATGTCTCAGAGCAGAGGCTGCAAATGAAGACTCTCATATTTCATGTGCACTGGAAACTTCAGATAGTCTGGCTTAGATGCAGTTTATTCTTTCTTTGCAAGAAGAGCTTTCAGTATATGGCTGAGGGAGGTAAAAAAAAAAAAGTTTTTCATCTTTCTCATGTTGTTTTGGATTTTCTCCGTTTCCTTTTTCATTACCACAGTCACCTAATTACTCCCTGAACATGTGTGTTTCCTCTTCGCCCCCCACCATCCCTCTGCTGCATCCTTTCTGGGTTTCCCCTTCCATTTGTTTTCTGCTTCAGCCCCACTTCTGGGCCTACTGATCTCTATGTCCTTGTCCTAATTTCTTTCCCAGACTGAACTCATTTCCTTTCTTGGCCATATTTCTCCTGACCCAGTCCAAGCTTCCTTTACACCTGCCCAGAGCTATTTTCCTGCCAAACCCTAAATACAGTAATTGTGCTATGAAAGTCTCTTAAAAAGGCCAAACGCTGGAAGATGCAGAAAATGGCTGTGTTGTGTGCTGTGTTCCTCCATGCTTACACAGCTTCTGGTGATCCAGGTATGGGTGCCAGAGAACACCATATCAGATGTTGGGTAGCATGTAACCCCAAAAACGATTCTGAGTGTAAAAGGGCAGATGCAAGATTTCAGTGAATTGGTGTAGCGCAGTTGTGATAATAAAATGGTATTTTATACCAGATGTGGGTTTGATCCCTGGAGGAGGAAGATAGTAGAGATTATGAAATGAAGCACACTGGGTTTGCTGGTTTGTTTATTTTCAGTGCAATAAACTTCCAGATCTTTGTTTTGCATTACGATGACATTGCTGGCATGTCTGTATTTTATCCCATGGAAAAAATTTATCCCAGCCTGTTCTGTTTTGTTCTGAGTAAGAACTTCTCTGTTTACCCTGCCCTTTTCTGTTTCCTGTCTCGCACTTGGAACTTTGGTTTCTTTACTCACTTTGATTTCAAAGTCCCCTAAAGGCTGGTCAAGCATTAAGCACCAACCTTGTTAAGATCTGGGTTTGACCAGAACTTTTTAAGTTTCATTCCTCACGGCCTCCCTTGCTTTAAAATTATCCAGTGCGGTTTCCTACACTAACTGTACTAAAAAGCATCATAGGAAACAAGTCACTACCGGAAGTTGCTTGATGATATTCAAATTGTGAAAGGAATCTGTAATCAAAGATTAGCTTTTGTTTATATCTGGCTGAACTAACAGGAAAGACGTACAGAGAATGGCTCTCTACACCTCCACATACTATACTGTGTATGTAATCTAAGGAGTGGTGGTGGCTATGGGTGGTAATGACTGTTGCAGCCATCATGTCTCAGGCTGTGATCTTGCCACATCTTAAAGTAATGTAGCTTTCAGGGCTGGTCTACCTTTGGGAAACTTCCAAAGAAAACCTAAGTGCTATAATAAGTGACGTTGGTGATTTAAGAGGTGGTGCTTTCCTTTCTGCATTACTCCTAAGCCAGTGCCGCAGCATGATAGAATCATATGGGGTTGGAAGAGACCTCTGAAGATCATCCAGTCCAACCCCCCTGCCAGGGTAGGTCTACCCAGAGCATATTGTACAGGAACTTGTCCAGGTGTGTTTTGAATGTCTCCAGAGAAGGAGATGCCACCACCTCTCTGGGCAGCCTGTTCCAGTGCTCTACCACTCTCACAGTAAAGAAGTTCCTCCTCATGTTTAGGTGGAACTTCTTATACTCGTTTGTGCCCATTTCCTCTTGTCCTGTCACTGGGCACCACTGAGAAAAGACCAGCCCCATCCTCTGGACACCTCTCTTTAAGTATTTGTACATGTTAATTAGATCTCCCCTAAGCCTTCTCTTCTCAAGGCTAGAAAGACCCAAGTCTCTCAGCCTTTCCTTGTAGGAGAGATGCTCCAGGCCCTTAATCATCTTTGTGGCCCTTTGCTGTACACTCTCCAGTGGTTCCCTGTCCTTCTTGAACTGGAGAGCCCAGAACTGGACACAGTACTCCAGATGAGGCCTCACCAGGGCAGAGTAGAGGGGCAGGATGACCTCCCTCAACCTGCTGGCCACACTCTTCTTGATGCACCCCAGGATGCCATTGGCCTTCTTGGCCACAAGGGTACATTGCTGGCTCATGGTCATCCTGTTGTCCTCAAGAACTCCCAGGTCTTTTTCCTCAGAGCTTCTCTCCAGCAGGTCAGCCCCTAAACTGTACTGGTGCAGGGGATTATTTCTCCCCAGGTGCAGCACCCTGCACTTGCCCTTGTTAAATTTCATTAAGTTTCTCCTGGCCCAACTCTCCAGCCTGTCCAGGTCTCTCTGTATGGCATCACAGCCTTCTGGGGTGTCAGCTACCCCTCCTAGTTTCGTGTCATGAGCAAACTTGCTGAGGGTACATTCCATCCCTTCGTCCAGGTCATTGATGAATCTATTGAAGAAGATTGGACCCAGTCCTGACCCCTGGGGAACACCACTTGTTACAGACTTCCAGCTGGATTCTGTGCCCCTAATCACAACCCTCTGAGCTCTGTCTTTCAGCCAGCTTTCAATCCACTTAACTGTCCATTCATCTAACTCACACTTCCTAAGCCTAGCTATGAGGATGCTGTGGGAGACGGTGTCAAAAGCCTTGCTGAAGTCAAGGTCCACCTGAAGACAACATCCACTGTCCTCCTTTCATCTATCCAGCCAGTCATGCCGTCATAGAAGGCTATCAGGTTAGTCTGACATGACTTTCCTATGGTAAAGCCATGTTGGTAAGGAGAATTACCTTACCATGATGGTAAGGAGAATTATGTTTCTAGAAGTGTTATACTTTGGAGAAGATGCAAAACATGTCTTTATTTTCTGTCATTCTGTGATACCCTGTGTGGAAGTTTTGTTCCTTAAAAAGCAGCTTGGAGACAGTTGTATTTCTGCAATAATTTTTCTCACACTTGTGTTAGGTCTCTGAAGTACGTTAGTGCAATGTTATTTTCTTATGGTGTCATACATACTGAGTGGGGACTGTGCTGCTTCTTGGTGATCTTTAATGAAATAGGGAGGAATGTCCATAAGATTAAATTGCAGAATGCAACCAGTATGTAACAAAGTGCGCTTGCTAATCCTACACTTTATATAGCAAGCTGAAGTTTCAAACCTTCATTATTTTCTCAAGGTATTCATATACACATATGCAAACAATTGTCCTGAATGCAGCTAGGTACTTCCTTGTGCAAGCAGTTATTTTGATTTGATGCACTTAAATAGTCTTTTTGTTCAACTGTTTCAAGATGCAGCTGATAGCTCTGTCTGGGAATGCATCCTAGCACATTGTGTGTATCAAGAGACAGATAATAAGTAGTTGGGAAAAACACAGTCACTTGCATAAGGAGTCTAATAACTTCTCCCTGTTGGTGGTATCTATAAGATACAGATGTGGGAAACAGCAAGAGGTCCTAATTGGTTGTGACAGAGGGATACTGACAGTGAGAAAAATAAAGGTACTTACAAGCCAGATCTTTTTTCCCCAACTGAAATACTAAATGTCAAAGTCAGGTAAACACTGATTTCCCAATTATTTTCTGCTGTTACATAAAATCTAACAGGGTCATGTTTTCAGTATTCTTCCTCGCCCCCAAACACTTGCTGAATTTGATAGAATATTTCCTGTTGGACTACACATTGTCCTGTATGTTCCCTCTACTACATCAGCACCTCTCTGTGATGAAGATCAGCTGTATCATATCCCAGATGGTTATAGAGGAGCCAATATCTCACTCGAAACTCATCTTTCTTCTTGGCGCTTGAAGGTCAGGGGATGTTTTTGACATTGTTTTCTCTCCCTCCAGTTACAAATGACCAGTTCTCTTCCAGCTCTTGGAAGTCATCAGTTCCTCTGGGCTGTAAGTCCAGAAGGCTCAAGTGAAGGAAACCTTAAGGTATAAAACCGCTGTGGAATGGGGAATTTGTTTGCTTCATATTTCAGAGATTTCAGCCGGTGTCAGTTTCGCTAGGTTATGGCCTGCAAGCACAGAGTAAGGCAAGTCAGGATGAGGAGCACTTGCAGAGGCAGCTGCAAGATTAAAAAAAAAACAAACCACAAACCAAAAAAAAACCCCAAAACAACCCGTGCTTGAGCAAAGATTAATCAATCAGCAGGCAGCAATCACAACTGTTATATATAAATACAGTCTGTGTAAAATGGAGCCACAGCAATTAAGTTTGCAACTTATTTTTTTTTAATGTGGCTGGAGAAGAGGTTTTAAATCATGGTGTTCCAAAAAAACCCCACCCTCCTTCTGTTTTTAACACATTTTCTTTCTGAAACTTTTACTTCTTCCAAAAATGAACTTGTCTCCATATGCCTCAGCCATTCCTGAGGAAAGATGTCTGATAGTATTAAAACATGTACGTGAAACATTTGGGCTGTGATATGCATTTGAATATCATACAGTTTAATGCCCTCAGGCTGTGACGATATTTTGAGATGTGTATATGGCATCAGCTGTGGGTTTGCCAGAAACCCAAGGTGCAAACATCATTTCAGTACACTGCTCCAGCAGCAGAGGCCAAATTTCCTTCAGTAATTAGCTCTGCAGCTAGGGTGTGCTAAGATATGCTGACACAGGTCCGCTTTCTGGTGCACTTGTTGGAGGGGAGTAAAAGTCCTAACTTTGCCCAGTGTAGTCACCCATCTCCTTACTTATTTTACAATGCAAGAAGGAGATACAGGGTAAAAAGTTCATCTGGTCAGACTGCTGTGATAGTAGATAGACAGGCTGCTGTTAGGCACTAAAATAGACATAGAATGTGTTAAGGTGTCATAGCTCAAAATGTTATGACACCTTCTTTTTGCCTTGCCACTTCAGTCCTTTAGTGCACAAAAGCTTTTATGGAAGGAACACACTAGTTTGAGTTCCAACCAGACCAAAGAGCAACATTAAAAGTTAATATGAACCCAAATGTGATATAAAAGGTTTTATTACTTTCAAGATAACATAATAGCTATATTTATAATAACGGGGGGGGGGGAATCAAAAAAGAAAAAGAATCTTACTTATAAACCTATGGCTAAACCAAATAAAGTTCTTCGTTGCTGTTAAGGCAGTTCCAGATACTCACATGTCAACCTCCATTATCCTGTTTCTTAGGCTGTCGAAAATTCCACTTACGTCATTGACTTCCTGCCGCTGTGGAAAATAGGGTTTGGTAATGGTTTAGAGTTAGAATTAGCCCTCATCTGCCTTGTTCTCCAGTTCTTGACCATGCCAGTTTAATTACCCAGAAATTATTAGTGCAGTCTTTTTCTTTTTCCTCCTTTCACTCCCCAGCATTTCCCCTCTATTAAACAAAATCAAGTTTTTTCAAGCCAGAGCAAAAGTGGGATTTAAAGCAGTTAATGCTGCTCAGAGCAAAAGTTTCCATCAGCCTAAAAGCGATACTGGCTGCAGGGAGCCCCAGAACTGCAGGGAAAGGCAGTGGTTCCTACCATCAAGAAGAACTGCGATGCTCATTTGCAGAGCTTTAAGGACCAGTAACAATGCTTGCACTGCAAGGAAGGGACCTGTTTCGCACCACTTAATCCAAAATGCAGCTACGAACGTTAGATGAGGAGTGCTGCGTGTCAGAGATGCCTGACAGGAGCTGCCCCGTTTGCTGACTGCCTTTTGGGTGCCCGGGGGTTATCAAGTGGCTGATACATCAGTAGGATGTTTCTGCTGGTTAAGAATGTGGCAATGACCTTCAATGAACTAGCTGGGGAGGGATCTTAACTTCTTGGAGGACATGTGTGGATGAGGCACTGGTGTGACTGAAGCCTAATGACTTCATATAGGTGGTTTTAGATCCTGTGCTTCATCCCCTTTTCTCAGTCTCACTGTATGTAACAACATATATTTCTTGCTCGTATCTGGCAAGCATGAGAAGCAGAGAAAAGGAGATGATGCTGATGGTACTGGCAGCAATTTGTGCTTATTGCTGTAGTTCATTTATTTATAAAGTTGTCAGGGATCATATCTTAAGGCAACACAACTGCAAGGGCAGCTGATCTTCTTATCCCTGTGACTGCTGAGAAGAGATTCAGAGCCTAAAATAGTAAACATCATCTTTCCATGAGAGTAATTGCTTTATTGGTTTTACATTCATGGCCCTAATGATGTATTTCAGGGAGGTAATGGCTCCTTACCCTAACTCTGGCATAAATATTTGTGGGGTTTTTAATGAGCATTTTGCAACTCCCTCACCATTTCCAGGTGAGGGCACTTGCACACCAGGAGGAGGAGGAGGTCCTCATCCCTGCCCACCCCCCCTTTTTGAGTTTTTCATCAGACATGCTGGCTAGAAGCTCATTCTAAGGGCAGAGATTTCTAGCCCAGTGTATATTTTTGTATACTCAAATTATTTTGCTGAGAGAAATGCCCTGCTGTGATATCAAATGAGAAGAAAAACAAAGTGGGAGATTTGATTAATGAGCTGCCTGTTGACATGAGGATAAAGGGGCAGATCAGGCACAAGAGCAGAATTACCAAGATAAACCTGGGTGCTGAGAGGGCTTCGCAAAGCATTAAGATATTTGCATGTGTTTTATTCTCTAGATTGGCATCTTAATTCAAGCTTTTGGATGCATCTTATTAATAGTGAAACTGGGAGGCTTTGCCGTTTGCCAGTTTACATGGTAGTAATTAGCCATTAGACTGCAGTCCTATTTTTTGTAATTAACTTTGTGTCAGAATTTCTCTGTTCATTATCTGTGGAAAACACTCATAAAACATCCAACAGTCAGCATCCATTTTACTAGAAGTACTGTTGAATGCCCTTGTTTTCTTCAAACTATTCCCTTCTGATATTCCTCAGAATTCCCCTATTGCTTGCTATCTCCTTCACCTTACCATGTTTTGGAGGGACTGCCATACAGAACATGTGTCAGTTGTCACCTTTAGAAGGTGAATTGCAAAGATGGTCTGTTGATCATGTGTTGATCCAGACCACTCACCTTGTTCAATTCCAGGGGAAATACAGTTTTGGTTGCAAGTCAAGGCTGAGGAGGATGCACTGCATGTATTTTTATTTTTTTTCCCATAGCCCTCGATTCTTTTGGGAAAAGAACACATTAAATGCAGCTTTTTAGATTGCTCTCTGAAAACAAAGGAGTAAGTGAGGTCTATTAGGATGATCACAGGCAAATATTTGTGGGAGATGTCTTCGTCCAGTGAGCCCCTTTTCACACCCTCAGGTATTACACTCATTGAAGAATTTCAGAAGACAGTAAAACCTCTCCCTCTCTCAAACATTATTCTTTTTCAGTCTCCTCTTGCCAGCTGGAAATAGGCGTATCTCTACCTTTGATGTCTAGGTGGTGGAAAATTATCCATCTCTGCAAATACAGGCAGGGACAGATCGTCATAGCAATAGACAGACATTCACCCTGCCACCAGATGAGCCCATCCTCTGAAAGACTACTGTGCTTCCAGAGAGCAAAACCCCTACCAGAAAAGGGACGTAGTGGTGAACATACCAAGGGAAAGTGTAATTGACCTGAATTGCATGAAATTGCATGTTCAGCCTGTCTTGTCCCGCTCCCAACCCGAGTGTGCTCACTCTTAAGCCATCTACAAAGGAAGAGCAGAGAGGTCACTACAACACCTTGTCCTGTCTCCTGCTCGTTCTGTCCCCAGCCTTCCAAGGAAAGCCACCAACAAGGAGACTTGGAGCTGCTTCTGTGCATGTCCCTGCAAACTGTGGCTTAGCCTAGCATTTTCCTGGATTTTTAGCTCTTTCCTTAGAGCCTCCTATTTTCCCTTTTCATCCTAAGAGCATTTGAAAAAGGCAGAATATAGGGAATTTTTTTCTTGCAGGCAAATATATCACCTCTTTATGAAATTACCAGATCTTTAATAGAGCTCATCTCCCTTCATTTAAACAACAGGCAGCTACCAGGTATGGCATTACTACTGTCTGTAATTGTAAAAAAGCTTGCATAGTATAACACAAATTGGCTCCCAGGAGTCACAGGGACTAAACATAATGGTCCATCAACTCTAATTTTCTTTAAAAGTGGTTGGTATGAACTGCATTAGAGGAGGGAGTTAAAAGCCCTGCATCACACGGCAATTTTCTTGAGCTGCTCTCCCAAAGGACAATTTTTTCCTAGGTTTACACTCTGAAATACAACAGTTCCCTTCCATACCTGCTATTTTCTTGGGTAGCGGGATGTCTGTTTTTAAAAAAGTTCTGATCTTTCTTTCAGTATAAATAAATTTTTTTTTTAAATCATGCTAAACTTCACAAAGTGCCTTGGGATGAGTTCCACCAGCCACTGGCTGAACTTGTATCTCCTTTAAAACATGGCAAACATAAAAACCCCCATCTACTGATTGCCCCTTGCTATTATTTTTGTGTTTATAAGAATGGGCAAGCCTAGCTTATCTCATTTATTTCCCTCTTTATTCTGCTCAGTTGCCTGTTTTCTTTTAGTCATCTCCTCCCTGAAGCATGGGGGCAATCTCCGCAGTCGCTTGGGGCAGCTCTCCCTAACACTGTGTGCCCACCCAAAGGCCATTTGGGGACTGATCCCAAGGCACTCGTCCTGCTGCAAGAGACTGTCCCATCTCCTTGTGCCCCGAACACGCAGCAATTGCTTTAAAATAAGAGTATCACATTTGCTTGCTTCAAAGGAGCAGCTTCTTGGCTTTCCTACTTCTAACCCTGCTCTCCCAGCCAGCCTGACGTTTGGAAAGAGAAGTATTGCTTCACTTTAATTGTGTGGCTTTTTGAGGTGAGTAACGTATAAGGTATTTTGTAAAATAGCACAGAAGACCATAAAGCTTCAGAAAAAGGTTTCCTATTTATTGCAGAACACCTTGTTTTCCTGTTAGTGCAAAGACTAAAAGGCACAAAGACCCTCTTTCCCTCTAATCAGGTTACAGCATCACAATATGGCTCTCTTTATAGGGGTCATTAGATCTTTTCTTTGGGGAAGAGAGTTCTTTCCATAGCTTTGGTGAATTAACTCTTTTGTCTGTAACAGAAGGTGCTTCCCTCAAGCAAGTTTTTTGAGGCTCTACAAAGCAACCTCAACTGCCTGGAAGCTGCTGTTGATTTTACTCCCTTTGTTTGCAGAAAATACTTTCTTTCTGGAGAAAACACTACACAAACCTCACGCAATCTGGAGTGTCTTTCTTTACATACTGGCTTGTTGTTTACATGCCATTAGGTCTCTGAAGAAACTTGGAATAATTATCACAATATTCAAACAGCATAAAACTTTTCAGGAAGGCTGTCAATGAGCCTTGACACGCTCTGGTGCTCATACCTAACCTGAATTCTGGACAGCAAAGGCAGTGTGTTTGAATTTCTATCCTCTAAAGCGTGAATTAAAAATTTGTCGTCTTTCAGTCGAGTGATGGATGTATTGGCTGATATCACCCAGGTTTGTTTCTGATTTGCAGCGTCTTTTCACATCAGACCAGTTACCAAACCTTAGCTTCCACCTACGAATACAGCACCCTGCTGGCAGCACTCCAGCTCTGAAGCAGATAAATATAAATACATAGATGGAGATACAGATAGAAATAGAGATAGATATATAGAGGCTCGAGAAGCCCTTTGCTACAGCTTTCCATTAGGGAAATCCATAACAGAAATTTACAGTTACCAGGCTCTTACTTGCTAGCTTTTCATGTCTGAAGAACTCCTCAACAAAAACCATTGTTGCACTAAATGTTCTTCTGAGCTGAGATTTGCATATCTGGTACAATTAACAGTAGGAAAATAAGAACTCCCCATGGTTTTTTATCTTGGGGCTTATTCATTACTGAATGAACGAGGCTGTTTCCCTGTGAAGCCCAAGTGCCACAATGAAGCAACTCCTTTCTGAAGAAAGGGAGAAAAATGATATGATTAAGCAGATAGAGAGTGTTTTGAGGGAGCTGTGGTGACCTTGGACTAGGCAGGAGGCACCAGGAGGGAACCAGCTGAATCATCTTGCTAGCATGTGACTCTATGACAATTAGCAGATTTTACCATAGCCCCAGATGTTGCCTAGAAAGGGAATAATATCTCATTGTGTTAGACCCAGAGGGTGTAAAGCTAGCTCATGCCATCCATGTGTATTCCCTGTAACAAACAGGGAGAGATCCAAGCTTGTGTTCTGCTGTTTTAGCGTTGGTGGGCAAACCTGGATGGCCGCAGATGCTGAGGGGAACGGTTGCCTGGATGCCTGGTGGGACGTGGGGGAGGAAGATCAGACCCTCAGTCCCCCTCGTGGCCTCCCACGACCGACCCTACAAAGGTCTGAAGAAGCAGCCAAGCAGGGCTGGCGATGGGGGAAAGGTCCTAGTGTAAATGCACTAAGCTGCACGTCTCATCACACATCTCCTCCTCTGCAGCCATAGCTCCAGCCACAAGGAGGAAATAGAAGGATCATGGCTAGGGAGGCCTTTCATTCTCTTTGCATGTTACGAGGTCTCCTTCCTCCAGTAAATTAATGTTTGTTCCACTTGTGAAGGAAATTTTCTCCTTCCTAGATCAGACTGAAAAATGTTAGTGCTTTCTAGAGAATTTAAGGCTCCTATTGTTGCCTTTGAATTCCAGCAATTCTATAGGCTTTTCTTGTCTTTCCTCTTTTTTTTTTTTTCTTTTAAATGCTACAGTGGGTTTCCTTGTTGTGCTGGGTTTGTTTGTTTGTTTTTTTTTAAATTGTTCAATTGAAGTCTTAAAAGCTCTTTTACAGATCATTGGGAGAACCTTTTTGTTATTTCTCTTTACTTCCAATTGCATGTACCTTCAGTACAAGTCTTGCTGTTTCCCCCACTATTCCTGACTGGTGAGCTGCTTCAACCTTCATCATCTTGGTCCACTTGATTTATTTCCCACATACCTGAATTTGCTAAATAGTCTTTTATTTGCTGTACTGTCTGTATTTGCTAAATACAAGCACAACCTTGTATTAATTAGCAGCTTTTCGGACAAGCAATCACATAATTTAATTCATTATTCCTTATACTTCAGGACATTTATTCCTGCCATTGCAAGACATCTGGGCTGTGACTCTGCTACACGTTTAAAATTGGGACAAGGATGCTGTCAGGATTGCATTAAGATAAGTAACAACACTCAAAAACTCAGAAACTGAATGATGAGGCCCTGCAGCAGGTTGCCCAGAGAAGCTGTGGATCCCCCATCCCTGAAAGTGTTCAAGGCCAGGTTGGACCGGTCTTTCAGCAACTTGGTTTTAGTGTCCCTGCCCATGGCGGGGGGATTGGAACTAGATGATCTTTAAGGTGCCTTCCAACTTAAGCCGTTCTATGATTCTGTGAAACTCCAGCTGAAGCTGGAACACTTTGTAGGTGTTGTTCCCAGTCTCCAAGATGTCTTCTGTGAAAAGTCCAGCAGACAAACCAGGTGAGGGAACAGCAGTAAAGAGCAATGATGTGATCAGGCTTAATTATTGTTTCTGCAAGGAAGAAGATGCTGTTCTCCAGGCTCCTAATTTTGTACCAAGCTTTTGATCACACTTCCTCTGATAATGTATTTTGCTAGCAAACAATATTAATTATTATGTCATAAGCTGAACGACCCAAAACAAACAGATCAAATCCAGCCTGGCAGCAGAAAATAAACAAGAAAGCCATGGCAACACAACTGAAAAAGTAGTGGGCTGCTCTTCAAAAGTCTTTTCAAAACTGATACTGCCACGTTGTGCTCATTCAGTAACATTTTAAAGAACAATTCTCTTTTGCCAAATATTATTTTGGCAGGAAAACTTAGGGAATAAGTTAATAAATCTAGCAACATCTAAGAGTCTTTTGAAGAGTATTTGCTTCCACTCATGTCTCCTCCTTACCCCACTCTCTCAGTTTACACTCCTGGCTTTTGTTTGTTTCACATAATAAATAATAGTTAATCATAAAATGGTTTTGGTTGGAAGGAACCTTAAAGATAATCGAGTTCCAGTGCCCCTGCCATGGGCAGGGACACCTCTTACAAGACCAGGTTGCTCAAAGCCCTATCCAACCTGGCCATGAACACCTCCAGGGATGGGGCATCCACAGCTTCTATGGGCAACATGTTCCAGTTTCTCACCACCCTCACAGGAAAGAATTTCTTCCTAATATCTAGTCTAAATTTCCCCTCTTTTCAGTTTAAAACCATTATCCTTCATTTTATCACTACTCTCCCTGATAAAGACTCCCTCCCCATCTCTCCTGTAGACTTCCTTTTAAGTACTGAAAAGCTGCTGTAAGGTCTCCCTGGAACCTTCTCCAGGCTGAACAACCCCAACTCTCTCAGCCTGTCTTCATAGGAGAGTTGCTTCAGCCCTCTGACCATCTTTGTAGTCCTCCTGTGGACCCATTCCAACAGGTCCATGTCCTGCTTCCGTTGGGGATTCCAAAGCTGGATCCAAAGCAGTACTCCAGGTGGGGTCTCACAATCCGCGTGTTCCTGACTCCAGAGCTGGAATCCAGTTCCCATCTATTGCTGAGTCCAATCTGGAACTACCCCAGTACCTGCTGGTGATGGGACTGTCATCCTAGGAGTTTGATATGGTTTTTTATATATTGTATCCATTTCATTATTTTCTTCTTTTTTATTTTAATATTAATTCTTCATTAAAGTAGTTTAGTTCAGTCTAAACTTCTGAATCTCCTTATCTCTTCCTTTCCTCTCTTTTGGGGAGGGGGAGGGCCATCTGTCGGTCCGGTTGCAGTAATTTTGGCTGAAACCACGACAAGGACCCTGCAAGGCATGCAGTGCACAAATGAAACCATACATTGATTTGTTCAGCATGATTACTACTGTAGTGGTTTCTCATCTGTGAAGATGTAGGTGTATCATTTATTCATGCATGTTTAGTATAACAAAATATGTCAAGCACAAGCTGTTGCAGTTAGAATCATCCAAGGACTTGAACTTGAGTGTGTAACTAAGCGTGCAACAAAATCAGCTAACACAGAGACAATGAAGGTCTGTTCGAGGTTCTGAATGAAGTCAAGACCATTGTTTTCCATTCCTAAGCCTGTTGATCTTCACAATAGTTAAAAATACAGCTGCAGACACTAAGATGTACTGCTAACCTTTGTAAAGAACGTAGAAATAACTGAATGACTGTTTCCCCTAAAAGTAACCGCTACAGAAAAAATCAC
>JAOQGH010000032.1:9531988-9563334 GCA_025769975.1 Gallinago jamesoni
TTTTTTGTTTTTTTTTGTGGTTGGACTCGATGATCTCTGAGGTCCCTTCCAACCACCACAATTCTGTGATTCTGTGAAGAGTTAAAGGTGATCTCCAGCTACACCACTTCTGGTGTCTAAACTGTATGGCATGCTCTTTAATTACACTGTATCTTGGTTATTTTTTCTACAAGTTTGTTATGTTGTCCAATGCATTGAATGGGATCAAGATCACAGGATGCTTGCTGTTCATCATCCTGAGTGATGAAGATACTAAATTATATTCAGCTGTGAGTTTTCATGAGTTCCATTTCTATACACGGTCCATATCTATTAATTATTAAATTGCTATTTCTATTCTTAAAGGCCTGAGGCTAGCAGTGGTTGGGGCTTGAACTATGAGCTTTCTACTGATTTTAAATGTCTGACATGAGACACACAGGATCTGAATTTTTAGGCATTCCAGGTCCTGCTAATGACCAGTCAGCCACATCTGCTTTTTTGGACAGTTAGGACCCTTCTTCTCTGTTGGAGAGACAGACAACAGTTGTTTGCATACAAAATGCAATATAAGCAGCCAATATATCCTTCTTCTACACCTGGTCATTGTCCAGCTGCTGAGCAAATAAACCTTTGCCAATTATAAATGCTGCTCTCCATTTTGTCCTGTGGCACATGCACAAGGATGACCTTGGCTCCATATTGACTCAATGGCTGTTTTTTCACTTGTCCAAGCAGTCAGATACAAGTTACTGTAAACGAGGCTTTTGCTGTGCAGGAGTCTTCTCTCTTTTTGCTCTTTTGCTGAGAAGTTCCCTGCTTCCCCAAGAGGCAGAGTGCCTGATGTTAGGTCCTGAGGTCTGGAATAACTGGCTACTGAGCTTGACTCACATCATTTTAGCAAAGTCATTATTTTAATTTGTCTTTCATGTATTCAGCATACAAATGCTTTTCACGTACTTCTACCTATTGGTCTTCAGACCTTTGGAAAACCAGACCTCAAACCTGGTACCATAAAAGGAGGAATATGAAGTCGCCACTAGAGGAAAAGTGTGATTTAAGTTAATTCCCTGAACCACAGAATGACTGTATGACACAGACAAGGCATTGATAGACACACACATTAGAATTTTTCAGTATGCTGCTTAGTTGCTATTTAACCAGAAGTTAATCCTTTCCTTTTCTTGATAACTAAACTCAATGTTCCAGTCCAATACTGACTTCCTCTAGCTCATCCCACTCACATGTGCTGTTTCTTCATGTGTTTCACTCAGATCAGACATAGAATAAAAAGAACTGGTTTGGATTACATTTAAAAGTTGTCATTCAGTTCCTGGGGAGAATGGAAGCGCGACACCAGCTTAACGGGTAAGGATTTGTTTACATTTCTAATATTGTTAATTGAATGTGTTATATTAATGGACACATTCCAGTACAAATAAAAACAGGGTTCCTGTCCAGGAGACTTTGAATAAAATATGTTTTAAAATTATTTGAAATTCATTCCCAGGTTGAATTGATGCAGAAATGAGATTGAACAAGTATTTGCAACCTTATCTTCAACCCTGTGTCTATATAGCCTTTACAGCATTGAATCAAGCATTCAAAATATCAGGTTTTTAAGTGAGAATTTGCTAGGTTATACAATATTAGTTTGCAAGTAGGGTGTTCGAGAGTGTCTAAAAGGCAACCTCAGCATGCAGTGCTCCTTGTGTTTGGAGCCCTTGGGTTTAAAGAGAAGAAAATGTTAGACCTCTTCTTTGTGATTTTTATTGCTGCTTGAGGACCGTCCTATCTCTGTTAGACAATTGGCACTGGTTTGGATAGATAACCAGACTGGAGAAAGTAAAATGCTGGGTTTCCTTTCCGTTTTAACATATCCTCCTGGCGTAGTTATTTTATAACCAGTAGACATTTGGGCAAATTAGGATTAGGTTGGAGAAAAGAAAAATCTATGACACCAAAGACCAAGAGCTTATTAAAGCAAGAACGTGGCCAGTACCCCTCAAGGGCATTATTGATACATAGATAAGGTTCCTTATGGAAAACATCTGCCTATTAAAAGAAAAAGGGCAGTTTGATGGGGCAGTAGAAACTTTGGAAGCATGGTACAGTGTAGCTCAAATTGTACTGTGGCTTTAAAGCTAATCTAATTTGCATTTTCTATAAATTCACCTGCTGTCTGTCCAACAGAACCCACAACACAACTTTGATATTACACTGGTTCCACTTTTCCGTATCCCCTTTGCCATTGGAGCTGGCAGAGATCACAATTTCACACTGCTGCCATCAACAGACTTTTCCTCTTTAATAATGGCAAAATTGTGGTTGCTACTATACAGTGAGTACACATTTTCTGCCCTTCTGTAGGTAGGTTCTGCAATCCTCCACAGAGCAGGAGTGTGACTTTCTTACCCTTTCACTGCACAAACCTGCTGCTGTTTAGCAAAAACTGTTTCCAAAAGAATCCCCTTTTTTTTCTTTAAATGATGTGTTAGGAGAAAGGTATGCATACAAAAAAGAAAGTCAAACTCCTTTCTAATCTTATTGCAATAGACCTTTAATGTCTTTTATAATTTCAATACCGGAAAACAAATGTTAATATTAGAGTAACCTGAGTTTAACCTCACAACACTGCTGTAAGGGGCGAATATATCATTATCTCCATTTACCAGTGGTAGCCTGAAGCATAGATAGATCTTTTTGTGCCTGGCCCAAGGTCATGTAGAAATGCTGTAGCAAAAGTATAATTAGATGCAAGATCTTCCGAGTTCTAGTCTAATACTTATTAGCTATCCTTTCTCTGCCATTAATGGTAATGGGAGGCATTTGTACTTAACTAGGAGAACACTAGCCTGAAGAAATAGGGTTTTTCCAAGCATGGCTGAATAGAATCTTGTACTCTCTGTGATGGTTCCTCTTGGCTTTAGCACATAGTTAGCTAAACTTGTCTGGGTTTAACCTCAGTAATAAAAAAATCAAAGAGGTTAAAAATTGAAATTCTGCTCTCTGCGGCGCCAACACAATTAGCATTGTGAGGTTCCAGCTTGCTGTTGCTTCAGTGTTCTGGGCCACACAGGTTCTACTTAAAAGTAGAGAGGAATTTTCTTCCTACTGGTTTCAAATGCTGGCCTTCCAAGGCCATTTTAGGAATAAAAAGTCAAGCTGGCTACCATTGGTCTATGCATCAAGAATAACAGAGGTTATGTATGTGATACTTACTATAGTCAGCTAACCTCCTGGCCCATGAAAGGTAAAATGAGTTCTTCTGAAAGCTAAGAAATAAGAGAAACAAGAAAGCCCTGATTAGTCAGAGTGACATAAAGATATGGCAATAGATGAAGTCAAAGAAGAAGGTATGTCATTCTTTTGTCACTGTTTTCTGTTGCCATTATTATTTGCTTGCCTGTTTTCTGCAGCAGAGCAGCCCTTTCAAGGCCTCTGCACTGCCAGACCTGACAGAACACAGGGGGACACTTCTCCAACTTACTTCATTTATTTTACAGTATGCAGTTACTTCCGTGAGGTCCCACTAAGTAAAGAACTGAACTACAACTGTCAAAGCTCATATATAAGTTTACAGTGCTTATACTTTTGACACCTGTATTCTTCATAAAAACACATATTTTGTCTACCTAAGATATAGATAACTTAGCTGCTGCAGAGATGTCACAAAAGAAATCAGAACTTCAATTAAAATTTTATAAGAAAATAAAATCAATCTTAGATGGGCAAAATATTTCTTTGAAGCTTCACTGGGTTAATTTAAAAAAAAATATCTGTGAAGTCTCTGTATATCACAGGAATCTCTTTGTATTGCAAAAGATTGCCACTTACATGGAAATGAGAGCTTTTATTCCAACACAGCAAGTGATGTAGTTCCACTCACTGACACTGTACCTGAAAACATCGCTATAAGATCTTTCTGAGATGTGAGGTGAAATTAAGAAGTGGTTTTGGGGGGGATTTTGTTGGTTTTTTGTTTTGCTGTTGTTCCAGTGACACATCATTACATTTAAGTTTGTCACTATGCTAAAATGTTTCTCTCCATGTAATTGGTAATGGTAACAAAGAGGGATCCAGATTTTTGCAGAGGCATACGTAATAAATTAAATAAAGGTTGTTTTATCTAGTTGCTAATAGAACTCCACAGGAAATCAGGTGAATCACACAATTGATTTGTTCTTGCTGAATTCAGAGAGAAAAAACATAATTCTTTTGTATAGTAATGTCACCCAATAGATGGCAGTATCATCTTTATAATAAAATACTTTTTTAGCTGGTACAGAGACATTTGGGATGAATTTCAGGTTCTGGCTGCCAAAAAAAAAAAATGGGACTTTTGGTTTTAAAAAGTGGCATTATAGGAAAACATAACAGAGTGCATTGTTTTCTGGGACTTTTGTCAGTTCTACTTAATACAATCTCAGTTTTGTTCATTGGGAGTGTTGCTATTCTCACTAATCAGTATTTAAAAGTACAGCTTGAATGGTTCCAAATGATCATTGATTCCTGAATCTAAAAGACTTCTGCTTATTGACCAAAATCTGAGAAAGAGGAAATCTCAACTCTATTTTTAGAGTTAGATATATGTGTACAGATAACGCACGTGCATGTGAACACATATGTACCTGCACAGCTGTCAATTGAGGAAAAATCTCATGATTTTCTATAGGAAAAAAATGTTTCTAAATACGCTGTTGCTGCCTAGCTATTATTTTGGAAAGAAAGATGAGCAGATCTGCATATGAATGCAGGCTCTCATGCTAGGAAAGATGAATCTATATAGGTCTGAATTCTTGACATTAGGCAAAGATGAACACTAAAAACATGAACACTTCAAGATCAGAGATAACTCCATTTATGAATAATTTATAACTTTGACAACAATTATTTCCAAATTTAGATGAATATTGAATCTTAGGTGACTGATTTTCAAATTTTATTCGAATAAAATACGTCAAACTCATTGACCATTCTGATTGCCACTACTGCTATATTTAGAGCAAGAAAGATATTCTACTTGGGAATAAAACAAAAGGCAACTTTTTCATAACTTTCAGAAAAATCTCCTTTTTCTCAGATTGAAAAAGTAATTAGTTCACTAGGTTCTTTGTCTTATCTTGTGTAAATATTATGGATGCTTCTAATTTCTGATTCAGAAAATAACAGAATGTGATTACCAGAACCACCCTACCACACACACAGACCAGAGCGTTATTATTTTCTCAGTAATAGCCAGACTACATAACACAGACTGTCAGTGAAATAATCCTGCCACATCCATTCTAATGAGTATAATTATTACACTTCAAATAAATACAGCTATATATTTATATCTATATATGTTTCTTTATGGTTCCCAACATAGATCAGTGGCTTTTAAAGACTGTAAAAAAATTTAACTTTAATTTGAAAATTATAAAATTATATTGCTCCATCAGAAGGGCAAAGCTTTCCATTCAGCATATCC
The DNA here is from genome assembly GCA_025769975.1 of Gallinago jamesoni. Classification (NCBI taxonomy): domain Eukaryota; kingdom Metazoa; phylum Chordata; class Aves; order Charadriiformes; family Scolopacidae; genus Gallinago; species Gallinago jamesoni. Next base: position 9,537,441 of record JAOQGH010000032.1, read on the forward strand.
TGTGACATTTTATGTCCTTCCCCCACTGAAGTACCTTTACTTTCAACAGGGCACTTTGCATTAAGCAGAGAAACCCCTATGCAACCATAATTACAGACAGTTGTTAATTATTTTAAGTAGTGCATGATTTTGGAATACTAAACTCATGAAATCCACTCTGCAATACTATTCTGATTTGAAAAAGGAATTTTCACTTTATGGTAGTTAAGATGAAAATATCATAATGTCTCTTAATGACAAGTTAAATCATATAAAGCAAGAAATAGTTGGCTGAAGTCTGTTTTCTTTTAAAATGTTCTCTAAAAATTAATAAGCTATAGTTCAAATTGAACTATATTGAATTAGCTTGATGGCTAATTAATCATGCATGGAATTACTATGCAATGATTGTAGCAAATGTAAACTAGTAGCTAGTTCGGGGTATATACTTAATCTTATAGTGTAAGTGTAGGAAATAAGAAGGGAAATAAAAAAAAAAATGAAACCAAAATTTCTGAAATTCTGCAAATATACTGTAGGGAACCTAATGACTGTTCTGTTCCTATCCACATGTCTTCTAGGAAAGCTATGGTAAAATTACTATTGAGCAATTGAAATTATAGGGCAACAGAAAGACTTAGGTACAAGAAGAGACTACAGTTCTTTTACTGAAGGTGAGGGGAGGACATGAGCAGATGCTTTGGGGACTATTCAGAAATGTGCTTGCCTAGTTGTATTAATCTCTGTGTTGAGGGTGAATCTGTCTCCTTGCCTACTATATCACTGTGGTTTTGTACAGGAGGTACACGGGTAAATCCGTTGGTGGAAGTGAAGGGAAAAAACAAATAGTATTGCAGCGACCGTTTGAGCTCCCCAAAAGGTCCCTGAATCAGGACAACACAGAAAGTGGTAAAAAAGCATTTGTTTTCAGTTCAAGAACTGTACCTTCAGTGATGAGTCTCCCAGGAAATAAAAGACGTGATGTAGCACTCTGTTTGTACAAAAAAAGTGAGAGTAATTGCGTTGGCTGGCATTGATCCCACCAAATTTTAAGTACTTAATTGAGGATCCTAATTAAGAGCGTAGTTGTCCTAGGTTGTTGTATAATCAATAGAGAGAAAATTCTAGAGGGCAATTCAAGTCTTGCATTAACTCAATCACTGCAGAAGCAGTCTTTCTCCACTAAGTCTTAATCAGCTTTTTACTAACAAATGCTATTTAGGTTGCTTCACATTAGAGAGGGTGAGGGCAGACTTTTATTTTTGAAAACGAGACACTTGAAGTGGTTCATTTTTTCCTTTCATGCCGTACCAGAATTTGTTCTTTCCTCTATCTGCCTTTTCTACTATTCTTTAAATTGAGCTGCTCTTCATGTTTGGTTGAATGTACAGAAATCAAAACATTTTACTCAGAACATGATTTCCAAGGAGGATTAAAAAAAAAAAAAGGAAACAAAATTGCAACATCAGTCCCTTAATGCATCCAAAGAAGTTCACTCTTTTTGTGAAGACCTTTAAACAGAGGCATGAAAGGTAATGGATACCTACTCTCTGTCTTGAACTAAGCTCTCTCAGGGTATTTCATCCTTAAAGTAATTTGTAGTTCTCCTTGTTTTCTAGGAATGTTGTCATTCTGTCTTATATATGCACACTGAACTCTCTTTCCCATTCACAAACATAACCTTGCTGCAGATAATAACTTGTGATGGAGTTATTTGCTACTTTTGAGCAATTACTTTAATCATTTCTTGTGTTCCCTGCTTCAAATTCACTGCTGTTATCAAAGCCTAGAGAGGCTCAGACCTCAAGATGGGAACTGCAGGCAGACTTGCCGAGATACTGACATCCATCTCAGCTCAACGTTCAGCTGGTGAGATCAAGAATTTTCTGTTCCCTGCCTTTAGCACCAAAAAAGAACTTTAGGTTTGATGTAAAGTTTTTGAATTGGTTGGACCAGGCTGGACTTTCACTGTAAGGTCTAGCTCTGGTTGCTTAAAGTGGTACTGGCATTCCCCCCCCCCCCCCCTTAACAAAAGAAACAGAACATTATTTTTAGATGCCTAAAGGGTTGGCTGTCAGATTCACAAACCAACCCATGCAATCAGCTTCAGAACTTAATAACATTGTTCAAGTCAACAGGGATACATGCTGCAAGATTAAAGAGAGTCAAACGCACATAACAGCTCACTCCAACTCTGCAATCAGACCCATAATTATTATTTCTCAGGATGCCATGGTCCAGCAATTATAAAATTTAAATATTAATTTTAGAAGTCTTAATTATAGCAAGCAGAATAGTTCTCTTCAAAATAGTCCCCAAAATAACTTAGCAAGAATCTAATAGCAATTTAGCTGATTGAGGAACAGGTAGAGAGATAATTAGAAATGGAAAATGCAGTTTGCTTCTATTTGCATAGTAAATAGAAAAAGAATTTGCTCTTTTGGGGGAAGTTTTTACTTGTTTTTCATTATTGAAATAATAGGTTATCAACAAATTCAAGAAAAATAACGTTCAATTGATGAACATAAACATATGATTTGCATTGATTTATGCCTGATCTGTGTCTATTTTATTTATCTGTAAATATCAGGTAAATAGATTACAGTATGTAAACAAAGCTTTTTTACAGTCATCCATTCTCCGATATATGGGAATAACATAATGTGTTAATTTGCTTCTCAATGTAAATCTAATTTTAATCATGTCCTTCACTGGGAAGTAAATACCACGTAGTTGTCTCTTTTTGACTCAGTGGTTGTGCAGCGAAAGGTCACGCGCTGGTTCTGCACTGGCACATCCAGTGAGATTTCAATGCCTCACACTGCTGCTGGGGAGCTGTCTATACTGCCTCTCAACAGTAACCCCATTGATATATTTTGCAAGTGAATTCAGTGGTATTACCAACAGCCCTAATCCGGAAGACCATGCCACCGTAAACACAAAACAAATAAGGTTCATTGATTAGTACTGCACAATATAAAGACTGCAGCTGTGATCTGGTCCGACTGTGCCAGGTTCCATAGACCCTGTGGAGGACACAGAGACTGTGGAGACTTCACATAGAAAAAACAAAACAAGAATGTATAGTCCCCATCTTACAAAATGGGAAAACCAAGTACTATAAAATGTAAATAATTGTTTTATGTTCCACAGAAGAACATTTTGTGAACCTTTTCTCACTATGCTCTTTCAGTTAATTCTTTTCCCCCTTTCATGCACTGTATTGTACTGACAGTCATTTTCCTTCCCTTCTTTACAGAGTGCAGAACATGAGTTGTTCCTTTTTGCCTCTTAATTTTTTTTTCTTTTTCCTTTTGCTATTCCTAGTTGTCAGGATTTACCTTTCAGGATGTCATTCACAACCCAGTGACCCCTTCTCTGCATTACCAAAGCTATTATACGTCTGAGCTGGTGTGAGAATTGTTGCAATACTTCACATTAGTCTTAATTTACCTTTGGTGGATACAAGGAAACTGCTTTATGATAAATGGCTTGTATCTATTTATCCAACATAGATGTTTACTGTGCAGAGAGGGGATATTCAGAATCTTGTACTCTTAGAGTTACTGCTAGGTGCTCACTCAACAGTTCAAGAAGATGCATATTTGTTTGCTTGTATTGCCCAAAGAGAAAATTTTCTTGAAGGTAAATGGTTTTATTGTTCTGAGAGAATTTTCTAAACTTAAAGATTCAATAGCGTGGGCTTGGGGGTAGGAAAAAAAAAACAGAAGACCAAGCAGATGAAATACTTTCTAGCTTGGTAATGATGTTATTTTACTGAGACTGGAATTGAAGTGTTTGCTCCAGGAAGAATTACTGAATGCAAGGTAGAAAAAGACTTGAAGAGTGCAAGAGAGAACAGTGAGTGGGGGACACTGGAAAATGGAAAAAAAAGGTCCAGACCTCAAAATTGAATCAGCTTCTTTGTGCACTAACAATAGACAGCTGGGCCTTCTGCATTGCGTTTCTTCATCATGACCATAAATTCTATTCTGGGCATGAGATATTTGGTAGATTTTAGTGATTGAATCTCTTAATGAATGAACAATTTCTGATGAAAGTGTTTTAACTGGAGAATTTCTGACTGGCTGTAGACACTAGAGGTGGTTACTTCAGCACTATACAATATCAATATACAACCCAGCAACCTTGACCATGCTCCTCCCGTAAAAAAAACAATGGTCACTTTTTTGATGCAGCTGAATTAATCAGCGAAGATTCAGTGGAAATGGTGGCAGTAAATTGCATAAGCTGTGTGTTGCACCAAACCATATCTGAATTAATGTACTTCTCTGAGCTATGTGTCCTGAATTTAGATCATCATACTGGCTTTTTTTGTAAATACTGTAGAAAATGTGAAATACAAATACTGTGTGGAATACAATATCAAAATAAATAATCTCTTGACTCATCTTTAGCACAAAACATGCCTCCTAAAAACAGAAGGAACCGTCCATGGTTTTGAAAATGGCTTCTCAGGATCCTTGATAAATGATTCCCTCTCTCTGCAAGTAGAAACCAAGTGAATGGTGTTGGTTGCCATCAAAAAGTGGTAATCTTTACAACTTACACGATTGGTCAGAAAAATCACTTCAGGACTGAGAAAGCTGCATATGTTACCAAGATTAGTTTACATAGCTCTCACTTACAGTGGTATCCTATTTTATAGGTGTTGAAACAACTCAGCAATGGAAATAGAATAAATATAACATCAAAAATAAAAAAGAAATAGTCACCAAAACCCAAATGGCTTTCTCTGACAGTGCCTGAATGTACCATCTGTTTCCATTGCATTATAAATTGATGTAGAAAATTGATATGCAATGCTATTTCTGGGTAGCTTCTCATTTGCATTTGCTTTTGTTAAAAACGGGCCTAACTGAAAACCATCACGCTGAAACCCGCCAGACTTTGGAAGGAAGTGTTCAAACCAGCCTGGGCTGTTCCAGCCCAAGCCTGGATCCACAGCTAAATGGTGCAGCTGCCCACATATGTAGAGCACACTAAACCACAACTTTGGATCTAGAGAACCACACAGCTTATCAGATGTTCAGGCTCCTGATCCAAATTGTCGGCTTTTATTTAGGACTGTAACAATTGAATCATTAGAATGACATAAGGCTTACCACCTATCTACATTAAATAATCATAGAATCATTTAACTCAGGCAGCCAATGTGTAATAGCAGCAGTGTGGTTATTTTCAAGCAATACCAAGAATACAAACGCAGTTGTCTTTGACTTAATATGTGCAGTACAATGAAATCTCTAGAACAAAACAGGGTAACAGTTTGCTATGGCCATGATTGTGAATAATCTCAATGTAAATCACCACCCCAAAGGAACATTTTATCCTACAGCTGGAGAAAAGAGAGTTACAGCTTCCTAACCCTGTATAATAGTCCAAATCATTCACAGGTAGAAATGGAATAGCCAAAGAACTCCTCAAACCTAAGCTAGTGATGTATTGTCTCTGTTGGACTCTATGCTGGGCATGAGCAGATGTAAATGAAACTCCTCCCTGACATCCACTTCTTTCCCTGCCCGACCTGTATTGGAGAGGCTTAAGAGACAAGAGATGCAGGAACCAGCTCCAAAAGCTACATGTCTAGGGTGGATATGTCTATGCCCATGAAACGGCCTATTTTTGAAGCAAACATTTACATGATTTTGCTTCACAGCATAAGGAGCTTTGAATGTCTACTTTATTCCAAAAAGCAACATGTTATCTTTCCTGTCTTCTAATAATTCTGAAATAAGATTTTTCTCTGGTTTTGTCCCCACCATCCATTATTATATTTATGTTATGACCTTCTGGAAGAAAGAAAAATGAGGATTCAGCAAAGACTGAATTTGCTCAAAGAAACTTCTTGCTTCACTGTTTGAAGATAATGTTGCGAAGGGATGCTGGACCCAGTGCAAATGCAAACCTTGCTGTGCTGTGTATTTGTATTTCCATCATTTAGAAAATTTCATTCAAAAATACAAACACAGACAAGGTTGAGCTCCTCTCAGAACTACAGGATGTAAAATAAAGGACTGTCTGCACAATTGCCTAGATCCACGGCAATAATATCCACACCTCTGCAGACCAGTATGAAAGGTAATTTTGACAGCAGGTCAGTCATATACAGAGGATGTGGGTTCATGCTGACTTACTCCGGGAAAATTTGGATCCATCAGTCCACATTCTGGGCTTGAGCAGCAGCCTGGAAGGCGCTGGGCATTCGATCCAGCCTGTGGCTCCAGGCTGGCAGGAGCAGCACGGTACAAGGAAAGGTTCATTTGTCTTTTCTATGTCCTCCACCTTCTGTCTGTGTAGAGCTTAAATACATGGGTTCTAGGTTGTAATATTATAATGTTTGCATTATATATAATGATGTAAAAATCCAGCTAAATGTATAAATACCAGATATTTCAAACTCACTGCTTTGCATTCAGTAAAAGATGCCTTTATTTTGTTTATAGTTATTCTTTATATTACTCTTTAAAGAACTGGAACTTTTTCATTGTAAAAATCTCAACTGGTACTGGTTGTCGTTCAAGCCACTGCTTTTTAAAATTTTGAGGTCATAGTCATCAAAAGGTTCTGTATTAATTATTTTTTTTTTTCTTTATGTTGCCATGCCTCACTGACAGAATGCCAGAGAAGGAAAAGATCAAAATTAATATGCCTGCTGAGAAATTGAAGAATTAAAGCCAGCTATGCATTTACTCTAAAGAACTTGGAAGTATAGAAGACACAGTGGATCTGGAAGCAGAGATACAGTGAATGCAAGGTAAATTTCGCATTTGTTGTAGATATCTAATTTTACTTTACCTTTTTGACAAATGAAGTTTAAAGGGCACATCTTGCTTAAAAGGGAAACATAGTCACTTGGTCCTGATTGTATATAAGGTATTGGATAACAACATGAATATTGCCATTAGGAAAAAGCAAAAGATACCATGGCATAATGAACATGAATTATTGTAGATAAATTGGTAGTATAATTTAGCTGCAGGTTTGTGATAATATGAGGGACCTCAGCTGTTTGACTTAAGGCTGTAATCCCAAATGGTGTTGAAATTCCTGTTGATTTTAATGTTGCTTATGTGTAGCTGAGTCACTATCAGCTTTTACACCACATTGAACTTGCTGCAGGTATACTTTCTGAAACTTGAGCTGTGCTTTATAATCTACTTTCTGGACAGCATAGTGTATGACAGTATCAGTGTTAGTCTGTTTGCAGTCTATGAGACATATTCCTCTTTGGGATTGTACAGTCCAATTTCAGTCATATCTATAGGGACACAATGCTGTCTGTTGCAGAAAGGAACTTGGTGATATTTCTGCCTGCTTGTAAAACTGTGTTTGTAATCATAGGATGGGGCCTGCCTTCTGTCTATTGTGGCTTGTTCTTATTTAGTTGTATCCCTTGAAGCGTTTGCACCGGCATATCTGAAAGATGTGAACACTGGAGGAAGAACTTGGTTTTGCAATGACTCTTATACCTTTTACTTGATAGTGCTTTCTTTTGTAGGTACACTAGGCAGAGGAAGCATAAACCAACTTTAATGGACCTTTTCCTCTTTAGTTTGTGCACTTTTCGCTTGCTTGAATATTCTGCTTCGGTGGTAGCAACTAGGTTAGCTACTGCCTGAAAATGAATGTATTGCTCGTGTTTTCCAAGGATCTAACTCACACTGACATTGTTTCTTTGTGGGGACAATGGGACACAGATATAGTGAACATTTAATTAAATCACGTTTATTATATTAATAAGTTTTCAAATGCTGTTGGATCAGAGAGCAGGAAAATGATAAAATGTGAAATTAAATAGTTCTATTTACCATTATACATACCTGTCTATGAGCTTTGAAGACTATCTAAGTCCAGGCAATAATGGAGTATGCCTAGTCTGTATCCATGTCTAGACAAGGCAGGGTTTAGGCTCCTTTTCCTGTTTGGTACTGTACATTCCCTTAGAAGAAAACCACGAGTATGAACCTGGAACAGAGCTGTGTTGTGATGATCGTGGAGCAGGACTACAGGTCTGCCCGATGCTCTAGACATAGGCTGAGGTCAATATAACCAAAGATAGCAGATTACAAGTTTTCTGTAAAGAAATGCTCTCTCATTTCCCTCTCTCGCTTTTTCTCATTTATTTTTTTTTTCTCTTTTTTTAATGTTAGTTAGCAGGGCCTGTAAAATTTAAATGCATAAAAATGTAAACCTATCTTGTTTATTTGATGAATAAATCTGGTCCCCTTTTCAAAAAGTCCTGCAATAATCAATAACTGGATGTTGTTAAGAACTCATTTCACAATAGAGAAACAAAGTAAAACAGAGTAAATTAATTGCCCAAGGCCACAAAAAGAATCAGTGACAGAGATGTCAATGAAATCAATGCATAGCAGCTTCTTTTTATTATAAATGTTATTCCCTCTATTATAGGCTTAACTTGATAGTATCCTGAGATCATGCAGTATTTGGTCAAGAAAAAATTCAGCCAAATTTCCTGCTCTGGATTTGCTGTTATAGAAATAGTAGCCATGTTATGTTAAGGACTCAGAATCTATAGCTAGTTAGAGATTTTTCTTCTCAGTAGAAACTATAAAAATAAAACAACTTTAACTCAGTGCTAAAGCAACATTAAAATGATATTGATCCTATTGAAAAATGAAAATGTATATGTTTGGGTTATCTTATCCTTCAATAAAATACATAGATAAAAGAAGCTTGCAGTCCTCGTAGGTTTTGACAGCAGCCACAAGAAAGCATTGCCAAAACAGAGACTTTTATCACGTATAAACTAATATCTTTCAGGGGACTGTGTCAGTCACTCTTTCACCTCTGAGATATAGATGTGGAAGAGTGGAAGTTCTGCTGCCAACGTATTCCTCCCTCTTGCATGTGAACATCATCAACTTCTGGAATGCTCAGCAGCTGGGAATAGCTGCTCAGTGTTGGAAATTCAAAATAATCAATTTTCCTCTTCAGCAGGTGTTTTTTTTTTTTCCATTGAGCCTGCAAAAGAGTTGGAGAAATAAGATCTAAAGTGGATATATTTCAAGCTGAAATAATCTCTAAAGTGTCCTTACCCATTTTTCGAGCTCCTGAAGATCTCAAGATATGCATCCTATTTCTCAAGACCAATGTGTTGACTTTCCAGCTATCAGAGAGTATGCCACCTTACACTGCAGCTGGCAGTGGCATCCTACAAAATTATGCCACGAGAATTTACTACTGTTTCAATCCTGTAGAAGTGATCCTTTGAAATAGGAGAAGGTGTTTGGGTGTAAAGCTGGGAAATCTTGTACTACAGCAACACTTGTTCTACAGAAGAAGCAATGAAAAAAGATTTCCATTTTCCAGGCTGTCAGAGTTATAGCTTTTACAAGCATTAAGAGAACACCATGAACTTGAAATCCAGTCATTCTTAGAAATGTTAGAAGCATCGTACCTACTAGAGGGTCTTGTCAGCCGATTTTTGTGTAATTGCAGTTCCACTTTCCTTTTTTTTTTCTGTCTACTGTTGTAGGGAAGAACACAAACTACAAAACTAATCTGTTACATGGGGAGAGTAGGAGAAATAACTACACATAGTCTTCAGTGGGAAAAGATAAATAGCATTTTTAACAAACAAAAAATGGAAAAATTATTTCCTTGCTGATCTCCAGAGGTTATAACAATGTTAAATGTTCTATCTAATAGCATGGTGACAAAAATAGGTTGGCTGTATCTCTTTAAATTTTTCTGGGATAATCTACTGAAAAAAAGTATTTCTGACTTCTGAAAAAAACCCATGTTGATGACAGTTGATTTTGAAAATATGTAGATAAATATGAATTTGTCAATGGCCATAGAAGTGAAAGTATTATGTGCTTTTGTGATGTCTTTTCTAATGTTTAACCTTTGAGGAACAACTGATTAAATACTAAACTGAATCACCTTGCAAGGACACTTTAACTAATCTATTTATCTTCCAGGGACATTAATGTCTGTAACGTCAGGAAGAATTCCTAATCTTAAGTGTGGAAAGCACAGGCAGGCAGAGATCCATGTCTTCACTCTTTCCTTAAAAATTATAACTGGAGATGTTATTGGAAAGGAAAAAAAAACCCCACAATAAAATATCTTTCTGGGTGCTGAATGGTAGACACAGTACTTATTGGGGAAAATTCTAGACACCTCGAACAGTCCAAATAACAATACAAACTTTATCAGAATAATGTCCATTGCCTTTAATTTAAATTATTCTGATTTTGAATCCTGAATGACTACCTTGATTGTTATTTTTATACTCAGTCACTTGTACCATGCTGAATGGCTCATGTCAATATTTTATTTTTATATGTCAAAGATAATTTCCCTAGAATAGTATCATCTAGTCCTCCTTTACTTTGAATGATTTATTATAATATTTTTTCAGTGTTTGATTAGGTAACATTTAACACTGAATTCCAAACCTGTCATATTGTCTCTTTTAGGGATGTTTCTGCAAATACTTACAACCAGGCATCATTTATTCTGTGTAGCCCAATTAACTGTGCCAGGAATATGCCCGGTAACAAGCTCTGTGAAATGTTTGTCAGACTAGGACTTTAAATTTTAAACATTTCAGACCCAAAATGTTGCATAGTGCTATGTAGATGCAGAATTCTACTATTTGCACATTATTTAACTTTACATAAGTATGCTTTCCACTATATAATACATTATAGATTTCTGAGAGAGAATACACAGTTGAAAACTGACATTTCTAGAATCTAGGAAGGGGCTCAGTTATTTAGCTTCACAGTTTTTGCACAGCTTGTATTTTCATAATCTCTGCAGTCTTTAGGGATGAACATTTGCCAATATTTTAACTCTTAAATCTCTTCTAGGCTTATTGATTGCATTAATGCACTCTTCTATTAGTAAATAATTCAATTTGTATGCTTCATTCGCAACGTATTCACTGAACTCTGACCTAGACATCAAATCAAGTGATCTTGTGTGTTAACTCCTTCTGTGTCTATTTATAGTTATCATTCTGCCCTTATCCTGCTTAGTGATAATTTGAAAAAGTTGGAACATCACTTTTATATGCCTTTACATCATTAATAACAAAAGTAAAGAGATGGAGACCCTGCCCAATTAACTTCTTAATAGCTTCAAAAAAATCTATTAACTGTCTGTTCAATATCTTTGGCCAAATCTCTGCAGTTGTCAAAGGGAGTACAGCTTTGTATAAAATCTGTTAATTTATCCTAGCCAAACATCTTCCCCATAGCATCTGTACTGTCTATTTTTTGTACTTAGACATAGTAGTAAAAATAGTTTCCAACTATTCCACACCTGGTTCTAAAATAAAAAAGGGTTTAAATCAGATTCATAAATACAAGTATGTCTCTGAGGACAGGTGACAAATTTTGAATAGTTATGCTCCACAGTGGGCTACTAATCATCAATCATGATTCTCCTAGCGTCTTCTGGCTAGTTGTACAAATGTTCAAAAGTCTTGAATGTTTTAATTATTTGAGATGGATCAATTGTGCATCTGAAATTCCTCCTGGATGTGCAGTGAGGGGGTGCAGGGAGGAGGATTTCTTATTATTTGTAAGAAGGTGGTCAGCCAATATGAAAATTGAAACAATTCAGGCAACCACGCACTCTCCAAATCTGAGAACACATAAACCAAACATTTCACCATAAATAACCTGAAAATTAGGTTTCTAGACTGTTCCAGGAGATCTTACTTGTAGCAAATGTGTTAACGACAATGAGACTTTGCTCATGAACAATTAATAAATCTAATAGAACTAAGTTGGTAACAAATATTTTTCACACAAAAGAGCAATAGTTCTATTAACTATTCCAGTCATCAAAGTCCAGGGAAAGTTCTGCGTACAGCCCTGCTCTTCAAGTCTGTCCTCATTTGGCATCTTCTGCATAGTTAAATTGTGACTGAAATTAAATAACCTGGTTTACAGTTTTTATGGGTAGCCCTAGGCTTTCATTCAGGTATTTATTGGATTTCTGACACATAGAATCATAGAATCCAACCCCCTGCCATGAGCAGGGACATCTTCAACTACATGAGTTCGTTCAGAGCCCTGTTCAACCTGGCCTTGAACGCTTCCAGGTATGGGGCACCTACCGCCTCTCTGGGAAAACTGTTCTGGTGTTTCACCACTCTCATTTGATTTAAAATCACTACCCATTGTTCTATCTCAAAAAACTCTGCTAAAAAGTTTCTCCTCATGTTTTGTATAAGCCCTCTTTAAGTACTGAAAGGCCACAATAAGGTCTACCCAGAGCCTTCTCTTCTCCAGGCTGAACAACCCCAACTCAGTGCATAGAGAAGTTCCACCGACCTCCGCCATGTAAAACACAGGAGGTCTGTGCTTCTCTCATGTATTTGTACGGACAGCTTCTGTGGTTTTGCATGTGAGATTGTAAAACCACACTGAAGATGGCTCTGTTAGTATGTAGGAAAAGTTTAATATTGGAAATCATTTGTATATTATCAGCCTCATCAATTAAGTGCTCCCTATCTTCAAAAGTAGATCAGAACATTTCCTTTTTCCTATATTTTTGATACTGCCAACTCTGATTCTTTTCTTCCGCTGTGATTTTGATTGTAAATTTCCTTACCAGCTTTTCTTCCTTCAATCGTTTCCATACAATTTTTTTTTTCAGTAAAGAGAAAATCATCCTCAGCTATTCAAATGTTGTGAACATTTACTGAGCACCATTTTACTCTGTTGAAATGCTCTGTGCTATTTGATGCTCATTTTTAGTTTCATCCATTATTTTTTCACTTGTTTTAGCAATCACAGTAATTTATGTTTTCCTTTTGCTTTCCAAATGCTTATTTTAGAGACAGATTTTATTCTGAATATGGTGAAATGCTTAAACTTATGGGAACATATCACACCAGCACCATTTTGTGCACTCCATTTTTCTGGGGAAATGCAGAATATTTAACCCGCTACTCTTCCGTTACTACAGAGTTAATCCAATTCCTGCATTGTGGTGGTATCTAGAGACCCTACCATGTGTCAGAGCCCAAACTGTTTTAACTTTAATTTTTATGAGGAAAGGTTTCTGGGCATCCAATCTTGTAAGTCAATTATTTTACCTTTTCTGAGCTACCTTGGAAATTGCACAGCTTCTAAAATCAGGTCCAGTGCAGAGCTGAGCTGCTCCAGAGGGAACACAAGGATGGGTTATTCTGTAAGAGAGCACTGCAGGAATGCTTAGAGCACTTGAGAGCACCATCTAGGGGAAAAGACTTCCAGAGCCAGGATTGGTTTTTCTAAAGGAGAGGAGAAAGAAAGACAAAGAAACCATTTTCAAATGTGTAGAAGATTGTTTCAAGATCTAGAGGAATGAGTTATTTTTCACATCCACTGCTATATGAAGAAGTAATGGCTTGAAATTGCACCAGGGGAGGTCAGTTTAGATAGTCAGAAACCCTTTCTAGTGCAAGGAGAATTAAGCACTGGAGTGGGTTACTCATGGAGGTTGTGGGTCTTTCCTCACTGGAGGCTTTTTAGCATAGGTTGTGTGAAACATTGTCAGGCATGGTTTTCATATAGTTAATGCCATGAGACTGTGAGATTGTTCTATACAAGCAGGAGGCTGAAGCAGATGAGTTGATGAGGGGCAACTACTGCTCAGAAACGGAAGCCAGCAGGGTGAATGCCAGTCTGAGCACACGCAGTGAGTGAGAGTACGGCCTTTCTACTGGCCTTCTACAACTGCTTGCTGCAGATTCCAATTTGAGTCACATCTGACTCATAAAGACAATCAAGCACATACATAAATACCAAGCCGAGAGAGGCAAAGGTATTTTTTGAATCCCTGTTTGGTCTCTGTGGTTCCTGTAATTATGGTTTGATAAGTACACGAATGTGTGTACAAAGTGCTCATTTAGCTGTAGCCTCAGTTTGTATAATCTGGTTATAGACAGCAGGTCAGCACAGTCTATGTTCAGTCATGGTCTGAGTAGGTGAAGGAAAAGCTAATAAAGCAAAGATGATGAGGTGAGATATCAATACATATATATTAACCAATATGTCAGTTGCTTGTAGTGGTCAAGTGTATACTTTTGTATTTTGACATTTTGAGAGACTTGTTGAAATGCATAGCTTAACAGGTCTCTCTTCTTCTCAAATTAGTTGTTACACAGTGCAAATCAAATTTAAAATTCACAAAATTATTAATGGCTAATTGAGGGCTACTGAGAGATGACAATGTCCTAGATCGTTGCAAATTGTTCCAGTGTAACTGTCTATTTCTCTGCTCCAACGCTTTGAAATGGGTCAATAGTCAGCTTTAATTTGTTCAGTTTAATTAAATTCCACCTGAATAAATGTGTTGCTCAAAGCTGAAGAAGATGCTAAAATTTCCTGGATGATGTATGCAGTTAAAATCTAATTTGATAGTATGCAGCCTTAGATTGTAAAATACTCTCTTCCGCAAAGGTGAGCACCATATAAATACTTAAATAATAATTTAGATGAACTTGTAAGGAAAATTATATAAACAAAGCAAAGCAAAATTGCACATAGAATATTTTTTAATATGCCATCATTATTATTAGAATAATGAAAGTCATCAGTAGATTAGATGTACGTTTCACTTTCAAAACACAGTCTCATTAAGATTAGCAGCTTGTTTATTTAGCCTGATACTGTCCTGTCTACCTATGTATTAATTAAACAACTAGTAATCAGATATCACAGTATTTTCTTCTAAGATTTCTGGCCTTTGATAGAATGACATTTGTGAAATATGTTTTTGTGTATATGATCCGTGATGTAAGAAATTCAAACAAATTCTTGGTCATTTTTCTTCTCTTTCCCACTCAGTGCAAAATGGACAAAAAATGCCACCGCCACCCCTCAAAACCTCCTGGCCCAGGGCTAACTCATGAACTGTGAAATTTAAAAAAAAAACAATCCACCCAAAAAACAAAAGGAAAAAAACAAAACAAAACCACAAGTAAATTAGGGATTTCTTTAGGTTTGGCCAAGGATTGGGTTGGTACATCTTCAAATCTTGTATAACCCTAGTGGTCTAAAATTCTTACTCAGTTCACTTTCTTAGTTGTGTTCTGGTAAGTAAGACCCTCTCATAAAGTGGCAACTAAAATAGGAATACATGCCTTATAAAATCTTTTCTGAGAGTGTTTGATTTACTTAGTTAAAATCATGCTGACAGGCTAGAGTAAAAGAATGGCATGCCTGTATTTTTGATCACAAACAGTGTAGTTATTGTATACAGTTTATAAGGAATAAGCAGATTAGCATTACTGAATCTGCCCAACACTCATTCAAAGTAGGAGTGCACAGAAAGATTCTGCAAAACTAAGCCTAACTTACTAATGGAAGCATGTTCTCCAATACATCATACCTGTTAAAGCAATGAAGAAGCCTGGATCCACATCATTCAAGTAAGCAGTGCTCACAGAGGCTGGCAGCAAAACTTGTTGCTAAGTACTCTCAGAAGGAAATAGATTGTTCAGAAACTTCTCTTCTACTGTATTTAACAATAGTTACTCTCCTTCAGGAGGTGCATCAAGTTCATTGTCTTGTATTATTTTATAGAACGTTACTGTAACTTCTAAATCAGTATAATTGTCTGAGCCCTTCCTTGCTCACAGGGATGTTCACACAGGCTTCATTTCCTCTCTACATGCTCCTAAGGTAATATTCTGTGTTACCTTATTTAATTTTACCAATTAGTATGTTCAGATCTATACCTTTCTTTCTTCTGAATTCTTCCTTTGTGAGATCTGTTTAGTCTAGGACAGTCTTCCAAAGGATAAACTTTATTGCCTGAAAGTTTCAAAGCATAATTGACCAAAAGTAGTGGCAAGTATTTAAGGGATTACTCCCACCGTATGTGTTTTTCTAAATTCTTGTAGGTAAGAAATTTCTGTACTGGTGTAGACATAAATAATTAACTGTTTATTGTATTTTCTCATTATGGTGATATTTTCATTATAATGTTAAGTCAAAACTTGCCTATACTTTCACTGAAATTCAGAGGTAGTCACAACTAGTTTTGTGTTTATAAAATTCAGAAAATTTAGCACCTGTTACTATTGTTACTGAGACATCCTAGATAGTTAAATTTTTTCCACTTTCTGACACAAAAGAAAGAGCTTGACTATGAAAACTGATTGTGTTTCTATAGCATCCTGTATGTTTTTACATAAAGATAGCAGTTGTGAATTTCATTTTCCTATAATTTTCTGCATTATTTTAATTTGTGAGTGGCTTTGGAAACCATGATTGGTATAACCACATAAAATTTCATAGAAGTCTTTATTTGCACCTTGAAAATAAAGTCCAAATTACAGAGTCTGAGATTTGGAAGAATTTGGTCCAAAGACAAGCAACAAACGAGTTTCAAAATGGACAGCACCTGCTTGTAATAAACAGAGACTCAGGGTGAAGAAGGCTCCAGGTTACTTGCAGATAAGCACTGCAGTATCTTACAGATCCTGCTCTGGGATCCACTGCCTTTCATACGGTATCAAGACATGTGAGAGAGAGAGGATACCAGTTCAGAATAAGCTGAGCAGAGACACACCTACAGCCAGCCGATAGCAGCAGTAAGCTTGCTGTTATAGCTTCAAACCCACCCCTGTTTAGCCTTCTCTCTGGACCGCTAGAAGGTGACTCCATCCTGCTGGGATCCAAAGCCAAAACCTCACAAAGCCACAAACCCTCATCCATTTTTTGAAAGAATTTAACATGCATTCACTTTTAGTTTCAGCAGAGACAAAAAGAAGGATTCGTTTTGATAATGCGCCCAGAGATTAGCAAATACTCTTGGGAATCCACAGGCTTATGTTTGAAGGCTCTAATCCACAGATCATGTCTCCCAGGAAATTTTCCTAACTGCAGGCTTACACAGTGAATTCCCCCTGGAGGTCTCTTTAGCTTTCTGAACCTTGCATTCTCATCCATGTACATGCCATTCTGTGTATGGTGGCACACCACGGTGCAATAGGAAGCTTAAAAGAGAAAAGGGGATCTTCCCAGAGTGCTCCAGACTGACAGCTGCTCAGCAGGGAGGCATGCACTGTCAGTGTGCATGCAGAGACAGAGAAACAGATATAGAGGGCCAGTGGGCAAGCCCAAAATATATGCTCAGTTTTCATTGTATGTTTGATCATATTTGGGGCATTTCTGTAACAAAACAGAGGATGTCATATTAATAAGGTATGAAGCTTAGGCAAAATAAATGTGCCTGGGACTAAGCAGTGATCCCCTCCTCCTCCGGTGCAAGATTTTATAGCCTTTGGGCGTCAAAATCCTAGATTTGAAAAGTACAGGAAAATTTGCCTCAGAAATTTCCTTAGGCAATATGGACTCTGTCTTTAGCCCTGTTACAGATGGGAAAGGCTGGAATGGCTAATGGAGTAGCTAGTGAAGCAAGATGATGGACATAATACTGGACAGCTTTTCTACCTAGTTGGATAGGCAATAGAGCCCTGTGATTTGATAACCACAACTTGCAAGTTGATATTGCAAGAGGAGGTTGAAAGGCAAAAAGTGCTCATAAAAGTTGCTCCACCAAGAAAACAGCAGAAAAACTTTAAAATATTATTATACTTTGTGTAAAGAATTATGGATTGGATTGATTTGATTGCTAGTAACAGAGACCAAATTCAGTTCCGAAAGTAAAGTAATAAATATAAGGTTTAGACATCACTTGAAGATCAGTGAAAATTAAATTGTATGGGTACTCAGAGAGCTCCATTTTTCAATACTTTCTTCCCAAAGGGCTGCAAGCTTTGTATTGGATTAGGGTAAGCCACTCAATCTGAGGCATATTTAGTTGGTTTGCTCAGGTGACTGTATTTTTCCTTATTCAGCTATGTAATGGTCCCCATTTTGTGACATGACCGTTACTTTTGTTCTTTATAGAGCTATTAACAAAAATGAGAAAGAATATATTGCTCTGTTTATCTTCCCATTTCTACTTTGTTCTCCCCCCTCAGTGTAGTTTTGTCCAGTCATTTCATTCTTTCTGAGTAGGGAGAAGTGGAGCTCACTCAGTGCATCTGCTTTACTAACGGGTGGGGGTTAGATTTGATTTCATCTATCATGGCCCTGAACCTGTGCTCGCACTATGCTTCATCAGCATGAATTTCACACTAGTTTCCTTTCTGATATTCACTCGGTATGTTTAGAGAGCTGGTGGCTTTACATTTCCTGTTTCCACCAGGAGGCAAAGGGCTTGGAGTGAGCTGTGTTGTTCTTGAGAGAGTATTACAGGACACCAAGTATGGACATTAGAAAATCTCAGTGTTGAAAGAACCCATTCATCAAACTAAATTAATGATGTTGCTGTACCTACTGAGCTCATAAGCAGTTTAATTTCATTTTCTTGGGATTTTTGTTGGTGGCTTATTCCAGTGTTTATTAGTGGCTTCTGGAAACTGAAGATTACCCTTGTTACTGCCAGTCAAAGCCCGATGAAAGGACCTATACGAGTTTGTAATTAGGTGGTCAAGCTCAGCTGGATGTATCTGGCACTAATAAAACCAAAGACGGTAACCAATCCAGGACAGAATTTGTGGAAAGGATAAGGGGAAGCATTGAGGTGCCTGTAGGAATCATACGGGTGTCAAAACAAAAGAGAAGACAGAAGGATGCCTTGGAGTTAACACTTCAGTAATCACTTAAGTTCTGGCATAAGGATTAGGTAAGGATAAAGCATGGAAGTAAGTGGTTGTTGTTGAGCAATCTGTATTTTCTCTAAGCTGTATATGCATTTTTTTAGTTCTCTAATACTTGACATAGCAAGCTTCACTTGCAGCGTGCAGTGGTTAGTAGAGTACCACGCCCATATTCTGACACTTGGTGTATTTTGGAAGTGTTTGAGAGGCATTTTCTCAGTTTGGTACCATTGGTTGGGTTTTTTTTTTTTCTCCTTCCTCACAGTATCGTTCAAGGAGAATTGAAGTAAATATAGAATCTAAGGATGCAATGGTGGTGTCTAGCACTGTGTAGTTCTCTGCAATTTGTGCACTGTTGCTGCAGTTGTGCACTGTCCCAGCAGATGAAAGGCCAAAGAGCCATTCCACAGTAAAAGAAGTTGAGGGTTGCACAACTGGACATCCTAGATGGTGGGATATGAGACATTTTAAGACTTGAGTTTCTTTTACCTGCCTTTTTTTTTTTTTTTCCCCTCAGTCATTGTGTAAGGCTCTGACTGAGCTGAACACACACAGAAGAGTTTGAGATTTATGGAATGTACCTTTTAGTTAAAAGGTAATTGAAAACACCTGGAGACCTCCCGGCATGTCCATTTAGCACAGCTGTGTATCATGCTGCCTGCCTGCATCTGACATACCTTTGTGTGAAGCAGTTCTCTGCCAGTGCTTTGCTGGATGTCACTGGATAGGGGCATACATAGGTTAAGGAAGGGGTCTGCGACATGCCCCACTCTGTCCTCAGTGTGATGTGGGACAGGGTTGGGGACATGAACAGAGAGGATATGCTGTGGGATCACCCTTGCAGGATAGCACAGGTGAGTCTCAGGAGTTCAGGGATGTTGCAAGAGCATCACTAACAGCTAATTTGAGTAAAGGTCAGTGTCTTGTATGTTTACCCTGGTATAAATATATACGTCATTACCACTTGCTACTGAAAAGCATAACAATCTTCTAATGCTCTAATTAAGAGACTAATTTTCTAGCAGTGCTTAAACAACTTTCTTACTTTTCTTTCTTTGTAGTCAGTTAATAACTGTGACATTTTTCTTGGCTTTAACTGTGTGTCCCTGAAGGCATGTTAAAGACCCCCTGTGATTAAAATAGTGGGAATCATGTTGCTGAAGTGACATTAACAGAGCTACTTATTAAAATTTGGCCCCTGCTGTTTGTGGTTTCTCAAGACTATACTCCTTTAGCAAATTTTAAAATACAATTACATGATGTCTGACAGCTAGGAACTATGCTGTAGCCTAAATGTTAAGTGAGAATTAGAGAAGTAATTATGGACTGTCATAATACCTGGAAACTGAAGTACTGGTAGATTGTTTAATGTTGCATTTAACAGATCATTGGCTTTGTTGCCAATGTAAGGCAGATCTCTTGGCATACTATGATTGTACACAAAATGGTTGCATGTCCTACTAGTTTATTTTAATGCTTGTAAGGTACTTGCAGGGTTTATCTGCCATTCCCAAGACTTTGGTGGAAATATGATGCAACTTCCTTTGAGCCTGTCCTTCTGAACAGCATTTTAAATAAATACACAATGTGACATATATCAGAGGAAAATAAAATTGCTGCTTGACTGCAAATAGTTTACGCCTTCTCCTGAATCAGCGGCTCATGTTTGTCTTGTAACTTATACAACAATTCTGTTTTCACCTCTGCTGTTTTTTTCCTTTCCCTTTCAGGCAACTGCAAAAGCCAGAAAATGGCCTTTGTGATTATGCCACGGAGACTCAGAGGATTAAAGCAATCTCATTATCAGTTTACATCCCCAGTTGGAAATCTGAGATTGTTCGGCACATCAAACAGTGGAGCAGGGGCATGTAATGTGCAGCCCAAGGGCCAGATGAGACCTGCTGAGTCATATAATGTGGGCTCCAGCTGCCCTCTTGCCGTAACTGAAGGATGGGGACAACACAGCAGAACTGCTGGCTAATGTCGCTAATGAACTCAAACCACTATAAATTATTTTCCATCTGCATACCAAATATGGTTCTATGCACTTATAATAAATGTCTATAGTTTATATGCAAATTGGATGTGGCCCTTGGGCTCTTGGAAAGTAACCTGTATAACCTTTCGGTCTGTAGAAGGTAAGCCTCTTGCTAATGCTGAAATTGCTGCGTGGGGCCAGGGGCTGCCTTGAAGCGTGAGCCTGAGTTGCTCTTAAAAGCAATGGAGGAGGACTAACAGAAACCCCTTTAGTTCATCTTCCACACTGAACTCGGGCACCTGGGCAAGAAGAGAGGGAAAGACTATTCTGTGGTTCAGACACGCTATATAAATTTTCTTTCCCTCAAAGCTGGGATCTTAGCACTGTGTATGTGTAAAATCCCCACCACATCAGTGAGGTCCTCCTGATGGATCTGCAAATGACATTGCATTGTCAAATTTTTATGCTGTGGAAAGAATTTTAATTATTTTAATCACTGTTTCTGAGTTACTGGGAAATATACTTGGAATCTATCATTATTTCATCCAACTGTGCAAATGAAATATATAATTGATATAAAATGTTTTTGTCATACACAGTTTGAACAAAGATCTATGATAGTTTAAAATTCAGAGGGTTCTTCTGTGGCAAAGTTCTATTAATGCATTCATTAACAAGAAATTACATTACAATCTCTGTGGGGCTTACTTTAGTGAAAGAGTGATTTCTTTGTTGGTAATTTCATCTTGATGTTACTCCCCTCTATTCAGCTTCCCCAAAACGACGTTTTTCTAAAAATCAGCACTAATACGGTAGTTAACCTTTCTCTATATTACTTAAGAAGATAATGCTGTGATAGTCACACAAAGCATTAAACCTTGAAACCTTCTATTTTACCCACTGTTGCAAAAGTTCAGCACAACTTCAACCATATTCTTTATTTCACAGATCTTACCTTTAAAATGGCAATAAACCCCTTGAAATTATAAATGAGGGTTGGCCAGCCGATATATATAATGTGAAGATTCTTTTTATATGGAAAGAAGGCACGTACAGGTATTGTCAAAGCATTTGTACCAACTTCACATACTTTTAGCAAGGCACAGAGTTCTAATGTCATTTTTATTATTTCTTTTGCGATAAAACAAGCTATGGGGGATTGATTATGTGAACCTGCAATCCTGAAAGGGGCACACGTAGTTTACTCAGAAGTAAATTTTTATTTATTTATTTATTCTTCAAAATGCCTCAAAAGAAATGCCTTTTTCTTGGGGATAAAATCTGAGTGTAACAACACTTCTGCAAATTCTGGGTTTTCCTGGGGAAAGGAAGGTGTCCGTGTTGTGCCATGGACTACTGGGGAATCACAGATGACAGGTGCTAGAAGGTGAGCTTCTATAGTGTAAAACACTGGGAATATGCATTGGCCTTGACTTGCAACAAAAGGTGAGCAGAAAGTGCGTTTTTTTTTTGTATCCTGGCAGATTTTGTTGCCATAAATAATTTCATAAGCATCTCCTAAAAGTGCAGTTGGCTTGAAAATGCACACATTTAAAATTTTTAATTCATGCTAGGCTTATTTCAGCTTCCATTTATGAGGTTGGGATGTCTTATTTTCTAGCTGTTGTTGACAATCTTGAGGGATAAAAAAACTACAAGTTCCTTAAACTGAAAGCTGAAATTCTCATCCACTCACTTGATTCCAGGAGCTGAGACCAACTATGGTCTCATATGTGGAGGTGCTTAATAATCAAGTCCCAGGAATTGATATGTTTGCCTCTGTTACAGGACTTTCAGTGAGAATAGTACCGGTGTATTATGAACTATGAATGATTATAGATCCTGTGTTGTCTGAAATCCCTTCTGAGCTACTCATAAGAACTAACCTTAAGGCTATATGAATAAATCAGCTTGTGATTTCTTTGCTTCAGATAAAACCTAATGTCATAGAAGAATGTCATGTATGTATCTAATAAGAGTAATGATGCTATATATCACTACATTAGAGCAAGGCCTGCATTTCAATGAGCACAATCTGCTCTGCAATGAACTTTAAGGTATAGACAACTTCTGGGTTCTCTGTTTGAATTATTTGTGTTGCCTGATTTTAGACTGGATGATACTTTTGAGGTACTATGAAAATTGAAAAAAAAAAAAAAACAGAAAAAAAAAAAACAAAACAACAAATCAACCAACCAAATAAAACACAAACCAGAAAAAAAACATCCTTTACTTCAGTTCCTATAGACAGTCTTTAGTAACTGTCAGGAATATTATAAACTACAGAAGAAAGACTAGGTGAATCAGGGAACTGTACTGCTCCTGAAAGGTTACATATCACCATCTATAACCTAAATTCTGATAGAAGAGTACAATACCACTGAATTTTTGGTCTGAGTATGCAGTTTGTAGTATGTAGACATATTAGAAGGCCAACTTGCTGCCATCAGTATTCTGTACTGTATTTTCCTTCAGATTCTTAAAACTGAAGTACACTGCATAGTTCCAAGTTAGAGTTTAAGAGACAGAAAAAATTCACAAAACATAAAAGGCTTCAACTAGCTATATATCAACCAAACAATAGCACAGTACAAAAAAGCAGAGAGACATTTTATTAACATTTCAACTGGTTCTTGTTCTTCTATTCTAAGAGGCTATTCTTTATTTAACCTTTATTAAGGCAGGAGTGATCTTGAGATGCAGCAGTAGCACAGCCACCAAATACAAGAGGACTCGTTTTCATTGTGTTTAGCAGTCAAGGATGTCATAGAATGAAGGTAAGTATTAAGAACTGGCATAGTCTAAAAGCCCCTCAAATTTAAAATAAAGGATGCAAAGTTCTTGCAAATGAACGTGCCAGGAAAATAACATTGGGATAGCAATGTCTTTCTCTGAACAGAGGGCTCTTTGAAAGTAAAAATAAAGAGATATAGCTGAGCAATAAACACAATGGGATCATCAAAAGAACTCACCAAAAGTGATTACATCAAATCAAAAAAGATTAAATATTTTAAGGTGCAAAACAGATCAAAGATTTCTTAAAGATACTGAACAAGTGAAGCCTATGAGGAAATTAGGATTTTAAGAAACAAAGACAGAAATTAATCAAAATGTACATACCAGCACTTAAAGTGGTAAAATGAAATACAGTCTTTTAGGGCCAGCCAAAATATTTGGTACTAAAAATCCTTACATCTTTTATTAGCTGAAATTAATATATAGAATACATCACACCTGAAAATTCATGATATGATTGAATTTGCCATCACAGTTCTCCAAAAGAAAAAGCCTAACCTACTAATTACATAAATTTTGAACATGAAAATAAAAGTAATGGAGAAAAAGAAATCAATGACACAATATTTAGACATCGAGAAAGAATTTGACTTGGATTCAGCAGGGTTAAACGAAATGTTTTATTGGGATAGTTATACTGAAGCCAGTGCTGGAGCTAGCCCAAACAAAACTAGCTCAAGTATCTATGCTAGAGGAATATTTTATGATATAATTATGTTGGTGAAAAAACTACATCAGGAACCATCTGTTCTGTGAAAATATATTGGTTCACTGAGGTGATTTTACAAAGTTCTATTTTGTAAAATGGTTATTTTCCCATGCCACTTCTTACCTCAGAATAGGCCTAAATACTGTTCATCTAGGAAAAACAGATACACAAATACTTACCTGAGAAGGTGTTTTTAAACACAGGTTGTCTTTCTAATTTTGTGTCCACAGCTCCAAAACCAGGAATTAGAAAGCAGAAGGGTAGACTTTAAAGCTTATAAATTAAGGTTAATGTGACCTTTTTTCCATTAGGTTATCTAGGACTAGACTTCCAAACCTTTCTGTTTTCCAAGCCCCCAGAATACATCATTTCAGGGTCTTGAATATACCAGCTAGTTGCTTTGAAATTAGGTCATGACAGGATCCTAGTTCACGTTTCTCACCGGGACAATACAAACGGATTCTGGGTTTCTCTTCCCTTGGTGGCACTCTGGCTCTTTTGCTTCACTGGGTGTGTGGTTGCTCAGCACAGAATGAAACCGAGCCTCCTGCAAGGGTAACTGAACAACCAGTGTTATTCATCAAACCACTGGCATGGGGGGGCAGGGAGGAGGGAGTTCAGGTTTTGCTGATTCGGAGGTACTAATACACACATGTTTTATAGACCAAGGAGCTGTTGGAGAGGGACCTGAAAGCCAGTCGTAGGAGCCGACGCAGTCTATAACGCCCTATCTGATAATAACCAGATTATAGCTCCACAATTCCAACAAAGAAACACAAACGGTATGAAAGTATCAATTTACCCGTTATTTCTAATGAAATTAAATAGTGCATATGGGACCACACATTTGAAGAATAAATACACATTAAAATTCTTAACAGTGTGAAGATTAAGGGAATATGATTTTTTTAAAGCTTTCATCCAGGAAAAAATAGCTTACTGCTTGCTTTAAGTAAGATTAGCTAGAAAAATCCTTTAGTGCACCTAGAACAAAGACTGAGTGGCAACAGGCAAATATTTTAATGTGGAAAGATTTTTATTGGTTTTAATTAAGCAATGACATTTTTGTTGAATGCCTTGAATCTTTAATTACCGCCCAAAAGCACTGAGCATGACATGAGTTATTTACTGAGTCACTCTGAAATACAGTTCAATATTTTCTTATAAATACTTCATATAGAAACAACAGAAAGTCTTCACTGGAAACAGTGATTTTTAGTAATATAGGTATTTCAGGGCCAGATTTGAACCACAAGGAAATCACTTGAAAGAATCCCAATGCCTTGTGGGAGCTGGCTCAGGTCTTTAAAGAGCGTTATCACATGTAGTAGCTAGAGAAATGTTTTCTTGTGAATGAAAATGGCCCCACACCCAGAATCTGTCACCAAAGGGAGGCACTGAATACATGTTGAGGGTTTTGGGAGAGTTTGGGTTTGGTTGAGTTTGTTGTTGGTTTTTTTTTTAATGGGGTGGGGAAGGTAACACCTAATGCGAACCTCGGGAAAAGTTTCAGGTGACAACCGTAGCAGCTGCATGTGTGGGTGTAGTGTAGAATATAACATGGATGAGAATTTCACAGGAGTTCAGCACTCTTCCATTTCACAGCACTGTTGATTTACAGCCCTGATCAATTTTGTCATGGGCATGAGAGAGACAGTAGTGTACCACTAGTAACGAATATATATTTATCACAGAATCACAGAATCACAGAATTGTGGTGGTTGGAAGGGACCTCAGAGATCATCAAGTCCAACCACAAAAA
>JAOQGH010000032.1:9563434-9595006 GCA_025769975.1 Gallinago jamesoni
TGTTTCCTAATATCTAACCTGAACTTTCCCTGGTGTAACTTGAAGCCATTGCCCCTTGTCCTATCGTTTGTCACTTGAGAGAAGAGACCAACCCCAAATGAGTAGCTACAGCTAAGCTGAGGCAGGTAAGCAAACAGACATTTGTGCTAGTGGTTTGCCCTTAATCTTTCATAAAAAATAGAAGTAGTGCCTACAGCTGAAGTGTATGAATCAACTCTCCCTAAATTTTAAAGTCTGTAGCCCATGCAGTGAGGCAGGCAGTAGTGGGAAGGAAGCAGCAGTAATCTCACTGTTCCCTGAAGGTACCTAATCTGTGGAAGGCGGTGCACCTTTCCAAGCTTTCCGTGTACATAGGGGAAAGAAATCCAGGCTCTCTGACAGCCTGCGCCTGGTTCCTGATCTGATCATTTCCCGGAGAAGTAGATTTTTCTTCTCTGAATGTATCTTGCCTTCCTTAAACAAGGCAATTTGTGATTACAGTAACCAAAGGAAACAAATGAGATCAGAATAAACCTACAAATGGTACAGATCCCAATCAAATACACACAGTGAACATTTGAAATAGCAAGATGATCATAACATGAAGTCACTTACTCCTCTCCTGTCAAAGGAAAATGAGGATTAACTCTGTCCAGCAACTGTAATGGACACCTGCTCTCCTCCTTCAGATGAAGTGGAAGCAGCCAGGCAATTCTCATCATGAACCTAACTGGTGAAAACTACATAAGTGTATTCACTTCAAATCATGTTTTCTGATTTTTGTGACTGTGGTTTTACTTTTTTCAGGAAAGAAAAAAATTGCTCTATATGAGTAGTGATCACCAGAATAGAAAAGTTTGTGACGACAAAATGTAAGACTTTACCAAAGAAGAGTAAGCTGTGATTTTGTTTTTTTAATTTTTTTTTTACAGGCAATGCAAACCTATTGTCATGCCGTGCATACATCTGAAGTTTTTCTGAAGAACGTGCTGCTGATGTGTCTCAACAAGAGTGAAGGGAATCTCTAGGTCAGTCATGTTTTTAGAGACTAGTCTCGTGGGGGATGAGAGCCCAGAGCAGCGAGAACTGGGGCAGCAGCCCACAGCCGCAGAGGGTTACTGCTCAGGTGGCTGAGAGCAGTACCAGGAGGATGCTGGTGCTGGGGACTCTGTGCACCATCCATAGTCGGCAGGGTGGACCCCTCTGAAAGAGTCACCTCCTCAGTGCACCTGAGTGTGAGAACCTGGCTTTGTCATCACTTTTCTGTGACATGTTCTTTCTGATAAAACCTAGACTTTTTATCTGTAGGAAGGGGAATTTATTCTGTTAATCACAGACTAGATCCAACTGTTCCTACTTCTGTTGGCATAAGCCCAGGTGGTAGGCCCTCTGAGCAGAAAATCTGCCAACTGGGAAGTCATAATAGGAAAAACCAGCTGCTGTTTTTCATGTTAAAATCCTGGGCACACTATGGAGCCCAAACTGTGGTCTTAAGTTTTCCTTTCACAGCAGAAGGCTTAGCAGTGTTTGAAAGTATCAATACTGCCTGATCACCACACAGAACACACCTCCAGAAACACCTGGAGCTTATTTAGTACTCAAAAATACATCTCAAAAGTGGTCCAAATATGCAATTTTAGCTTCTAGATTGCATTTACCACACTTGCATGAGAGCAATCAGCAGTCTAAAAAGGAGAAACTTTATCCTATGCTTCAATGAAGTGTATTTTTCTTTATTTAGATGTTGTTCACTGAGTTTTCATTAAAGATGAAAAAACACCTAAGGCTTGATGAACGCAGGATGTGCAACATTCCAGAGGTAAGAAACTTTCCTCTGTATGTGTAGGGCTTGTTCATGAGGATTCCTTTCCAAACCTCTACAGTGGAGTCAGTAACAATCTCAAAAACATAATACATTTAGCCAAGTTCTAGCCAATAACTCCTGTGAAGAAAGCCACCTTGTCAAAAACCTTGAAAATAAATGCATAATTCTATTTAAAATCCTTCCTGTTTTCAAAACAGTGACGCCTGCAGAACAATGACAAGAAAACCAATTATTTGTGACATTACAGTTTTGCTACGTAGAAGTTTTCAACAAGAATGCATTTTTCAAGTCTTTGGCTCTATTTTGCTTAAGGACTTCCAGCTTTTTACAAGATCAAGTCCCAAGTATAAGACAACACGGCATCTTGCACCTATTTAATTTAGAGATAAAATAAAAAGAACCATCTAGAAATCCTGATAACATTAGCACAGAGGAGACCAAGATGGAAGAGTTACCTTGGATTGCTTGTGGTTTACGCTGCTGGAGATATCAGGTTCGTAATTTAAGTGATAATATGCTTTTTTCCTTCCATAGGGAAAATGTTACCACATTGCTGTGTGAGTAACTTGTCCCCAGTCAATTTCCAGAACAATATCTAGCATCAGCTTGTGAAAGTTTCCTCCATTGAAATTCAGTATAAAGTTCACTGCAGCAATGGTATCTAGGGTCTGATTGCTTGTCCACTGAAATGAAATGATAGCCTTCTATCCATCTCATTATGCATGAAATTAAGATAGAATCCAGGAAAGATATCAGTTGCAAATGTACACTTGCACTGAAAAAGTGCTTTTCTCCTGCAGCTTCTGTGTACTTAAAATGGTACTACATAACATCCTCCAATATCTGAATTTACAGTGAGAGCCAACAGAAACTACCTTTTCTGTTATAGGGATGCATGATGAAGAAAAGCATATTAAAGTTTTAAGAGCAAAGCTTTAATTATTTGCATTTTTCAAATACATGCATCAGTCTTAATTGATTATTTTCTACTGATAAATATTATTAATTGCTTTTAATGTGTTCTATTCAACACTGACAAAAACGTTTCACTCCAGCTATGTTCTACATGCTCTATTCAAGCTCTTCATGTCACCATTATGAACAGGAATTTTTGATGTGCTTTCATGAGAAAGAGAGAGAGAACCCAATATGTGAAGTAGGTAGGATGGAAGGTAGACAGATGCTAGTGTTTGTAGCAGTTAATTTCACAATATTATATGAAGTCTAAGTAATTATTTTTTTTTCTGTAAAAGGGAACTTTACTGTAAGTATGTAAATCCAGACATACAAAAGCTGTTGATTATGTTTACCTCTGAACTTTGGTGGATTTTATAACATTTTCAAGTCCTTCAGGCACTATGAAGATAATAGCCTAAGAATTTGAATTTAAGTACTTGGAGTTACTCTGACTTCTGTTTACATTATCATTTAATGAAAAACATTTGAGAATTCAATTTTTCAGTCTTTTACAGGAAAAGAAAATAAAAGTTTGGAAAAGTTTGAGGGCATGAAGACAAAGCTATTCCCAGTCTTACGCTTAGGCTCTTTATGCTTTTTTTAAAAAAAAAAAAGTTTTGTTCCCAGGATCAAATTTCACAGCTATCAAAAGAGGATATATCTTTGGTAACTTTTGATTCAATTTCCTAGGACCATAGAAAGTGGTTTGGGGGCGGGAGGAGAGGTTTTTAGCTGTATCAGAACTTTAAAAGTTTGACAGCTTTCAAGATGGCATTTCCCTTTTGTAGAAACTTTTCCTGGTATCTGTAAAAACAACACCTTCAGAAAATTGTTTGGTTTTGTGCCTTGCATTAACATCTCTGAGCATGTTTGTGTAAGTCACAGGTTGATGACACACATCTATCTCCTACTGAAACTGATTCCATATTACAAAATTAGTCATCACAACTGGCACTGACACCATTTCTTGAAGTGTTATCAATGACATGAAGGAGCAGACAAGGAACTGGTGCCCTCTTTTTGTCCCTCTAAAATAATAGAAAATGCCTGAAATACAGGCACAGAGCAGTATTTGAACACTTGCTTTTATTGCTCCCGGTGTGACCTTAGCTCTGCGACCTCTTTTATAAAGTCCACCTGCCTGAGTAAAATAAAGATCAACTATAGATCACTAAAATTTTTAGTAATGTTGCTGTTCTTCCATTGAGAGAGTTGCAACAACTGTTTGATGCTTTTATTCTTTCTGGGGCAAGTGTTTGATGTCTTCATGAAATAGCCCTGTACAGAAATCTACACAGCATGCCCATCCCCAGCACATCTGCCCTCAGTGCAAGATAATGATTGTTCACTCCATATAAAAATTAAAAGCTACAGAATGTACAAGGATCATGCTTGATTTACTTTTGTCTGTGTAAGAAGGTTTTCAAGGTCAACTTTTTTGAGATGGGATAAGGAGAAGTACCTGCTTGTGTTCCTTGACATTTACCATTCAGCATCTTATTTTCAGTTCCTTCAAATTTTGCCTAGATGTAACCACTTCAGCCAAACGATTTTGGAAAATTCTGAAGATATTCACTCATTAGCATAGAAAATATTTGCTAGTCTGGATTTAAAATAATTATAAACTATGACTGTCAAATAAGTGGTCAATGTTTGGCAGAGAGGGGCTGCTGTATCAGGCCTGCGCCCTTCACTATCTATTGAAAATTTGCCCAGGTTCACAAAGCTAAATATAGACTTAATTTTTCAGTACTGCTGTTCCCTGAAAACTTTTTCTATCCTTCACATGCTTCAGGCTTTGCAGTGAAGGTGTTGGCTGTTCCTGGCTGAAAGGGGAAAGGAGAGGAAAGCTGCCTGCCATAGATGGAAAAGGAAGAAGTAGATCTGCTTAGAAAAGAGAAGTGTGGGAGAGCTGGGGAGCAGGAACCCAAGGTAGAGAATGTTGTGGCAAGAATTTGGAAAATGAAGCTTGTGCCCAGACAACTTTTTTGGAATGAGACATTAGATTTTGTGCCTGATTTCTAAGTTGGCCAGGCGTTGCATCCAGTGCATCATTATGCTTCAGCTAACAAACCCTACTGCAAAATAAATAAGAATTAATTGAGCAGGGTATCTTAGATTAGATAAATCAGGTCTGGGACCTAGAAAACTTAATTTATCAGGACAATGAGCTAAGATAACAGGGAGTAAGGTTTTAAGAGTTTCTAGAAAATGAAGTAAAAATGGAATTAAATACTGTTATATAGTCAGGAATTCTAAATGGAAATGTTTCTGATGTTTCTCAATGTCTCAGTGTTTAAGTTAGCAATATAATAATTTTCTTTTAGCACCGGATCTGTGAGTACATATGCATATCTCCCCTTCAAATTCAAATAGTAGTTTAGGCTCTTTCTGTAACTTTTAAAGTGAAAATAGGATTTATAGAGTATCATATAATTCAGGACAGCAAATATATGACAATGAACATATGACAAGTGTATGACAGATGGAAGCACTGTAAAATCTGGCTTTATCATCATTTCACTATGTTGTGCTATGGAACTGCTTGGTTTTATTTCTTCAATTTATTTGATTTCCAGGAGTCTTCTGCCTACACATAGTGGTTGTTGTTTGATGAGGCAGAGAGATATAGAATTTCACTGGAGAGAGACATACATGGCTCCTTACTGAGCAATTTATTTTTGCCCTTAAGTTATAGGACCATTCTGATTAAAAGAATACACTTGTCTTTTATGTATGAAAACTATCGTCTTTGTAGAAACGTACACACATATACATTTGTGTGTGAGGTAATCAAAAACCCTCCTCGTGTGTCTTTCAAATCTAAATATTGATGAATAGTGTTCTCATTCTTTTCAACATGAATATTCCTAACCTACAAAAGGTAATGATAGAAATATCATTCTACGTCTAAAGGCAGATAGCAGCTTTGCCAAAGAAAAGTCCATACAGACCTTTAAAAATAATATCATGTTTTACAGCTATTTTTTTCAACATATCAGTACTATATACTTCTACTTTTCTACTGTATATTTGAATCTTAATATCCATGTAGTATTTCATATTATTTTATTATGGTCATAGACTCCTAGTATAACTAAGATTATGAATATAGATTATGCAGTGTAACATACTCATGAAAAGTATTCACATTAAATACTGATAATCACCAATTAAATATTAATAGAATGATGTCTCTATCTGTACTGCAGGTAGCTTGCTTATGACATGAAAAGTAGTTGCCAGTGCGAAGTTAAAGGTACTGTCAATTTTTATTTTTCATCCTCTTTCATTTTAGTACCCAGCTACTTGAGAGCTGGATCTTTGCCACAGTCTCTTATATTCTCATCATAAGGATGTCTTGGAGCCAATATGGTCCAAAATTAGGCCTAAAAAAAGAAGATTTTTATGTAACTTACATCTGTCAGAAATGTATTTATATTTCTCAGTTTTTCTCTCTTCTTGAGGGCATGTTTGCCATGAGCTCTGAATTTTGCGTTTTCCACTTCATTTTATTCATTGCAAGTTCTTGTTCGGGTTATAGCGGGCAACTTTGCCTCCTGTGCTACATCTGACAGCATGACTACTTGGGAGATTTATATATCCTAGATTCAGTATTCAGCTGCCATCATGTTGCCATACGTGGCTACAAGAAAAAGCCTGCTGAACTGCTGGGTATATTGATATTATCAGTTCTCTGACAATAGTCACTACACGTTGTTTCTTATTCAGGCACTGCAAAAGCCTAATAAATATGAAGAGTGCTGTGATAGTCATCCCATTGCAGAGAGAAGCCTGGGGGTTTTCCCCCAAATCCTCTTTTGTTCTGTGCATCTATACCCAAAACAGCGCCTTTGAGTCCAGGTCCAGGGGCT
Source organism: Gallinago jamesoni (assembly GCA_025769975.1). Taxonomy (NCBI): domain Eukaryota; kingdom Metazoa; phylum Chordata; class Aves; order Charadriiformes; family Scolopacidae; genus Gallinago; species Gallinago jamesoni. The sequence continues at coordinate 9,570,071 of JAOQGH010000032.1, forward strand.
GTGTTTGAGGATAAACCCTGTCAAGGAAAGTGCTGTCTAGTGATTGTAATAGCATTTCTAGAAAAGCCTTTGCAGTTTCTACATAGTGTTACCACTGACTCCCTGACTTAGCACTGCAGCACCTCTGTGAGACAAAGAAATTGTATACAAAAGACCAGTTTTCTTCCCCTGGGTCATTCAGGGAGTCAGTGCTAAAAAAACCCTGAACATAACTTTTTCTGAGGCTAGAATCAATACACTAACTACTGCTCAAGTGGTGCTGGGAGGATATTACCTGGTCCTGGGGCACCCAGTAGTAGTTGAGAGACAAAAATCTTAAGCTCTTATTTTTGCAATAGGGGTAAAATGGCCTCCAAGGTGTTGTTAAAAAAGTCCTCTTGAAAAGTTCAGATTTCATAAGACTTATATGAGATGTATTGGGTTATTCAGAGTTTTAATTAAAAATCGTAGAAGGTCCTTTAGTTCATTAATTGAAAGTGGTTGCCTGTAAATGAGAGATTAATTTATGCTTGTTTTTAATTGTTGGATGCCACTACAATTGGTGCTGCATAAAAATACATACAGTACATAAAATATGAATTAAAACAAGTGAATAATTATAACCACATCAGCCTAAAGGCAGGAGGCATTTTAATATCAGAGTCTAGTAATGGTGCATGAATTAAGAAGGATTAATTTTTCTGAGACAGTTCAGAAGTATTTAGCCTTTATTCTGCCCTTATTTAAAATGCCTCATATAATACATCTCAGTATTTTACATAATTTAAGGTTTCATAAAACATTTTGTTCTCTCCCTGTGAGGTTCTTCAACATACTGAAACACTCCTAAAATCTTAGATCTACAAACCATAATCTTTCCAAACAGATGGTTTGTTCTTTGTCTTTGCATTAGTAATCTGTAGTATCAGTGCCTGTTATAGATCAGCTTCCTCAGATACGGAGGTGCTTTGCTTATGAAAATAGAAATATACTTAGATAAATAGGTAGGTATGTGTGTATATTTGTATATATATATAGGTAAAGATATTCCATGATGGTGAGAATATCAGAGTTATCAGATTTTTTAACATTAAGGTGTCATGGAAAAATGCTTATATTCTCTTTTGCAGGGTATTATGTCATTTATTTGGATAGCAAATGTGCAACAGAAAGCAGAGTCTGCTCCACTACTGGACAAAGCAGAAAGACAAAATTCTGTGGTTCTGTGCTCTGCATGAACTATATGTGCATTTTAGGACACATACTCCAGAGAGAAACAGGTTCAACAGTGAGGCTGCTGACCATCCACAAAGTATTTCACAATGTGTAATTTTGAATCTTTTTTTGATAACTGTTCAACTGGAGTTAGCTATGTTGTTAAAAATAAGAGTATCTAAGGGCTTTTCCAGATGGCTCAGATTTTTGCAGAAACCTCACGTTACCAGAAAGTGAGGCCCTTGTTGGCCTGACTGCATCATAGAAGATAGTACAGCTGTTAAAATAATGTGCCTGAGTAGATATCAGGAGCTTTTTATTTAAGAAACTGAACAATGCAAGGTGATGTAGTGAAAATGAAGAGAATTCCTATGGAGGAAAATAAAATAGAAGTCTGACCAACTGTAAAAGTTTCACAAGAGAGCATAAGTTGTGGTGCCATATTAACACCATTATTAAGGTTTTGATAAATGCTTTACATACGAATATTAACACAAGATAGACTGGATTCAAGCTATTCACAGAGCACAGAAACATTGTCTGAGCTTCCTGAACACATCTGTCAGCGTATCCTTTGATCCTGCTTTGTAACACGTCTTCTATTTCAGTTCTGGGTTTCTGGGCCTTTCCTCTACAGAGTCTTCCAACTCTAACAGATTATTTCAAAATATGTGGTAGCTTTGTGATGTGAGCAAACATCTACTGGGATCAGATTCTTTAAAGTATATATGAATAGTAAATTAGTTCGATGGAGCTCTTGAATGCCTGAAAAGTGTTTTCAGTTCCCTCAGCATGTGAGCTTTCCCTACATTAAAAAGCAAATCACAATCAAAGAGCCTTACATGGGTTTTATATTTTGACCTTGGGCAAGTCACTGAGGCCCTCTGTGGCTTGGTTTGAAGCTCAGACTCCTGCATGTGCAAAATGCTAATATTCTGTGCATCAAGGTGTACATTCATCTTTTTTTTTTCTTTCTGTGTAGAAACATATGAATACTAGAGCTTCCTATTTTTTTTTTTTTTTACAACTTTTTTTCCTCTTTTTATTACTTTCGGCCAGTGCTATATGTACATTTTGCTTGTGTGTTTCCAGTTCCTGTCTGGACATTTTAGCCCTACCTGCTACTTCAGTAGCAGAAGTTCTTCTGCAGTTTACAGCACAGAGGTCCTGAGTTTTGTCTCTCTACTCTTACTGGGTTTTAATCTTGGCTACAGCAGCTTCTGTGACCCCAGAGTTAACAGACCATCTCTGTTCTTTGGTTATGAATGTCTCTCTCTCCCCTACGGGAAGAACAATACAATTATTTTTTTATTTTTTCCTGGAAAAGAATGGTATGACCTGAGAGGCTCTGTTTTATGGCAACTTTCTCACTCTTAAAACGATAGCTGAGGATTTTGTGCACAGTTTTGCACCCCTTGAGCTATTATGAGGTGATTAAACTACCGAACTACTGCCCATTTGATGGTCCCCCAGGGTCTTCCACTCCAGGGCACTGTAGGATTTCTTGTCTTTAGGAAGTGCTTATGCTGCTCTTATCTATGTTTCTTTCTGTTTTCCCTTCTCCCTGCTCCCCCTGCCAAGTATTTCTAATAGCAATTATTATTCTTTTTCAAAATGTGACTTTAGGAATAGGAAAATTCTTTCTCTGTTGAAGGGATAAAGGCACAGTTGTCTGCAGGCTTTGCTTAGCTGGCATCACCAGTCCTAGAGCCAAGCCAGTCTTCTGCTGGACAGCAACTCAAACATTTTAAGGAGATAGACTCAAAGAGAAGTACCCAAAATGAAAATAGGAATCCACTTTTCCTGACATCTCTGTCAGCAAGCAGCAGGATCACGTGGCTCGCTGTCTTCACAGGACATGGAGGATGAGGTTAGTAGTTTGGGCACAATGAAAGCAGGAGACCAGCAAAGCTGCTAAGCAGCTCCTGAGGACAGCAATGTGGGTGATGCAAACCCTTGTCCGTTTCAGATTTTGCTGCAGAGCATTTGCAGGAATAAGCATGTTTCATCCCTTCCCAGAGAAATGATGACAGTTGCTTAAAGAACCTACTGGTTATGAACTTCGAGCCTCGCAGAGGTGAGTAGTTGTCTCTGGAGATCACGTTTCCTGCATTTAACCAGGAGAGGTAACTGCTGTTTATATATATCAGGTTTCTTTTTGCTGATGTTCTGATCTTTTCCTAAAAATTGAAACAAACAAGGAGGGAGAGGGTTATTGAAATTTATAAGTTATGTATAGGGTTAATCATGAACCTTTGTGGAAAATGATGTATCCTTTTCCTTCTTTGCAAGCTTCCTGGAATTTCTGGTTTAGCATCCTGACCTTTCCCCCTCTCTTTTAAGCTTTTAAAATATTCTTCTTCAGTTTGTGTACAGTTTTTAAAATTTCTGATATACTTGTCTCAGCTGTGTCAATGCACAAAGGAAATAATCCTTGATCTTTCTGGAGAGCCTATCCCAGCTAAGAAGATAAGTTGTGTCTGGGGTCAAGTGTTCAGACTACAACTGTCCAGACAAGATGATTGGTGACATCATGCCTTCTCTCAGCAGCTTGTTTCATATAGTCATTCCTTTCCTTATTAACTTCTTATCATTCCTTTGCCTCTCAGCAATGTTTAACTTTATGGTGACTTTTCAGTTAGTTCTTTTAGATGTTTTTCTGAGTCCAGAGACATCATTTAATTTGAGCAAAAGTACTTTTTTGTATTTGCTCAATGCCTTTGGAACACAATTTTTATTGATGGAAAAAAGTAATGGACAAAGAATAAATTATTAGACATTGTGCTGTCTTTCATCGTTGCCCTAAAACACTGGATGATGAACAGATGTATTTGTTTGCTTGTATTCAGATATTAGTTTTGTTTCTTTTTATTCTTTCAGTAGACAATACATACTGATGTGTTTTAAAAAGCAGAAAATATATATATAATCCCGTGAAATAATACTGTTGTGTGTATAGGAAAAGTTTGCTTCGTTGTTTGTGTTCTGCTGAGGTAAACATAGGGCTTTCTTAGGCTTTTTGCACTGAATGGAAAATATATTTTAATTATTCTACCTTAACTTGATAGTCAGCTTAAATTCGCTCGCTGAGTGTTATCAACTGGTGTTGGCATCTTTATTCGTGCTTGAAGATGTCCACATTCATTACCGGATTTCTTTAGCTTAACAAAGCTTGGAATTAAATGCAACCCACAAAGCAAGCATTTATCATTCCATGATGCATTGAGAGCTAGTGCTGCTAAAGGAAAGTATTGTTTCAGGCATTAGCAGTCCAGTCTGATTATGGAACTCTGTCCGTTTCTGGTGGGAACCACTGCAAGAACAACATCATTACCATCTGTGTCCTCAGCAGAGATTTCATATCTGAACGTTTAGCATTTCAAAAATCCTACAGATGTTGATATTGCATTATTCATTTAGTTAGAGACTGCCACAGCTGTGTACTTTCCTGTATATTCTTTCAAACAATCTGGCAGCAGACTCTAATTTGAGCAGTGCAGAGTACAGATTACAATTTTGATGGGTATAACTCTGGTATACATGATTTGTGCCTATTTGGCAAACTTACAATCTCTGAAGAAGCAAAATAGAGTATTGTCATTGCACTCCAGCAATTTTAGTATTCCAATGACAATTTAATAGATTGAAAATGAACATGCCTTGTGTATATCCGAGTGTTCTTGTGGTACTGAAATTATTTTAGAGAACCCTTTCAAAGCAATACATCAACTTGTCAATCAATAGATTGATGGAGTGAAAGAAGTGGAGGATCAAAGAAAGCAAGAGAAATAGTGAAGGAAAAGGAAGGAGTAAATTAATAGAAAAAAAAAGAGGGAAAGGAATGGAAGAAACAGAGGAGAGTGTGAAATGGACTATATATTAAAACTTAAAAGAAGGAAGCAAAATGGAACACAGAAAAATAAAATGGAATAATTAAATTATAGCTGAGAGTTTTTGGAGAGGTATGGAGGGACTTTAAACACCACTTGAGTTAGCTGCTTGAAAACTTAGCAGCTTCAGAAAGATAGTTTCTAACATATTTCTAGTGAATAACTGGTTAAAAATACTCTGCTTTTGCTATAACTGCATGCCAGGAAGAAAAAGGAATTGGAACCCAAATTGCCAAATGTCCATCGAATAAGTTTCTTCCCCAGGAATCAGCACAAATGGGTACAGAGCTCTGTTTGTTTATTTCTACTCATAGAATCTGATATTGGAAGTTATTCAATTGCTTGAAAGCAATTTGTTTTCATAGCTTGTGACTAGGGAGCCAAATCCCAAGAAGCTCTACAAACTTTACTAAAAATACTTTAAATCCATAACAGTGATATCAAAAGTGAAAGATGAACTCATCTCAGTGATGTCTCCCAGAAAGAGGGTTGGTGCTTTCTGAATTTTTAGGGAGTCAGCTCAGCATTTTTTTTGTGTGTGTGTAATTTTTTTTTTCATGAGTTAAATGTTAATTGTCAAAAATAACAAATTCACAAATGGACATTGGTTGATTCCTTTGCATAATCTGTTGGAAGAAAGATCAAAGTAAGAACGTCCTCATCCTATTGTTCTGAGTTTCATTGAATGACAGCAATTGAAATCAGTGTTCAAAACGCAATGAAAGAATAAGTATAGTCATCACTGCTGCTGTCATCTAAATTAACTGTCTCATTTTGGGAAATACTTACCTTTTTAAGGCAAAGGAGCAGCGTTTGCTTGACTAATGTGGGATGGACAGGCTGTAGGAATACGAATTCTGTGTGCAAGGGGTTTGCAAAGAAATGCCCACAGCTTTTTATCTCTGTGTAGCTGCCACAAGTTTTGGTTTTTTTTTCATGCTATCTTCCCTGCAAGGAATAAACAATGTGGGTGAGGAGAGCCATCCTCCCAGTTCCAAGCAGTAACTGGTTGGTCTTTGAGGGATGTAGTCATCTGGCTTTTCTGTACCTCCCCAGAAGAATGAGAATCCTCTTTTTTCTCCACTTAGTGGCGTTACCTTATTCTTCCTTTGTTCTTATAGTTCTCTTCTTCTTAGGGAAACACTGTTTTTCCAGCATGTTCTGGACTCTGACAAGATGTTTTTTCCAGGATCAGAAAGAATGAATTTCTCAGTGGACAAGACGTATTTTTCTTTTCAGCTCCTGCACAGCTACTGGGGAACATAGGCCATTTGAGAGGCAAGGTTGGGACTGTGCACAGCTTTAAATTTCACTCAAAGTAAATGCCACTGGCTTACTCAATCTACATCTGAAGAAATGAAGACCCCTGGGCTCTTAACACCAATGAATCCTTGCTCTGGGACTCTGTAGAGACAGCTCAGTGTCATCATCATACACTTGTGTGCAAATTCTGTAGTCTTACTGGACTGGACTTTCTTTAAATAGCACTTTGTGATCATTACAGAGGAGGACCACACTATTTCAACTCTCTTTACTTTTCCTTTGGGATTAGTTTAATAAGTTCCCACCTGTCAGATGCAATCTATTCTACTTGCCAGTGTCTTGCTTATCTAGAGGAAAAAATTAACATCTTTTGGGACAAGTGTAATGAAACACCTGTTCAGCGCCCCGTAACAGCCAAGCCAGTAGAGTTCAGTTTACATGAAGGAACCTGAGGAAGCACAGTTGGTCAAAAATGGAATTGAATGGTTTTATAAATTCAGTAGTCTTTTCACCTTGAACTCCCTGTCCTACTTGGATTACCCAGATGGAACACAAAAGGGTGACAAAAATGATTTGTAGCATTCTGTATTACTGCAGAGAGACAGATTTGTAGGAGTGGAGAAAAGTATAGGAAGAGTAACCCAAGCACTCATTCATTTTTGATGCAAAAAGACATTCAAGTTAAAAGTGGCAATTTAAACATGTGAGAGGAATCACACCTCACACAACATAGTTAACATGTGAAACTAATCGCCGGAAAATATTCTTAACAGTATTGTTGGGAAACATTGGTCATTTACAGCAACAACATAGTAGGGAAACATACTATTATAAATATGATTTCAAATTGATCATATAGGGCATACAATATGCAAGGGTTAGACACATAATTTTGTTATGGAATGAGTTATTTCTTAATTATTCCAAGTTTTTCAACAATATCTCTTACAGGAATGCTTCCTGCTTGTAACAGGCACTGGACAATGCTAGATTAAAAGTAACAGTAGTGTCATATGGAACATAGAGTTGCTTTCTCATACATAACCCATCTAATGAACTCCTTACAAAGGAAAAAAAAAAATTGTCTACTTTAAAGTAGTTCTTTCCTTTTTTTTTCTAAATTAAAAATAAGATGTTTAAAATGATTGTTTATAAAGGTCTTATTTTGTAAGGTTCTTGCTGTTATTGTTCTTGAAAAAGAAGTTTAAATTTTTTCCATATTTTAAAATCTCACTATGAAGTATTATAATATCAAATGTAAATATTATGTCTTTTCATTCAGAAGATATGCTCATTGACTACTACCAATGTTATTAAGCTATGGACTTTCTAATCTACCCTGCAGCATTTTATCTGTAAACCAGTGTGAAAATTAAAATATGAAATTAGATAATGATGTGTAATATCTTTCCCCACTGCCCTTCTAAAACCAGTTTTTTCTTCCTTTTTTGTTTTTTTTAAAAAATATTTCTACCCTGATTTTTAATGTTTTCCCTTGATCCTTAGACATCCCTGATTCTTTGATGAAGTCTAATTTTACTAGCATTTTGTGCAGTAACTTTTGCTGAGTTTTATTAACCAGGAGTTTACTTTGATCTTTTCTTTACATGTCCATACTTCTCAACATCAAACAGTAAAAATCCTGGAAGGCCTAGCAGTTAAAAAAAAAAAAAAAAAAAAAAGAAAAGAAAATGTTTTAAGCGACCATTGAAATTCATGGGGCAAGTTCAGTTTTAGTTCAGTTTTTACTTGTGACATTATAAGAAATCAAAGGTTTCAGAGCCTAAAGACAGCTGAGGTAAGGGGCTAGGATGTAATATTAATGATATCCATTGTGGTTATAGAAGACAGAGAAAGGGACTGGACACTATATAAGCAAGAAAACCCCAAACAACAGCAAAACAAAACCGCAAGAGAGGGGGCTGTGAAAAATAGGGGAGTATATCCACCCATTCTGATCCTAACTCTACAAATGCTTATTTCTAAATAAGCATATTAAAAAGCACACAGCTCTGTACTGTAAAGCTATCTGTGTAGGGATCTAGCCACATACATATTATCTCAAGTTCTGTGATCGAGTTGTCCCCTTTCAGTCTGTTCAAACTGTTATTACAGTTCTCTATGAATTATACTAACCAGAAACTTGAGGAGGGCAACTATGAGACAAAAATCTTTTTAACTTTCTTGGAGCATTATTAGTTTAATACAGAATATAAGAAAATGGCTCTTACCCAGTTTTTTCTTAAAAACTGAAGTACTTTCTAATTGGTTTAGAAATATTTTATTAAAAATGGATATACTTTCAGACCATCAATTTTTCTGATGTTGTAATTTTTAGAAGTTATTTTACTCACACAATGGAAGGACTCAGGATGCTGGGTCAGATTCTCAGCTAGTTTAAATTTCCATAGCTTCACTAAACGTATCAAAACTACGCCAGTTAAAAATAAGCTCTGGATGTGGCTAGGGTTCTTGCATTTACAATAAGGCACATGGTCTTCTTGTTATTTATGTTGCAGTTGCTCCTAGGAGCCATGCTTATTACTAGGCCCTGCTGTGCTGGAGTGACGTCTACAAAGAACAGAAAACTTCCGATGTAATGAGAGGTGGCATTGTCTTTTGTACGTTGGTGACTAGATTGCAAGAGCACTGTGGTAGATTTTCTGTCAATGGCTTTTTCCTTCTCTAAAATAATTAATCTCAGTCATGTTTCTGTCTTGCTTAGGTGTGCTCTGCAGAGTTCTCACACTCTGCATGACTTCTGTAGGACAGTACTTCAAAAGTGGTTTAGAAGGAAGAGAAAGAGCTCTTCGTTTCCCTGACTTGTTTAAAAAGAGCTCCGTTTAATATTTCATAAATTCTCTCTTGCTTTCAGATTTTATACATAAAAATGGGCTGATTCCTTTGGTAAGGCTATGCAATATCTGGCTATATACAATATTCCTCAGAATAGCTGTGGACTATGAATTCTTCAGGTACTTCATGCAAGTTTGTTCCTTCTACCTGCAGAATTACCCAAGCCTATGGAGAAATCTCCATGTATTGAGAAAAGTGAGGAGATCATAGAATCATAGAATGGTTTGGGTTGGAAGGGACTTTTAAAGGTCATCTAGTTCAACCCCCCTGCAATAAGCAGGGAAATTTTTAACTAGATCAGGTTGCTCAGAGCTCTGTCCAGACTGACGAATGTTTCTATGGATGGGGCATCTACCACCTCTCTGGGCAACCTGTGCCAGTGTCTCACCACACCTATTGTAAAAAACTTCTTCCCTAAGGAAGAAGTCTAGTCTGAGTTGATGCTCTTGAAAATAACTTTCAGCTTTGTGTATGGCTTTTTGGGGCTGTACCTACCCTAATACCTTTTTTTTCATTGTCTCCATTGCTGAAAATGGAAGGATATTCCCTTTCAGTTTTCATTTCCAGAAAATATATGCTGTTGTGCTTTACAAACAACCAAAACATTCCAGACCTTGTTTGGGTGTTTTTTTTCCCAGTATGTTAAAGAGTAAGTCTACAAGTACTAACTGAAATTTCTTGAGCTCTGGATTGTTTCTTTTATTAAAACCACAGTTCCCTGCAGGACAGTCAAATCATATATCTGATTTGCTTTTCAGAATTATAAAGTAAGAAAAATTGTCAAGAGGTGAGAAAAACTGTATAGCTGATAGCACTGGTCCCCATGTCAGATAGCACTTAGTTGTTCCTGCAGTCTGTAGCAATGCTTCAAAATCTTTCTGGCACTATATCCATAGCATCCCTTCAGTTTTCTGCATGCATTATGGATTCTTTTCTTGTGGAAAACATTCCTGCTTTGAAGTGTCAGAGTTTTTATTTTTCACAACAATCACTTTTAAAATTGTCATATCTTGTTAGCTGCAAAATTAACATTAAACCGTTTTTTCTTAACTATATGCAAATTGCAGCAGAGAGAAGAACCTTGTGCTAATGGACCAGACCTATCACCTCCTAAGACATGAGAAGTAAATGAAAATGTAGCTAATCACATCATTATCCCTTCTGTGAGGAGGTCAATGCAAAAAATAGCAAGGATGCTAGAATATGCTACAGTGGAATATATGACAAGGTATGTAGAGGAATATTTATACAGTATTTTCTCAAACTATGAAAGACGTCTTTCTCAAGTTTAGGCTCAGAGAAGGAACCTGTGTGGAAGTTTACCTCAGACTACATCAAAGTCTCACTAAAGTCATCATTTTCTATTTGTGGTATTTGAGTATTTTCTTGAAGCAGGGCATAAAGACCTTGCATTTACTAAATTTCCCCAAGATTTTTCTTTTAAAATAAAAAAGAAAAATTACACTAATGAAATATTCAACTAAGAATCTCCTTGCTGCAGTTTCAGATTGTAACAAATGTACTTGGTTTTAATAAAGATAGTAAAGCTTTTGTAGTTCCCTAAGATTTCAATTATAAATTAACATTAAATGGAAAAGTTTGAGTAGGTTATATCCTTTGAACTTAATGGCCCAGATCCTTGACTGCTGGTAAGGAACACACAAGGCAACTCAGGTGAAGGATATTCAGGGACATCTTTCAGCATTTCTTACCAAGCTGCTTCTTTGTACAGTCCAGGGAACCTAGAAAACTACTCTAAAATATGGCCACTGCTAATTGCATTTACAGAAATTACAGCTGAAAGATGGGTGGTGGACCTTATGACTTTTTGCTGTCTCTATGTTATGATGATCAGGTCTTTCTTAGTTTATATTGTGAGAGTAACTTCACAAATTACTTCTAGGAGATAGCCATGATCTCAAGAAATCGTGTTAGCAAGTGAAATAAATCAACACTCATGCTATTCTGGTTACTTCATGCTATTTATTCTTTTTTAATGCTGCCTCTAAAATTGCCTTGCACTGGTTTTTGCAGAGAGTCAGCTTCAGATTGTCTTTATGGCAGCATAGGTCTCTCAATGATTGGGTCACGCATCTTTTTTAGCGGCAAAACACATAATGAAACAATGCTCACGACCAGAATTACATAAAAGGAAATCAATGTTTAGCTTCTCCACTTATTTTCATTTATTTCCTCACATGTCTTATGTTTAATATGCCTTTTTTAGGCTTAGGTATTAGCTTTAAAAAAAGTTTATTAGAACACTAATGCTGTCTTATGCACATCAAAAAATACGTTCCCTAACTCCCCCTTATCCCTCTCTTTTCCACCTCCTGAAAAATTGTGTGTTTGATTTGTTCACAAGTAAGCTCACAGGAACCAGCAAAATGCATAAACATGGTTTTTCACAGGTGAAAGTACTAGTTTCAGAACTATTTCCACTCCTCACATGTTGTAATCTTAGTGCAATCTGCTGTCAGCTTGATGTTAGCATTTTTAAAATGCCTCCTATCTAGACAAAAAAAAATCCCATCTACCAATGTTGGCAAATGTGTTTGGTTACTAATGGCAGCTTATTTCTCACCTTTTTCTTTCAAAACCAGGACGGTGATTGACTCTGTTAAGACCTCAAACTGGACTATTTCTTTTAAGATTTTGCTAAGGTAGCTCTGTTGGGGGGAGAGCGGCTGGGGTCAGAGATCTGGAAATCTGCATAGGTTATTTTTGCATTTTCTCCAACAAAGTAAGAGATTTTGATCCTAATTCTTGCATGAACCAACCACTTGACATTAAGATGTCTGAAACCTGTTTGGATTTTGCAAATCCATCAAGGAAACACTGTTCCCTACCTTGTCCCCTCCAGTTTTTGATAACGCTTTTTACAACTGCCCATAAGGGTGATTCAGGTAGACTGAAGCTCAGGTTTTTCTCTGGGAGCAACATGAGTGTGTGCCCCCTGCAAAGGAAGCTCTGTAGCCCTAAGTAACTCTAATCAGAAGTCAAGAGAGTGACAGAGATTGTTGAAGCCTCAGACTATATTCAATTCTGGGGAAATTTTGAATAGTGTTGGTAAGTAATGGCACCTCCCTCTCACCTCTGCTTAACCCAGCCCTCTCCCCCCTTTCCAGAAACAGGTTCTGTTTCCCCAAAGATTCACACTCGGAGAAGGATGCACCAGAAATGGCTGCTCCATGGTAGGCAGGGTCTTTGCATAAGAAGCTTCTCAAGAAGTTACTGTCTGTAGTTTACTTCAGCATGAAATTGAAATGAAAGGTTTACCTTCCCAAGGATGCTTAACACTCTTCTGGTATGTTAACGTGAATCTGTTCATCAGGTATTTTCTGGTTTTACTCATTTTGTTGCTCCACAGTGAGGAACACTGTATAAAGGTTTTGCCAAAAGTATAATTTTCTCTGTTATCAATATCCGTTATTGAAAATATCTAAAATGCATGCTGCTTCCTGTAGTTCGTGTGACAAAAAAATCTTCCACTGACACTGCACAGGTGACTAGGAGGGAAAATGGATTGCAGTTTATTCTGAGGACAATCAGAAAAATGGAGCACTCTGCTGCATTTAGAAATGGAGGATTCGCTGAGCAACTAATTCTATAGAGCAGGTACAATGTTGATTTGTTTTTTTCTTGTGGAAAAATAAATGTTTTATGAAGTGATTTTTCCATCCAAATATACCCATGTGCCTTTGTGTTCCATCTGAAGTATAAGTTCATTGCAGTGTAGTAGGCTATATCTCCAAATACTCAGTGCTTACAACACTGAGAATAGATCCTTTCACCAGAAATTTTACCAATGCTTCATTGAAAGCTTGATCCTCTTTTTCTGCAAAAGCCATTTGACTTTCCTAGCCTTGATGCCATATCAGTCTGCACAAGAAGTGCAGCACTTGGGATAGTCCAGTAAGGCTTGCATTGAAGCTGAAACTGTTTTTCCTATTAATATTACAGAGTCAAATCCTAAACGCCAAAGAAGTATCACAAAACAATGAACTATCTGTTACCATTTTGTTTCAGAAAGTAACTTGTAAGGTTTTATATTTCTGTCTCCTATGTTCAGAATGTGAATTTTTACAGTTTATTGCTAGGGTTTTTCAGTCGCCCATTTCTCTCAGTATCGGGCGAAGCTCTGCCATTTCAGAGACCTGCTGTGTGCGTGGTACAAGGTGCACACACCTCAATTCATCGTCATGGCCATTTCCAACATGTAGGAGGTCTTTAACTTTCCCACACATATACACATTATGTAAGGTGAAGATTCTCCAATGCGAAGCCCAAGTGTGCAACCACCTCAACACATGATTCCAGCCTTTCTAAAAGGCTCTCTGGGGACTAATGCTGGCTGCTTGCTCAGCTTGCTTTGAAGGCTGCACGCAGGCCCTTTACAGCCCCTATCTCTGTGCATAACTACTACCTGGGTCATGAAGACAGAGCAGCAACTTCTTTTCAGGTTTTTAGTATGGAAGTCTTTATGTGAGGTCCACGCTTCATCACATAAATCTTTGTGCAGCCACGTCTTAATGTTCCGAATTAGGTGTAAAGACTTCAGCAGGTAACTCTTTATGCGCTTAGGCGACGAAGCCTGACTAGACTTACGGGCTGAAGTGAAACCTCGGGGGAGATGTTAGACCTCTCAGCAACCAAGTGTTTCCATTAATCAGACCTTGGCTAATCAAGTTATGATTACGATGAAACATGAAAATTGTGCAGCAGTAGATGACAATTTGATATTGAGTCCCCAAAAGAGGGATCTCATCATGTGTGTAGGTTCAAATGCCAAGCCAAATCCCAAAGTCGGTAGTGAATTTTAAGGAACCCAATTTCACACTTTTTCTTTTCAGTCACAATCAAACAACACACTCAGCATCATATCTGCTGACTATTGATTTTCTTTTCATCTGCTTAGCTGATGAAACTAGGGCTGTGTCATGTAAATAGGACAAATGATAAACTTCAGCCTGCTGGAACCTGGCTATACTTCTTCCATGGATACATGGAGTGAGGTTTTGATAAGGCTGGAATGACACTGAAATAAAAGTGGTGTTTTATTTACTAACAGGGCAAGTAATGCTACAGGCATTATTGAATGTTTTATAAGAAAAGTGAATCTGGAGGTTATGTGAATTTTAATGAGCTGAATAGAATGAAGGTCATAAGCTTTTGAATGTTTTCTAAGTTAGTTATCTAGTTGTTTTATGCAGATTATAATAAACATTTGAATATACTTGCAGGCAAATGTTATAGGTACTGTCAGCTCCCAAAAATTTTCTTTTTAATTTTCATTTTATTTTGATTGGTGGAGGGGGGCGGGCATGGCTGGAAAATTGTTTCTGTTCAATAACATTGTCTTCCAAAGCTAATGTTTGGATATTAAATGGCTTTTCACTCATTTTAATATTCTTGGTATACTAAACAGTTATTGAAGCTTTCTAGAACCTCTGCATGTGTCGTAGAGATTTTTAGCATCATAAAGCAAATAGCTCTGAAAACAAATAGTGATATAATTTGCAACTTTCCCCATTGAGTTTTAAAGTAGTTCCAGAATTTCTTTAAATGCTTGCTCACCCAGCTCAATAAAAACTTTCCCACTAAGACCAGTGGGTATAGCATCCAACCATTGAATATATATCTACTATAGTGAACTCAAATACATATAGTATTCCATTATTATTAGCTATAAGCCTCAAATATATTTTTCACTAGCTTTCTCTCCCACCCCTCTCAATCTGCATGTGTTTTTAAACCAAAGAATCTCAGGTACGGGGAAGAGCAAATATACACATGTATATTTCTATTATTACACTGTATATCTGCCTTCTAACACAAAATATAGGAATTTTTCACTTGCCCTACTTTGAATTTTCTGTTGCTTATGAAAATAGACAGTTATAAATATTGTGTCCTTTGAATCATTAGTAAGTTTGGGTTTAGTGCTCATCAGACAATCTTGTTAAAAGACTAAAGTCAAATTGTCCTTTTTGTGCTAGGCTTGTTTTCCATAAATTGCCAGAAAATAATTTATTCAGTCTGTCTTTCTTCCAGTAATTGATTATGCGGATATTATTTATCGTACTGCTGCAAGCACATCTTTGCATAAATTGGATGTGCTTTATCATTCTGTGTTACATTGTATTTACAAATGCTCTATTTTCTGCTCATCATTGACGACTTTATTCTATGGTAAACTCGTCTTCATTAGAAGGGCTGGAGCATTAGCATTCATTTATCAGCAAGGGAATTTGGAGAAAAGCCCCACCATACTTTATATCTTCAGCAAATTCTTTCCCCCAACAAATACGCTTTAAAATCCTATAGTTGTTTTTGTCCATATGAAAATCCAATAAATAGGAATAATGATTTTCTTCTTAGCACCCCCACCCTGCAGGCATTTCTTTTAGCTGCTATTAAAGTTTGTAAGTGATTTAGTTTTTATAGTTTAAATAAAATAGCTAATACAGTAAGGAGGTGCAGCACGCCTGGCATTTTCTCGAGTCTTAATGACTGTGTTCATCAGGTCATCCCAGTTAAGTAAGTTCCCAGACTAGCAATTTACTTGGTTAAAGGAAGGGTTCACTGGGTGTCTATGCTGTTTACTGTCTTTTTCCTAGTCATAAATACTGCCCACGCATGATGTTTCAGAATTTAACTGAGTCCAGGGAATGCATTCACAAGTATGATTCATTTTCAGGCATGGAAAAACCTTTTCTCTTTATAGCTTTTTTCTTCATAGCTAAGAAAGTAGTATTTTGTCATTGCTTTAGTGAGATGTAATTACAGTAATTCATCTGCAGTCAAAAAATTTCAGGTTTGAAAATCTCATCTGTGATTGCACAGGCATAAATGTTATGTTAAAACATAAAAGCTGATATTAGTGTAAATAAGGGCTCAACTTCCTGTGGAGTGTGAGGCATTGCCTGCTTCCACTAGAATTAGCAGACAGTGAAAGTGCTCATAAATTCACAGACTCAAGCCCCAGAATGCATATCTGAAATCACAGCCCTCTCTACTTCTTTCTGCATGATAATGAAGGACCCAGCTGCAATTCTTTTTGCTTGAGGAGTTCACAATGCCGGCACGATCCTTGTTCTTTACCCAGTACCAAGAAGTCTGAGGAAGAGTAACAGGAGAATCGATGTGTCATCCGTTATGTTGAAGCTATTTTCAGCTGCGTGACACCTCCTGTATGGAAGCAGTGAGAAGGAAATGGATCTCCCTTGCCTGGTCATTCAAGCTTGATGTGCACACATGCATGTATGAGATAAGGAGCTCTTGGTTTTAGACGTATATCATCTGAAGATAATAGAGTACCCATCCAGCGCAATGTCCCTGAGCTTTTCCAGCAGAGATATCTTGTGACAAACTGGTAGAAACCATGAGACTATTCCTTACGCTATTGTTGCTGAGTACAAGTCCATCATTGCTGGCACCCTCAGAGATGCCTATATTGCTAGACAGGAGGAAAAGAGAGCAGGAGACTGCACGGTCCAGAGCATAAGTATTCACGCAGCATATAGGACACCTGGATTGCATAATCCGCGTCGCATTAGGAAGAAGAGGAATTGAAGAAAGGTGGGCTGCTTTATGATTATATTCCACTTTTTGGTTTTTTGGTTTATGGTTTTTTTGTTATAATGGAGTAGATCTCTCAGGGTCTCTTTGCCTTTTTGTTTAGTATTTTTGCTTGAGTTCTTTGAGAACAAAAGACCAGTGCCTGATGAATGTGTAAAGGAAATAGGCATCACTCTGCAGCAAGCGGTTATGTGACATCTACCTTTGAATAATGAGGCTTGAGCTGTAGCATCTCCTCTGGTGTTTTCTACATTCAAATGAGTCACCACTTGGGTTACTGGTGTGTGGAGTTGCCTCTGGGGATGCTAATTCAACATGTGCATTGCATATGGAACTATTTTAAAATTCTTCTTTATAGGCCTCTATAATTACCTTCATAGTCTTGCTCGTGTATGTGTACAATTGATTGTTAATATTGGCTTTTATTTGCAGCGGGTTTTTGGGGATCCACAATCATTTTGAAATTCTGTTTTAAAGGGGAAAAAGATTGACAAACTAAACAAGAAAATGTTTATAGATGACCTTTACAATAACAAGCAGAGCTGCAGAATATATATGTCATTTATACAGATTTATATATAGGTATAGACATTTATAGGACATATTTGCATAGATAAAGTATATGTATTTTGGTTTCCTTGATTTCACATAGGATGCCTACACATATGCTTCTCTTTATATGAATGATATTTCTTTTGGTGGGTGCTCAGTTGCTCCTGTTACAGGGCTCCAATAAGGTTTTTCTGAAACATTTCCTGTTCTACCCCTTTGTTTCCCATTTCATAGAAAAATATGCCTTATCTGATATGAATATGGAGCCTGTGAAGTTTAATTTTGGCTGTTGCAAGCAATGAGTGCTTGCTTGAATGTTCACAGAAAGAGAATCTAAAAAAAGGCCTAAGCATAGCTGAAATGAATGAAGATTTAAATTTCAGCAGGCATTCATTGAAAGCTTTTTTTTTCTTTAAAGGTATTCGGTTCTTCTGATAGTAAAGGATTCACCTAGCTCATCATTTGTAAAGGACTGACTGGACTTTATTGCTAATTGTAAGTCACTGTGCAGGCTCACCAGCTGAACAAGGAAAAATAAAGTTCCTAACTATACATCTTCTCGTTGCACCCCCTTCCTCAGGGCTTGCTTTATTTCCAAAACCACAAACTCTACACCAGAACAAATCAACTCAAACTGCTCAGTAATAATCACCCGAGGCCCTTCCAGCCTTGGCCAGCTGGGACAAGACAGCACGCAACCTCATCTTATGAGATTTTCTTTTGTACCAACCTTCTCATTCCTTTCACAACACCATCAAAAACACCATGACCAGTCCAATAACCCCTTACGTGCCAAATTGGCTCTAGCCCACAATAAGCTGTCCTTTTGCAGCAGCTGCATTTTCACACGTTTAATGCATTCCAGAAAAAAATGAGATCGTTTAGAAAAGAATCAATACTTCAAAACAGGGCCTTTCATTACCTGAAACTGCGAGGACTACTGTTGAAGGGAATGTAGGAAATTTCTGGGAAATAGCGAGACCTGGAGTAACTTGGAGTAACTTTTAATTAATTGATTAAATGACATATTACAACTTCTAGTGATTTTTGGATTGCAGGAGTTTTTGGTTTGGTTTTTAAAGACACCTAGTATATCATTTTAATACTATATGTGTTTAAATGAACTTAAGACTGTATGTTCTCTGGACACCATCAAACCAGAGGGGAAAAAATGGAAATACATATATTTACATCTAAACATATGCTTATAGATATGAAACTTTTGGGATATGCAGAATCTTGAATACGAAGTATTTATATTTTTGTGGACATGTGAACCATTAATGGTGTATCTTTTGCAAGCCATCAGGGAAACCTTTTTTCCTGAAGCTTTGTTTTCTTCCTAGGAAGAGGTAACCTGCTGCAGTATTTTGAAAACACTTGATGGATCATGTGAGTTGATGGATCATGTTCTAGAGAAGAGCTACGCTGTCCGTCAGTTAGATGGCAATATACAGCCTGCACAAATCAAATTCACTTGGAGTTTTATTTGCCTCTGTAGCAGCTGAACAAATATCAGAGATTGAACTTGTGCTACCATGACTGGTAGTCTAATTTCTTCCAACAAACTGGTTTCACTGAGCCAGAAGGTCAGTGCAGAGCAAGTTTATGACAGTGTGCTATGAGTACGTTGTAAATAAAAGCTGATAGCTTTCAAGATAGGTAAACTGCAATGGGGGATTTTGTGATGCTTTATTGCCAGTACAGCATGTAAAATCTGACACGATTCTACTTACTAGTAGTGGTTTAATTTTCACTGTAAGGAATAAAAAAACACAAACTAAAAAACTCCTCTTTAAAAAAAGGTGAAAAAAGATCTAAGGAAAGATCAATGTCAGATAGTAATTTTAAACCCGAAAAAAACAAATAACATTAAGACAACAAATAAAATTAAGCTGCACTTGAAAAATGATAAAGTCTTACCACCTAGCCAAAAAATGAACTACTATATGACCCCTACTGGCAATGACTCAGACATTTAGGGCCCAGCTCTTTTGAAAACTCTCACTGAATCAGGTCTTTTATTTCAGTTGGAAATCTAGAAAGAGGCTAGTCCCCTTCCTTCCCTTCTCCCTCCCCTTCTTTGTCTTTATCTATGTGGCTGATTTTTAACTCCTGTTGAGAAATGCTTTCTGCAGTGTTTAACAGCAGAGGACACGGAGATGATGCAGCTCACCCGTGTCTCCCAAAGTGAAAATGGAAGGAGAGAACTCTGCAGCTGACACCACTTAATGCAGCCTTTTTGCTCCTCGACTGCTCTGCGCTGTCTATAAGACGGGATCCGAGGACTGAAAGAAAAATAATGGTCTTCTGGCCCTGCCGTTCTCTCCATCTGTCCACTCAGGGGAAGGAAAAGGGCTGTCTGCTCTGGGACATGTTTGGAGGACAAGGAGCAAGAAGATCAATGGGTATGTAACTAACTACATTACAGTGCTAATCCTTTTTGCAGCGTTTTCTGTAACCAGGTCTCCTAGGCATTGGGTTAGTTTTATAGGTATGGTATCTTTTCATGGTCTTACATACACTATAGCATGGGAAATACAGCATATGCCTGAGAAGGCGGCTTAGCAGGACCTGAGTTGCCAGTATGTTCGCTGCCACTAAATTTAACTTCTGTGGAAATCTTGTCACAGCAAAGCAATTGGAATTAAGTGTTTTGAAGATGAGAGTCTGATCACTTAAGAGTAGGTGGCCTATTGATTTAAACAGGAGCACAGTTAGGTAGTGATGGTAGAATAAAGGCATATTTTGACAAGGCAAGCAAAAAAGTACACAAGGAAAATAAGAAAATGTAATAAAATTAGCTGTAAAACTGGCTTTCTCCTATTGTACTATTTTACTAATAGCACTGACTCCACCAGTAAACTACTCTTGGCAAATTTGGTGCATGTTGTGGATTCATACTCAGAGCCATAAAAGTTTCATAACCAAGCAGGATGTGAGTACATGATATACGAGAGCATAGGCCCGCATTGCCCCTTTGCAGGGTCTCTGGCAGGTTTTGGAAGTGAGCACAGTCTGGTACTGGACAAAGGGGTAGAAGTTTTTGCAAACTTCTGAATGACAAGGAGTCCTCACATGTTTTTGTGTGGCAGAGTCTGAACCTCTGGTGAACAGCTTGCTGCAGTAACAATTTTAATGAAAATTGAAAGCTTAAGTGCCACCGTTTTCCATATCACTTTTTCCCTAAAATGATTTATTGACCACTTATACATGATACATTCTCCTGTCATGAATAACACAGTATATATTTATTTTCATGAATAATGGCTACCATTTTAATTGATAGTTTCAGACAGGGGAGTAGATTTATTTCTACTATGAATAAAACTGCTCTCAGTATACAGCCTGTATAAATTATTTTAGTATGTATTCCAGTTTTCTTTTTGCAACCCAATATGCTCCTAATCTTAACACAAATCAATCAAATGAGATCTAATACCTCACTAACCAGCAGCTTTGATAAAGTATACTATGACATTTTTCTACAATGTTTTTAAAATTTGTGTTAAATGGTGTTGCCAGGAGCTTTCACTGAACCAAGGAGCTTTTGACTTGGCTGATATATCTGTCTGTAAGATGTCTATTTCATTCCCTGTTCAGTTATTTATCTTTTACTGACACCCTACCTGTAGTGATACGACATCTCAATTACTTTACTCAAACAAAACATCTCAATTATGATACCCCTTTTTACGTAAAAATTTAAAATTCAGCTATGTTAATAATCAAATATGGATTCCTGCAATGCAGATGATGTATTTTGCATTCATTCCTGAGTGTGACACCAAGCACAGAGTCAAGCCTATGAAGGATTCTCATAGCAAAGGAGGTGATCACAGTTCAGAACTGAAATCCCCATTACTTGCAAATGATCTCAGTCTGATATTAATGTTCAAGTCAATACGTGCTATGTGCTCACAAATATGCCTCAATTGTATGCTGCAGAACTACAGATCTGTTAAAGGAATAAAGCTGCATAGATTCCCGTGTCTAGTATAAAAACCCAAAGCTTGCTGTGAATCATTTCCAAATAGAATTAAAATGTTATGGAGCATGCACTAGCTGACTTCATTAAATGCAAGCAAACAAAACCCCAAACAAACAGAAATTCCTGAACAAATTGCATTGCAAAGCATTGACCCAAATATCTTTACAATATATTCACCTACCAGTAATTTTAGAGAGCTGTTATTTATTCTTCAAAGTCAGGAACGATACAGTTCTCTCTTCCCCTTTAGTAAGGATGCCCTTATTGTAGCCTGACTAGAGTTTTCTAAGGCATTACTTCAATCCCTATGTAAACATTTACCTAAGGGATTTTGCATCCATTCAAAAATACCAGAATACTGCACAAGTGTTGGAAAGTTTTGACTGTGGCATTTTAATATTTTTCAGTATGCCAAGAGTTTGATGATGGGAAGACTGTCAGATATAATGGGTAAAGGACAGAGGAAAGAGTTTGTGAATACGCTATAAATGAAATGATGCAAATGTGAATTTCAAAATGTGACATAGGTTTTCACAAAGATAGAGAGGTAGAATTCACATAAGAGAAAAATATATTTGGGTTGTTGCCTGGTCTTCACCATATATTACATCAGTTAATTAAATTCTAAATCGCAATAATATTTGGATCCAGGTTCTACTTTATATTTCTATTCTTAAAGTACACTGAGTTTTTACAGCTGAAAGACAGTGTTGTGGGGTAGCATATTAGTAATGTAATGCATCAAGATGTTTTAATCACAAGAGGTATTGCTTACATATATGGCGTTCATGCCAGATATGCTGTATAATGGATTTACAGCAATTTAGCATTTACAGTACCTTATTTATTATGTTGTCTTTGCTTTTATATATATGTCCCTAGCTAAAGCTCTGGTATTTGAAAGAAAATGGAAATACAAGACTGTATAAGAATTTGAATAGCTTTTATCTTTGTCCACATTAACATGCAATTCCTTTCCTTACTCTAGAATAAATAAGCCATTTTCTTGAGAAAACAGAGACACAATTACTAGAAACTGCAGTTCTCTGTTTTGTTATTTGAGGTATGAAATCAAGATATGTTTTAATAAAATACTGCAGTCAATTAAATTCAGCTGTTAAGCTAAAGCAAAGACTGATGAAAGTTGATCAAAAGACACCACTCACTGCAGGGAGGCAAGTAAAGCAATAAAGAACTAGACCTAATGCTACATAGTTCTTTTTGTTAGGTAGTAGCAAAGTAATTTGCATTATTCATTTCACCATGGGGAAAAAAAAGGGAAAAAAAAAAAAAAAACACCACCAAAGAAACAAACCACCCAAACCCCCAAACCAATACATGAATAGATTGAAAAGACTAGATGGAATCTAGCTGGCAAACAAAGCAGAGGTAAAGTAAGGGAAGCAAAGAAAGCAAAATCAAATGTAACAATGCTGCCTAGGTGAGTAAAAGAAATACAAAAGGTTTCCAGAAATATCTAGAGAGAATAGAAAGAGACCACTGAAAAGTAACAAAGGGACTGTATAAGTGAAGACTCCAAGATGGATGAAAAATGTTCAAAACTACTTTTTCTTAGTTTTTAATATAAAGGAAAATGATGAAAGTGGAGAATATTATGTAGGAAGACAGAAAACTATTAGAAGCAATGGGCCAGAATTGAGCTTAACTTGCACACAAGGGCCCTATTTTCTGCCTTCTTTCTCATGTTGAATAGTGCTTATATTGCAAGGAGCCCCCCGGCTACTCTACAAAATGGAAAAAAAAAAAAAGGAAGTGCCAGATAGTATAAGGATGACACATGGAGTTACAAAGTGTAATGCAAGCACAGTGCTCTGAGATCGTTCTACAGAATCTCTCACTAAAATATTCTCCTATGGAGATATGAAAAACGTTACCTGAAATGAGTATCTGTGCAAATTAAATTGTGTTTTTCCTTAGTTCAAGTCCATTGTGTTTGAAATAGAAGATGGCTATTGTAGCGCATGAGCTCTTTCGTAGTGCATGCTAACACCCTAGCACCAGGAAAGAGTGAATACATTGCAAAAGAGTGTCTTATAACAATTATCTGGATGCATACATCTTCACTTCTGTATTTTCGGCTCTGTAAGATGCCCCCCCGCTCTTATTTCTGAATACTTGGTGAGGCCTTGTGTATTAATCAGAGATTATCTTGTTGGATCAAAGGTGATGTTATAGAGTAAAAGCCTAA
Source organism: Gallinago jamesoni (assembly GCA_025769975.1). Lineage (NCBI taxonomy): Eukaryota > Metazoa > Chordata > Aves > Charadriiformes > Scolopacidae > Gallinago > Gallinago jamesoni. The sequence continues at coordinate 9,593,607 of JAOQGH010000032.1, forward strand.
ATGCATTGGAGTTGAATGATCTACCTTGGGGAGATGTGCTTAGAATCTTTTACTAAAAATGTTTCAATGGAAAATTGACACACTTAGTGGAGAATATAAAATTTGCCTATGTGTTTTGATAGCATAGAAAGACTCCATTTTGGTATTTTTGGATCAATGGGATTTTTCATTTTAAAATGACTTCTAATTCAAGTACAAGTAAGTAAAAAGTGTATAAAACTCAAATTCCAAACAAATTGTTTCACTTTTATCCAAAAAGAATGTTTGATTGACCTGAAACATTCTTTTTCCAATATAATTTCATAGCAGATTTGTACACTTTGGGTTTTCAATTAAGTTTGTAATGAGAAAAGAAAATCCATGTACTCTCTCATGAAATGAAAAATTAAGTTAGTATAAAACTGCTGTTGCATTATTATGTGTCTATGGCCATTGAGTAGAAAAATGAGTAAAGAGAACAATGAAGCTGACACTACTCCACATTAATGAAAATGACACTGCTCTATTTAAAAAAAATATATATACAAAAATCCGTAGAAGATTCCTTTTCCTTTGCCTTTTATTTTTGTAGTCTCATTGCTTCAGTCAGTTGATGAACTTTATGATATTATGATAAATAATATAAAACCTATTGCTTTCTTCAAAATTCTTGTGTTTAATTGTCCAGTTTTGTACTCAGTCCAGGTGTGGGACTGAGCCACGTACTCCCCCATCCTGGTCTGGTTAACTCTGAGACATTCACACTCTTGGCAACTCAGGGAGAAACATTTACACCACCAGTTGATCCACTCAACTGCTGACAGCTGTTTGCCTAAAACGAAGGTCATCCCCCAGTCTGCAATCAAGTCAGCTTTCTTTTTGCAACAGCTGTGGTCAGTTACACCCCACTTTATTCCCTGCTCTTTATGGTCACAATGCCCTTGCCCATCTCCTTTGAGCCTTCTATTGTAGGGGTTTATTCATCAGCCACAAAATAAGAAATGGATGGAAGATCTTTTGACCATTGTTTGGACTTCAAGTCCAGATCTAGAGTGACTTTCAAAGGTGAAGACACAAAATAGTATCAAGTAGCATTTCTTCAGTCTTTGCTTTCTTTTGATTGTTGGAACAGCTCTTTGTTTAGCACTGATTGTTTTCATCCTAAGAGCCTATGGCTTAAAAATTTCTAATTCATGCTACAATAAGTCAGCTACATTCTGCATGGCAGATGTGGTAGAAAGGAGACCTAGTCAAAGTCTTGTTTATATTTTTTATTTATACTGATGTGCGTGTATCCTTAAACAATTCAAAAGTTTAAAGGAAAATTTGTTGCTCCAGGACCTTGACGTCTCTCTTGTATTGAGGTGCCCAGAACTGGACACAATACTCCAGGTGTGGCCTCACCAGTGCTGAGTACAGGG
>JAOQGH010000032.1:9595336-9613871 GCA_025769975.1 Gallinago jamesoni
TCCTTATCTAGATCATCAATAAAGATGTTAAACAGAAATGGTCCCAAAACTGAGCCCTGAGGCACACCACTTGTGACCGGCCGCCAGCTGGATTTAAATCCATTGAGCACCACATCAACAATGGCAATTTGGCATAGTTGTTCAATATTACATATGAGGAGGATCCTAGAGCAAGTAAACATTTAGGAAGAAATGAATATCGATCTGGAATAAATAATTAAAAGTGGTGTCTACAACCGTTTGGCTAAAAAGGGACATCTAGCAAATGGTTTTCACCATAATATGTTTCATAAAAGGGGTTATATTGTGAATAACACTAATTGTTATTGGCAGATCATAAAAATGACTCCATTTCTGTGTTTCACATAAGGAAATGCACTTTTTGCCCAAGGTGTGGGAACGATCCTGTCTTAATTTCCTTTATAGATAATGATTGCACATGCACAGGCCATTATTAAAGTGTGAAACTGATAAAAATGAAACCTAAATAAACCATTTACTGATTTTTAAAAAGGCAACAAAACCTGGTTGGTTTTCTTGCATATATAGGTCATAGAATTTCATCAAATGACTCCTGCAACAGGACAACAGCTCTGAACAGGCTGTGGGCTATCTCTTGGTTTAAGATCTTATAAACTGAAAACATGCATGCTCTTAAGCAAATAATTCCAAGAGTTTCTTGCCTCCCCTGGTAAAAAACACCCAACCTTTTTAATTTTAAACTTCCAGTCATCAAATTTTATTATACGATCAAGCCTGCTACTATTAAAAGTTTTGTTCCCATTTAGGTCCCTGTGGATCAGGAGCAATTTAACTGGTATCCTTCTCTATGTTAACCAAAATAATCACTCAGACTGAAATGGATGTTCCAGATCCTGGGTAATACTTGTGACTTTTTTCTGAACTCTTTCCGGTATGTCAACACTCTTTCTAAGTGTGGAGGATAAAAACTTTAATTTTGACCAATGTGATTGGCTTCCAAAGGTAGCAGACTGAGGAATTACTACTAGTCAGTAAATGAGGAAATGTTTATTTTAGGAATGTCAGGCATGTGGCTTTCAGAGAGGAGGTTGCAATGAGACACTGTCAGAGAAAAAAAAAAGAAATCCAGTGTAATCTGCATTCTCATGTCTCCACAGAGAGTTTGATATGTAACCAATGGTACCGAATAGGACACTTCCAACTGACTTGAACAGCTTTGGATCAGGCCTTAAGTGGATCAGGTTTGCCAATTCCTGGTAAAACCAGAATTTTGCATGCTGTTTTTCACTGCTCATGAAAGCTCTGAAGACGGGCAGCAAGAATGATGAAAGGATTAAAAGATAAAAGATATGCGTGGAACCTTAAAGAGCTAGATGCGTGCAGTTTAAAAACAAGAAGGCTTAAGAGATGCACAAGTACTCTAAATTCCTTCCAGGAACTAATATATCATCCTGTGGTTTCTCTGGGAATAACCTCTCCTCAACTTATTAAAATACAAGATCTACAGAAAGGAAATAATGTGATGTGCACTCTAATGCACAGCCACTGTCCTTTTTATGAGAAAATTCCACCCTTCCTTCTTGAAATCTTTTTCTCAGTTGGGTCACTTTCCTAGTTTTTTTTCAACTCGGCTCAGAGCTTTGCAATTGAGTTCAGTAGGAGAGAAGTATTTGTAAGTTATAAGAATTAGTTTCTTTAAACTCTAGGTACCAGTATTTCTATAGTATAAAAGGAAAACAAGTATTTGTGTGAATTAGAGAATAACAAAGCATCTTTATTCTTCGTTATCTCTGCCCATGATAAAGAATAGAGCTGAATTCTTGGTCCCAATGAAGAGTATGACAGAGTTCCCACTGAGTTCAGTAGTGTCTATTATTGAATTTTTCATTAACATTTATCATTTTCCCCCCTCAGCAGTTCAACAATGGCAAAACAGTCTGTGTAATTCATTGCACATACAAAATATGCATATAGAGCTCTTGGCAGAACAAGCTCTTGCATAACATAAAAGCTACATAATTCATTTATATAATGCAGTAAGGGATGGGCAGCATATGTGCATATATACTTACTCACATATACTCCTTGCAGGTATTCAAAGCTACAGGATGTTCTGTGGAGGAAAGAGCCCAAAGCCAGAAATTTAACATCTCGTGTGTTGATGCATTATTACTTATTTCCATGACATGTGCATATATGCTCAAAAGTTCAGTATTTTTATTCACCATAAAATATGACTTATTATTTCCTCTATTTATTTTTCACAGTCTTCTCATGAAAAGAATAGGTCATGTAAATAAGTTACATTATTCCCATATAAAAATTATCCTTAGCTGTTCATCTCAGGTACTAGGTCTATCAATGTCTACCTATGCAAATATAAAATTATAAAGTGTATACCCATTAGAAATATTTGACAATATAGATATTCTGTGACTGCTTTGAATTCTCTGTGTACAGTCACAAGGAAAGAGCTCCTGGATCATAGGTTTGCCAAGTCTGAGAGCCAAAATCTGGGGTTTCAGTCTATTTGCAGAAGTATTGTACATGCCTGATTTTTATTGGGAGGATAATTAGCTGTAGTTCTTGGGGAACCCAGTGGAGACCACTTTTAAAATAACTTTCTGCTGCATTTTTTCCTCCTTTATTTTCTGTTAAGACATGCAACAGCGAATACACACAAATCTCTTGTGAACCTTCCCTAGGCTTTTGTCTATTAGATCACCATGAGTATAAAAATATCCACTTTATTGCAAAGTCTAATATATTTATTTTGGCTTTACTTCTCATGACAGCAGTCATTGATGATGACAGCCAAATCTCTGTTGATAATAGAGTTAATCTTCATAGCTATAATAAAAACAATAGCAAGTCTAAGTACAATTAAAAAAATTAGTTCCTTCCTTATCTTTTACTATGTTCACAATTTCCAGCCAAACTAGTATTTTAATGATCATTAATTATCTCAGTCATCTGTAGGAAAGGCATTTTATGTACTTCAGAACAATACCTGAAAATAGGAAAGTAGGATGTTTGTTACTAAACTTAACCTTGATGTGAGTTCCTGAGAAGTTGTTAGGGATTTTATAAGTACTGTGAGTCATTCTGAGTATTCCTTAACCTGTCCAAGGCACAATTTGTTAGTTAATTTCTGTTTGCAATAATATTCCTTAGGAGAAGTCACATTGGTCCAGTGGGAGCAACTATACCATTTGTGCTTGCCCAAATTGTTTGATGACTTTGGAACAAGATGCTGAATTCTTTATAAATTTTCTCTCTTACAAAGAAACAGCAACCCATACATTTTTTTTTCTTAGAAATAAGCAGTGGAAAGTAGCCCCATAGACTGTGGGAGGTTTTTCAGAGCTTCCACAGTTCAGGAAAGCCACACTTCATCAAGGAGGGCACCACTGAGCAGTGCATCAGAGACACCAGAGGTAGCCTGTGAGAATGATGAGACTTTCATAGTAGGTTGAGAACTGGACGGCTTCTGATACTTGCATTAACTCTTTTAGCACTGACTTGGAGATCTTTACATCACAATGTGCTATGAAAAATATATACTATTTTCTCCCTTGATCTTATCTACTCTGCTTGAGGTATGGGGTTTTTAGAAGCTGTCCCCAGTCTTGTGGCATGATCCCACTTGGACATGGTTTGGGCAAGGTTTAGACATTTTCGCCATATTCCTCATTTTTGCAACATCTTTCATTTGAGAATATGTATCCAGGAGATAACCCTACTCACAGTATGGACTCAGTACTGCAGAGAAGGATGAAAACACCTACACTTGGCAGAGGGTTATGGAAGATAATTGAGTGAAAGAAAGGATGGTCATATCCATAACGCATACAAGCATTCAACCTTGAATGAAACAGCCTAAAACATGAATTGATTCACATTTTAGACTGTATTTCTTAGTTCTGCTTTAATTCTTAATCCCAGTGAAACACCTCCTCCCAGCAGCCCTAGATAAAGCACAAGGTATTACTTCACGATCAGCTGACACACCTTTATTTTTCCTTATTTTTCAGGAGCAAAAGTTATTCCCAGCCACTTGCAGTTCTCCTTTTTCATCATCTTCACCTCTCTCCTGCAAGAAATCAAAGCCTGTTGTCTTCATCCTCCAAGGTGCTGAGCAGAGTTACATTAGAAGGCTTTTACAGAAGATAGCAATGTAGCTATTTTTAAGGTTAAATGCTTCTGCTTACACAAAAGTACCATCAAATTTATATAATTTTAAGTACTCTCAGCAGTAATTCACTCAGCAAATACTTAGTTCTGTTTTCATTGTATATCCTCTCATTCATGGATCTTAACTTTTTAACAGCTCTTGATGGTCATTTCCTGCCCTGGCACCAAGTCTTTTCTTTCTCCTCCTCCAATTTTAACATTGTTTGAGTACAGTATGTTTTGCTGGTTTTGAGCCTCTGAGCTGAAAAATTGGTGAAGATGTCTTGGGCTTATATAAGGATTTCTACTATTTTTGTGAAATGGAGGAGGATCAACTGAGTGGCTTTACATAGATGTAAAAGAAAATTCATTACATGTTTTAGAACTGTATCTGGCATATATGTTTTGTATACATTATTTAAAGGATATAAAGAAGAATTGAATTTCTGTGGCCAAAACAGAGTGCAGTTAAAAATATAGTTTCTGGTTAGTACATGCAAATTCTTTGGCTGAAGAGCCTGAAGGTGAGACACAATCCTTCTTGATAAGGTATATTTTGCAGGATTGTCTATAGTAAATGCCTCAAATTGTACTTGAGAAAGGCTGCTATTTTGTAACTAAGGATTTTGTTTAGTCTGAAAATAGGTAAGTGATATAATTTATGAGGCTTTAAAATAAGTTGGATACTCTAAACACATCCATATCATTCCCTTTCCAACAGATATAGGACTTTATTTAAGTAACATATACTGTAGAGGATCTTTTGTGATCTCCTTTTGCTGGGCTTAAATTCACTAGAGGAGCATCTCTTTAGTGTAACAGTGGCTTAAGTGAAATGGCACGAGTGTATTATAAGGAGCTTATAGCAGAAACCAGACCACTGGGGACTGAGGAATCAAGGAAGCAGTAGAGATGAAGGTCAAATAGAATCATCACAGAGTTAATTTGCCACTGCCTTGCACAAGAATCAACTGTTTACAATGGTCCTGCTAAACTTCTGCATTGCTTTCACCCTAGAAGCATAAACGATCATGTGAGTACAAGGCAGCCATGTGTTTGTTCTTCCTCATATCCATTGCTTTCCTCCACTAACTTGTTGCTTCCTCTCAGTCTTTATATGACCTGGAGAAGGAACTGCACCTTCCTACCAAGCTTGACTGGTGTGCGTCTGCAGTAAACCCTGAGATCATTCCCCACTTGGCCCCTTGCAGGTGTACCTCAGGGCATTCACCTGGGTGACAAAGCTTTTCTGCTCAAGAATGTAACAACAGTCGTTACATCACACAAGAATATAAAACACTAAGCATTATGTCACACAGTTGTACAAAGCTAAGCAAAAGCTAAAGCAATCCAGACAGTAGACACCTGATCATTAGATAATTTCTGTAACAGCTAAACTAAATAAAACAAAACTGCAGGCAGGCAAAGGGAAGTCCATACAGAGCCTGACAAACCCTGGGGCTGGGTGCTGTTACCTTGACACGGGGCTGGTGGCCACACCATATTAATGGGCTGCACGACTCTGTGATTTTCACAACCCAAGTTATCCAAGTGCTCAGCCAACAGCTCCTTCCAGCCTTTGAGCAGGGTACTGGAGCTGGGGAAGACCTCGCGCTGACCTTTAATTTTTTCTTAAAATAAAGTTGCTGATAGATTGCTGATCTGTGCCGTGTATTCATACACTTCAGTTTAAAATGTGTTTAACGTTGTATTTCACAGCCACTGATCTTGAAGTATGAAATACACTGTATAAAAATCTGAGCTGATATCCATGTAGAAAATTTATACACAGTGAATATGTCAGCCGCCTTCCATCTACCTAGAGGCATGAACGCCAAGAATACTTCAGACTAAAGGATTTATTGATCCTAATGTAGCTGCCATATTCAATCAAGAAAATCTGAAAGGAGTAAATAGGCATCTGCAGATTGATTCTCCTTTAAGGTTTTCCCAGTAGCATACACTGGTAACCATTACATAATAAGTGCTTCCCAAATAAACTGCTGATTAAGACTGACGTTCTTCGCTCGCGATGACTATTACTGAACTCTTCAAGTGATATCACTGAAGCCAATGCAGACAACTACGCAATATAATAAAATTCTGAAGAATGGGCCTGGATGCATATTTACTTAAGTAAATGATCTATTGAAAGACCAACACTTATTTTGGAAAATAAAATGCCTAGATATGCATTAGACTCTTGAAATGCACCAACTAAAGCAAATGCACCAGAATGCTGTTTATGATCTCTTCCTTCTAATAGGAAATTTAGTTGCAGCAGGTGACAGTGGCATTTGAAGCTGTTTCTAATAAGCATTATATTCTGCCCTGAAATATATCTTTATAGCTACTTAGAGCTATAAGTCTCTGTTGAAAGTACTTCTAGAGTGAATTGCAGTATGATAACATCTTAAATCTAACAAAGTTTTCTGTGACCTCTCCACACCTCCAAGACACACAAAGGCTAATTTGTATTACAGCGCCTCATACGTAATTTATAAGCTTGCTAAGAGCCATCAGTAGAATTGCCTTATGATAATCAGGAAATTATTTGGTAAGGTATATACAGTACTACATTGTATTACTTACTTATTGCTAGCAGCACTCTTAAGCAAATAACACTGTTAACACGGTAAACCTATGTTTACATTTCTCTTCACAGAAAAAGCCTGCAGATGTTTTAAGTTTTCAGTTTGCCAGAGGGTGAACCAAACCTGGCAGTCAAGGTACTGCAATGACCATGCCTCTGCCAGCTCCTTCTACCAATGACATCTGGTGGGTTACCATCCTGACTCGCTGCCTTTCCAATCTTGCTGCTTCACAGTTCCAGCAGCAGTGACTGTTAACAGCTCGACCCATCTAAAGGTACGTGTGTGCTTTTAGCATGTTACATTTTCATGTTATATCTCCTCAAACGCTGAGTGTAACTGTGTGCTGAAGTTAAGTTGGTCCTGCAGCCAAAGTGTGCTCCTCGAGCTAGCACGCCTGTGAGGACTCCTCAAAGAAAAAGTCATGGAAGATTTCTTAACTGCAGAATCCTACTGGTTGTCCTAATAATTATTCATACTCCCAGTCACTGCAAATTCCACCAAAATCTCCCTGGCCTTACCAAGGTCTTGACTTGCATAAAGCCAACATGCAGGAATGAACATATGTTCCGCTGGAAGCTGCCTGCTGAGTCCTCCTGTCAAGGTCCCTGTAGCCCTGTCTCAGGTGTTGAGGAAGGCACAGGCATTCAACTGCAGAATTCAACAGCAGGAGTAGTTTGAGTCAAAGTTACATTCACTTGCCTGAATTAAAACGTCCTAAAAAGTGCTCTGCACTGGGGAGCACTCCCAGTCCCAGAGGCTCCTAAGTGTAACCCACTGAGGTTGCCCATTTTGCCTGCCCACCAGCAGCATCACCATGGGAAAGAAATAATAGGTGAAGTTGCTGGGTCAAATGAACATCCAAGCCCTTTCCCAGAACACCCAGTAATGTGTTCCCTGCTGAGCCCCTGACCTAGCTGCAAGCTCATGCTGCCAGGTTAGGTGAGCAGCACACGTGGCTTCAAATGAACTTGGCTGCAGAAAGAGCCAAGCAGCTCTTGCTTGCAAAGGCAGCCTTCTTGCAAGGTGAGAACACTTCCTAGCAAGCGCACGCGTTGCCCGGGGCCTTTCACCTTGTGTGTATTACACTGGGTACCCATTTTATTCTGTTAAAAATTAATGCACAGGTGAAACTAATAATTTTACAGCTGGTAATAGAAATATGGACGGAAGTACTATAAATACTATTTTCACATGGCATGTAATTTTTGCTTTGCTGCTTTTTTCTTTCCCTTCAGTTCTCCTCCATAAAACTATCATAATAATAGTAGTAATAAATAAAACAAGAAAGAGTAAAAGAGTAAAATAAAATAATTTAAACAAATAGACCAAACCAAAACCTTTCTAGTGACAGAAATACTCTCAGACATGGCAAAATATGTAAATTTAATTTGCTTCATAGAGGAGGATGTTACTAGATGAGTGCTTCAATAGCTGACCCACAGTGTGTCTTGACTAAATAGCTGTTTGAAGATACGAGTAGCTAGATAGAAGCAGTTGTCCTCAAGATGGTCTAAATACCTCATGCTGTGTTCATTAGGGACATCATTCAGAGTACTGTGTTAGGATTCATGGGGTTCTCTGCTCAATTTGATCATCCTTAGAAGCTCAAAAGATCACAAGCCAGATTCATCAAAGCAAGACATAAAAGAGATTTTCCTTTGTACAGCTTGGATGTGGAGCAATTTTAAATTAAACAATATTTTAATAAATTTAGCTTTCATTTCATTAATAGTTTTGCCTTTCATAGTGTATGGGTGGATGACTGCTAAAGCAAGTATGATATTAAAAGCTATGTACTTGTTTATATATCATTTTCAGTTTTATATTGAAACTTTTGTGCAATTATCTGGGAGAAAATGCTGTTAATTTGTGACTGTCTTAATATAACAATAATATGGCCTCTAAATACCAAGGTTTTTTTCCATCCATGATGTAATTTGCATAAGATGATAGGCTGCTGTTTGGACTTTCAAATTAGTAAAAGGACAAGATTACTCTAATGAGAGCTGGGTTTAGGATTCTGTCATCTCAGTTTATGAGGGTCTATGATTGTTTAGACCAAGGGAACTAAAAATGTGAAGGAAAGTCATGGTTGTCAGAGTTTTAATGGGGATACAGGGCAAATAATGAGATTTGGAGTTAAAGCATACTGGAAAATGTCAGGACCCAATAAAACCTGGGAGTGTCTGCACTGAAGAGCAATCACTTCTCTTTTGGAACCCATTATCTGGGTGATATCTAGAGTTTATTATAATAGATGATTTACTTTCATGAGAGACAGCTTTTCTGTGAAAGTAAATTATCGCAGTTGAAAATTTGTTATTCAGTATCGATAGACTATTTTTATATGCGGAATCACTACAATGGTTTCCTTTGGGATTTGTAATGCAGGTGTGTCCTTCTGCCATTTTCTCCAGAGGCTGATTTGCCAGCTAAGCTATTTTTCTTTGTACTTATTCTTCCTTGGACTACAGCATGTTTGGGGATCCCATAATAACAGTACATTATTGGAAATATTGACTTTGACAACACAGTACCTGAAGGAGATTGGGGGCATAGCTACTGATATACGCTTTCCACTTAGGAAATGTGCTGTTTTTTCCCAATATGAATAGAAATTTCAAACACTGAAAATTCTATACAGAAACACATCTTATTCTCCCCCTCCAAAAGTAATGTTTTGTTGAAAACTTATCAGAAAAAGGATAGTTTTACGAATATTTTTTTTTTAATCGTAGAAGTAAAATCAGGATTGATTCTTCTAAATTTGAAATGGAAAATCAAGTTAGAGTATTGCTGTTACAGGCACAGAAGATTAAAAAATAAAGAATAATAAGGAAGTAATTTTAAATTTCCTTCAAATTGCTTCTTACCGCTGTATAATGAGATGTATATTTACTAATTGCTGACTATTCCCAAGTTTACCAGTGCTTAAATTACTGTCCAATATCTCATTAATGTTGATGCCACGTTAAAATCCCCTCTGAATGCTCAATTAGCAGACATCTTATCTAGAAACTTTTAAGGCAAGTGCAACAAGTATCGAGAAGCAGCAGTTAATTGTAAATGCTTTCGGACAAATTGTTACTGTTGAAGATATTTGAAGATATTTGTGTATCAGTTGACGTGACCTTTGAGACGAATGCCCATCCACATGCAAATCTCTACTATCAGTTAAGTACATTTGTGTACAGAGATGTCTCTAAGAATAAATGTCTTTTAGCATTTTAAAGAGAAAATGGCAGGTTTCCTGTCCATCAGAGGAAAACATTCCTGATTGTTTACCTAATTGAGATAGAGTGTTATCGTGGAAGAAAGATGGGAGAGCAAGATACAAGTCCACTTAAGACATCTCAGTACTATGTCCACTTCTTTCCAGATACAAGGCTTAATCCACAATGAGAACTAGGCATGTAAATGGCACTGGCACCTTCATTCAACACTTGCATGTCCATAGGAACATATGAAAGGCCAAATTGGGATAAACCAGAGCACCATCTACTCTGGTAGCCTTTCTCTGATGGAGATCTCAGGCGGGTGCCTATGGAAGAGTATATGAAACAATATATTCAAGGAACCAGGAACAAGCCATGAGGGAAAAAAAAAAAAAAAAACACAAGAAAGAAAACACACAACACAATAAATGTCATCATCTTCTTTGTCTTTTGATAAGCTAAAAATAAGTGGATGTTTTTATTCTCTGGCAAAGGTGATGTTTATGGTAAATATCCTTTGTTCAACCTGCTCAGAGAACTGATGGTCTGAAATCAAACCCTGGTTATGGGGATGCTACTTTAAAGCTTAGACTAAAAATAGCAAATTTATAATAAATGTCTTTATAATGTAATGTCTTTAAAAGAAGATCTCTTTCACCAGTCAAGCTATTTTCCTCAGTGTCCTTTGCTGACACTATTGGTACTAAGTCTAGAAACAATACATAATGTCATAAAAAGTTCTTTTTAGTACCCAAAAATCATTAATTCTGACCTATCCTGGGCATTTTCTTGCATTAGTGTTTCTGAATTGTACCTTGAACATTAGTTTAACCAAAAGGATTTTTGCTTAATATGTGTGTACAAGGCACACGGTTCACTGCACTCTTAAAGTTCATCAGTTTACTGCCAAATAAACTTTATTTTAATATTCTTCTTACTGCACTTAGTATCTAGCTTTTGAATTAAGCACTGGTTTTATGGCTGCAACCTTTTAAAGGGGTAAATGTGCACTCCTATTCCCTTCCTCACAATTTCTGTCATTTTTCTTTCTTGCATTAAGCAGAATTGCCTTCTATAAAGAGTTTTGCTAGCATAACTTCCTTAGTGTCTGCAGTATTGCTTAGCATGATAAGGCCTCATTTACATAGATGAAGTAACTTTCCCTTTATTTGCTTTCGAAGCCAGTGGGAGCTATGTCCATATACTTGATGACATTATTTAGTTATTAGACATTAAGCAGAGAGTTGTGGGAAAAGCAACAAACACAATACGAAATTATGAGGCTTCTCAGAGAATTCACAGCAGCCATTTTCAGCAATTGAGAGATGTTGGAGAGATTATTCTTCAGGGATCAAGGATGATTTACAGTTGGAGAATAAAGGGAATAGGTGAAAATGATTCTGTTCATCTCAGCCTCTGTCTAGCTAGCCAGGATTTCCCATGTTTTCTTGGAATACCTATGTAGTTCATAGGTATTGCTTAGCATATCTATGTAATGAAGAGCCTTTGCTCTTCACTGCACATCAAAGCTCAGCAGAAGGAGGCATATAACTTCTACCATTATCTACGGTTCATCTTTCTAATAGGCTGAAAAGTTGTGGTTTTGAGACTAGATTGCAAAGGTCATAGGGGAAGCAGACAAACCATGTAGTTCTGTGAGGAAGGACTGTAGTTTTGTGCCTTTTTCCTGGAAGGCTTTGGTGTCTTAAGCCTGGTGATCTCCAGTTCAAATTTTTCTGTATTTGGGACACTGATGTGTGCTCTGCCCTGTATGGATTTTGTGTGTTAAGTAAGGTAGAAGTGAAAGTTATTGCCTAAGTTGGGAATCTTATCAAACTTTTCTTTTGCAGTCTGGCTATCTTTCTGAGTTTTGTAGAACCTTAATTATCTTCAGGGCTTTATATAAAATTCTGAGACAACAACAGTGACATACACATGTACAAAAATACATTGATAGCATGATAGGATATAAACGTTGTTTCTAGGGGAAGCAAAGATAGAATCAGTCTGATATGCTACAAATATGCCTAATAAGCTACAAATCCACTGACTGCAAATCACCCTTTTAATGGTCAATGAATTAGCATGTTTTATAACTTTATTCTTATTATGAAATATAATTAATTTTCTAATGGTCTGTTATTAATATGAATGCTATATTGCAACTTATTCCTTCTCACATAGTTTGAATTGCTCTGTGCTTTCTTTTGTGCTGCTCTCTTACTTAAATTATTCACAGATACTTTCTGACCTACCTTCTGGTCTTCCTCCACAGCCTGAAGGCTTTAGATTATTGAGCCGTACTTGGTAGCTCTGTAAACTGCAATTGCTTTCCCTTATGTCGTGATGCTGCTTAAAGAGTCCTGTCACTGCAAGAGACCACTTTAATTGCATGATGGACCAAGTATTTAGATCATCATGGTTATGAAGCCATGTTGTATGATGACTTGACAAGTAGCTCACTTTTGCTCTGACTGGACTGTAATATGCGGAACGCCAAAGTACATTGTCCTCCTCATGAGCCTGTTTATTTTACTTCATAAAATACTGAAGACCACAAAGGATTCTGCCAAAAGCAACTCTTGTCTTCTCCTACAGTTTCCTCCTTGGATTTCTTATAAAGTCTGCTGACAGACTTTGATTGAATTCAGTGGGTGAGACCCCAATAAACAGCAATACATTAGAGAAATTAACACTTATTTTTTCTCAAGGCATCTCGAAAAAAGTATTTTTCAGTAAGACACAAGTTAAACACATAGTATTTAGTGCCTTGATTATCAAAAGCTTGTGATCAGAGGAAATATGATTAAGTAAGCATGAACTGAGGAAACCACCTGAGAAAAATCCCACAGTAAAAAAGATCTATTGAAACAACACTTTATATGGACATTTGCTGTGTGCACTTATGGCACTGTATCAATAAAATAATAATCTAGAAGGAGCTGTATCCCATTTGCAAGAAATATAGAGACGGTGTTCTAAAGAGACTTGTGTGTATAATAAAAGATAATGTGTGATGGCACACAATATATTAAACAGAAAGGCTGAAAATAAATCCTGAAACCCTTATTTTACTTTTCAGTGTTCGTCTGCACATTTCAGAATATTATTAAAATGGAGTATCAAATTGTATTTATTTCTCTACAAGCCAGCTGGACTAGTAATGAAATTCATATCTGCTTTTTTTTCCAACTGTTCCTACAAATGATGTGAGAAGGAGATACGGGTAAATCTAATGTACTTAGGATTGAGGTACATTGGGCTTCAGCCCTCTGACTGGGCCTCCTGGGTCTCTGGAAGGACATACACCATAACAATAAAAAAACCCAACAGATATTCAGGAATAAAGTTTCTTCTCTTCTGCCTGATGATGTGGCCTACTGGTCAAAGCATTGCTGATATGGCTGGGACTCTTCTTTACATCTCTGTTTTCAGGGCAGGATTTACGAATGAGGTTCTGCATGCAGCTCTTGGTTTTATTATCTTGAGGTTAAAACTCACATCTGTCATTTCCATGTTGAGTAGGAACTACTGAAGGCTCCTAATCTGCATCATACATCAAGAGGGACAGGCTTCCACTCCAGGGAGATCTGGAAGGCAGAATCATCTACTGCACCTTGAGGACCAGTCTAAGTTCTCAGTGAAACTGGTATTTTTACACTGCATGCACTGTCAAGATCTCTGAGAGACTGATTATTTTCTAAAGTGTGAGAGCATGAGGTCTTTTTATCTTCTAAATATTTGTTTGGATATAGCAGTTGTGTGATATAGAATAACATTGGCTTTACTAAAGCAAATATGCTTATAAAGGCACGAATGAGCCTGGACTCTATCCTACCTTCCCATGTTAAAAAGCTTCCAGGTGTCTACCCAGTACTTTTCACGGGATATTTTTCTGACCCCCCATGTGGCAAATGACCTAAAAAACTAAAACCAAGTAGAACCCAGGTTATATGTGATTTCAAAAAAATGCTGGTACCCACAACCATCTGTCCTTTCCAGTGAGCACTTCTGCCTTTCTTTCACTTGAGTTTGCACAGTTTACTGCTTCTGTTGGGAATTCAACGCCTCACCTGCAAAAAATAATCTGGTGGATATTTTTCCCATGCTGGAAATAGGTGGCCAAGTAGCATACCAAATTCAGAGGGAAAAAAAAAAATTAAAATGGAAAGCATCCTGTTGCATATTGGATTAATGTGCTGTCAAGAACTGTACGTGTCATTGCATCAGAAACAGAAAAGAGAAACACAGATTTAAAAAAAAAATCAGCCTTTGATATTTTACTTTTTCTGACTTCACTGCAGGCTCTTCAGTCATGGAGAGCTGATCAGTCTGTTTCTCATATTTCCATTTTTGCTGGAAGATCAGTTTGTGTGAACCTTCTTCCAGATTAGGAAACCTAAAAGGGGCTTCCAGCAAAGCACTATATTGTTCTTTCTTGGCCATGCAGAGAGTCACTGATGGAAAAAAGAAAGCTGTCCAGTTCTCTGAAGAGTCACCACTATTTGTTTCAACAGATCAGTCTGTCAACAAACTAAAAATCATAACACAGCTCTATAAAAATACCACAGTTCTGGAGGGATAAATTAAGTACCCAGATATGTAGGTACCGTGATAGCTTTAGTTTTGAAGTCTGGGCTATTCTGTGTCTTCATCCCCTTGAATTTAAGGGGGATGGCACAGAACAGAACAGAACATTCCTCATGTGAGGCATCCAGCTGTGTGTACAAAGGACTCAGGACCCCCTTCTCAAAAGGAGACCAAGGATAGAAGAATCCCGGTGCTGGGCCGATGGCTGGTTGAATACTGCGTGGTCAGTTTCCAAAAACCTAAAAATATGTGAGCCCCACCTATATTTGCTTCTGGAAATATCATGCTGACCTGGCTGACCTGCTATTTCCCACTCCTAACTTCTACAAATAAGATTATTTTCAGCCAAGTTCTGAAGCCTCAGATTTCAGCCTTTTTATTTTTTAACCTGACTTGAAAATGTGATTAATATTTTCTCTTAAAGGACACGACCTCACAGAAGATCCTTTAATTATTTTTTTCATAGAAACAGTAGTAATAATTAATAACAGGCAGAAAACATGCTTGGAAAATCTTTATGATGAACATTTAGAAGGTTATTAGCATGGTAAAATGGGGAATACAACTGAAATATTTTCAGTCCTTACATAATTAATGCTATGGAATACATCCTAGTGTTATATCTCTTTTTGTATTTCTTCATATCCACAGACTTATAAGATGTAACAATTCTTTAGTCATATAAATGTGTACATAGAATATATATCTTTTGCACATACTCCATTTTAAATACTACAAGCTCTTCCGTGAAGTAATATACCTCACTGCATACAAAAATAACTCTCTTTTTATCATACTTTTGAAAAAGTGCACAATTTTAAACGTGAAGTAGGTGGAAATACTAATGCTAAACAACCTCTCAAGAAATCTTTTTTCTGTTTTTAGTACTGACAAAGCAAGGGATTTAAGCTTCACCCTAAACTGACACATAAACACCATTATTTACAACAACATTAAAGAGAAGTAGCAGAGAAACCTCTGTAATGCCTTTCAATGATATGGTGTATAGTTTAACAACAGAATAATAATCTGGAACTGGGAAGTTTATTGGTAGACATAAAACTGTTGATTCCCTACTAAGACTGCTGTTAATGTATGGAAAGCATAACAAAAAGAGCCCTCCTGAAAAAATAAAAATAGTCTTTAGCAAGCACTGAGAAAAGTACTTATAGTTACCTGTGCCAGCAGATGTTGCCAGTTCAAAATGAATGAATTGTCCTTCTACCTCTAGTAAACAATTATCACATTTTTCCACTCACAAAATTTATTTTATCTTCCAGTCTCTGCTTGGAAAGTTTTTTCTCTTTCTTAATGATGAAAATTTAAATACTTTTGTAAATAATAGAAGTGAGAAAGAATCAAGCCTATGCTTATCTTTTCTAATTCAGAGCTGCAGTGCTATACTTGCCAGTGAAGCCAGTGAAATCAACAGAAAAATTGTGGAACAAGGTGATCAAGATCAATCCCTAAAAGAAAAGGTAACAAAAC
The DNA here is from genome assembly GCA_025769975.1 of Gallinago jamesoni. NCBI lineage: Eukaryota > Metazoa > Chordata > Aves > Charadriiformes > Scolopacidae > Gallinago > Gallinago jamesoni. Next base: position 9,611,379 of record JAOQGH010000032.1, read on the forward strand.
TAGTCTTAGGCAAGAAATTTTTGGCAGAGCAGGAATAACCGCTGCATGTTTTGACTGCATTTGACTGCAGGTTTTTCAGTTGTCTTTATTTTTTCCTAATATATTTTTCTTTACCATCATCCACCTAACCTCCAGAATGTTGTCTGCTGATCCTGCTGTCACTTTTGACCTTATTATACCCAGTTCAAGTATTTTTTTCACTTTCCATGATCAGAGACATTAGTTCAGGACATTCGTCATATCCTCAAACCCCACTGAAATGACACACTAGAAGATGTGGATGTACTTAACTACTACCCTCATTGGGCATCAGAAATGAATCAGAGCCAAATGTAGGGACTAAACAGCCAGGTTTCAGTCTTTCCAATGTGCAAAGCAGATATTCCTATATAAAAATTCAGACCACCATACACCTTGCAACTTAGTGAGAAGTGCAAGACGTCAGTCATTGCTGAGATTTGTACCTGTAATACCTTGATTGCAAGTTTAGAAGTTACTTTTGAAAGTTAATATTATATGGCATGAAGAAATGCTGTTTTAGCACAGATATTACAGGGAGACAAACAGCTGATTTTGCAGGCAGCACTTTGAAAGTACAGTATTGGCTTTACAGTATTAATCTTTTTTTGACTTCTAAAGTGAGAAACTTGCTATGGGCGTCATTGAGAAAGAGTAAATATAGTAAACCAAGACGTCATTTATATGCTGTCACTTCTCTGACCATAGCCACACGTTAAAAATAAGACTTCAGGATAAAGAACATCCGAAATATTACATGAAGTGAAACATCTACAAAAGATTACACGGAAAAATCAACTTTATTAGAAAGATACGTGCTTTGATCAGTGTTAATGAACTGTACATGAAAGGTATGGATTTCAAAGAAATGATGGAAACCCCAATGCTGGAGGAATGTAATAATGTGTCAGGCTTTTTGCTACATACACTCCTCACTTAGTAGAAAATTAATGACGTTTATGGCTGGAGACTGTTACTTTAGAGTTATTATTTTTGAAGTGCTATTAATTATTCCTAATAATGTTATTTCACTTTGGACAGAAGCAAACAAACTGCTTCATTCTCTTCTTTGGTGTATACATTGCTCCCTGAGCTCTGAAACCTGCAATACAGCTACAGTACAGCATCCCCAGAGTGCCAAGTTAAATAAGTCTTCCCATAAACTTGTACCAATTGATTAATCAGTTTTCTTAATAATCACTTGCTTTCACTATGAACACGTTGTTAGAAATCAAGCAGTCTCAGAACACTGGATTAAATCTGCCTCTCTGAGGGAACAAAAGTGATGGTTCATATTGCTGAGAAAGCAGTTACTCTGAAAAAAAACACCACGTGGATGCTGGTATTTCTCTGTCCTTCTTTATGTGTTTTCCAGTAAATGGCAAAATTTAAATATATCTGTATCTCCTTGTCAAGAAATACTGCACGTGAAAGATATTACTGCACCTCAAAAAAACAACCTTCCTTTTCAGTTCATATATCATACACACCAACTAATATTTACCCCAATTTTATTCAAAACTATTTACCCACTTCCTTCAAATTTCTTCGCCTCTTCTCCAGCACTTGCATGATCTTTCTCCAATAGATCTCTCCTTAAACTGCAAGGCTATCTGCAGTGTTTATATCACCACCGACACAATTCTGAAGGGTTCATGTGAGTCTCAGGTCTTCTCATCATTGCCCTGATGGCCACCAAGCAATTTACCCATGTGCTATCTCTGACTCTGTTTTTAGCCAGTACATGGTGTTACTGACCTCCAGACGTGCCTTCGCAGCCTAGTAGAGCAGAAGCAGGTACATTCCCAGGGGCTGATGCCCTTATTCCAGAGTTCAGCACCACTGGTGTGAGCAAAATAAAAGCCTTCGGTGAATTCACTGCTAAGATGTTTCTGAATTCCTGGCAAACCTTAGGGCAAAAGGAAAAAAGGGTTTTTTAACATTGAAATACAAAGCTTAAGAAAGCACCTCTTGTCTCTGAAGATAGAGGCTGACAAATGAATCTGTGAAGCATACTATAGTTATCTTTCATTTGGCTTTAAGGTGAGATCTTCATGCCTTTCAGGTAATACATTTTCTTAATTTTAGTCTGACAGGAGAGCTGATCTGATCTAAAAGCACCTCCAGTAAAAGAAAAAATCCTACTGTCCACTTTCCTTTACTCCCTTTTCCTTCCTCACTCACTTTCAGCTCTATCATTCTGTCTTTTTCCCTCAAATTGCCTGGACAGCACAGTTGAGCCTCTGGGTCAGCCCACCAGGCTATCAGAAAACCAGCCCAGCAGTAGGAGGGAATAGCTTCCATGTGAAGCTGGTAAGGGAAGTAAAAACTTGGGTACAGCAGCACAAGAGATTTCTTTCATTCTTCACACTTTTATTTATTTTCATACATAGGTATGTATATCACAGAAATCACAGAAATCACAGAATTGTGGTGGTTGGAAGGGACCTCAGAGATCATCGAGTCCAACCACAA